>JAUNZM010000432.1:0-307561 GCA_033459285.1 Clamator glandarius
GTCAAAAGCAGGATCTGAAGCAGCAGATGCAGCAGCAGGAGAGTCAAAAGCAGGATCTGAAGCAGCAGATGCAGCAGCAGGAGAGTCAAAAGCAGGATCTGAAGCAGCAGATGCAGCAGCAGGAGAGTCAAAAGCAGGATCTGAAGCAGCAGATGCAGCAGCAGGAGAGTCAAAAGCAGGATCTGAAGCAGCAGATGCAGCAGCAGGAGAGTCAAAAGCAGGATCTGAAGCAGCAGATGCAGCAGCAGGAGAGTCAAAAGCAGGATCTGAAGCAGCAGATGCAGCAGCAGGAGAGTCAAAAGCAGGATCTGAAGCAGCAGATGCAGCAGCAGGAGAGTCAAAAGCAGGATCTGAAGCAGCAGATGCAGCAGCAGGAGAGTCAAAAGCAGGATCTGAAGCAGCAGATGCAGCAGCAGGAGAGTCAAAAGCAGGATCTGAAGCAGCAGATGCAGCAGCAGGAGAGTCAAAAGCAGGATCTGAAGCAGCAGATGCAGCAGCAGGAGAGTCAAAAGCAGGATCTGAAGCAGCAGATGCAGCAGCAGGAGAGTCAAAAGCAGGATCTGAAGCAGCAGATGCAGCAGCAGGAGAGTCAAAAGCAGGATCTGAAGCAGCAGATGCAGCAGCAGGAGAGTCAAAAGCAGGATCTGAAGCAGCAGATGCAGCAGCAGGAGAGTCAAAAGCAGGATCTGAAGCAGCAGATGCAGCAGCAGGAGAGTCAAAAGCAGGATCTGAAGCAGCAGATGCAGCAGCAGGAGAGTCAAAAGCAGGATCTGAAGCAGCAGATGCAGCAGCAGGAGAGTCAAAAGCAGGATCTGAAGCAGCAGATGCAGCAGCAGGAGAGTCAAAAGCAGGATCTGAAGCAGCAGATGCAGCAGCAGGAGAGTCAAAAGCAGGATCTGAAGCAGCAGATGCAGCAGCAGGAGAGTCAAAAGCAGGATCTGAAGCAGCAGATGCAGCAGCAGGAGAGTCAAAAGCAGGATCTGAAGCAGCAGATGCAGCAGCAGGAGAGTCCAAAAGCAGGATCTGAAGCAGCAGATGCAGCAGCAGGAGAGTCAAAAGCAGGATCTGAAGCAGCAGATGCAGCAGCAGGAGAGTCAAAAGCAGGATCTGAAGCAGCAGATGCAGCAGCAGGAGAGTCAAAAGCAGATCTGAAGCAGCAGATGCAGCAGCAGGAGAGTCAAAAGCAGGATCTGAAGCAGCAGATGCAGCAGCAGGAGAGTCAAAAGCAGGATCTGAAGCAGCAGATGCAGCAGCAGGAGAGTCAAAAGCAGGATCTGAAGCAGCAGATGCAGCAGCAGGAGAGTCCAAAGCAGGATCTGAAGCAGCAGATGCAGCAGCAGGAGAGTCAAAAGCAGGATCTGAAGCAGCAGATGCAGCAGCAGGAGAGTCAAAAGCAGGATCTGAAGCAGCAGATGCAGCAGCAGGAGAGTCAAAAGCAGGATCTGAAGCAGCAGATGCAGCAGCAGGAGAGTCAAAAGCAGGATCTGAAGCAGCAGATGCAGCAGCAGGAGAGTCAAAAGCAGGATCTGAAGCAGCAGATGCAGCAGCAGGAGAGTCAAAAGCAGGATCTGAAGCAGCAGATGCAGCAGCAGGAGAGTCAAAAGCAGGATCTGAAGCAGCAGATGCAGCAGCAGGAGAGTCAAAAGCAGGATCTGAAGCAGCAGATGCAGCAGCAGGAGAGTCAAAAGCAGGATCTGAAGCAGCAGATGCAGCAGCAGGAGAGTCAAAAGCAGGATCTGAAGCAGCAGATGCAGCAGCAGGAGAGTCAAAAGCAGGATCTGAAGCAGCAGATGCAGCAGCAGGAGAGTCAAAAGCAGGATCTGAAGCAGCAGATGCAGCAGCAGGAGAGTCAAAAGCAGGATCTGAAGCAGCAGATGCAGCAGCAGGAGAGTCAAAAGCAGGATCTGAAGCAGCAGATGCAGCAGCAGGAGAGTCAAAAGCAGGATCTGAAGCAGCAGATGCAGCAGCAGGAGAGTCAAAAGCAGGATCTGAAGCAGCAGATGCAGCAGCAGGAGAGTCAAAAGCAGGATCTGAAGCAGCAGATGCAGCAGCAGGAGAGTCAAAAGCAGGATCTGAAGCAGCAGATGCAGCAGCAGGAGAGTCAAAAGCAGGATCTGAAGCAGCAGATGCAGCAGCAGGAGAGTCAAAAGCAGGATCTGAAGCAGCAGATGCAGCAGCAGGAGAGTCAAAAGCAGGATCTGAAGCAGCAGATGCAGCAGCAGGAGAGTCAAAAGCAGGATCTGAAGCAGCAGATGCAGCAGCAGGAGAGTCAAAAGCAGGATCTGAAGCAGCAGATGCAGCAGCAGGAGAGTCAAAAGCAGGATCTGAAGCAGCAGATGCAGCAGCAGGAGAGTCAAAAGCAGGATCTGAAGCAGCAGATGCAGCAGCAGGAGAGTCAAAAGCAGGATCTGAAGCAGCAGATGCAGCAGCAGGAGAGTCAAAAGCAGGATCTGAAGCAGCAGATGCAGCAGCAGGAGAGTCAAAAGCAGGATCTGAAGCAGCAGATGCAGCAGCAGGAGAGTCAAAAGCAGGATCTGAAGCAGCAGATGCAGCAGCAGGAGAGTCAAAAGCAGGATCTGAAGCAGCAGATGCAGCAGCAGGAGAGTCAAAAGCAGGATCTGAAGCAGCAGATGCAGCAGCAGGAGAGTCAAAAGCAGGATCTGAAGCAGCAGATGCAGCAGCAGGAGAGTCAAAAGCAGGATCTGAAGCAGCAGATGCAGCAGCAGGAGAGTCAAAAGCAGGATCTGAAGCAGCAGATGCAGCAGCAGGAGAGTCAAAAGCAGGATCTGAAGCAGCAGATGCAGCAGCAGGAGAGTCAAAAGCAGGATCTGAAGCAGCAGATGCAGCAGCAGGAGAGTCAAAAGCAGGATCTGAAGCAGCAGATGCAGCAGCAGGAGAGTCAAAAGCAGGATCTGAAGCAGCAGATGCAGCAGCAGGAGAGTCAAAAGCAGGATCTGAAGCAGCAGATGCAGCAGCAGGAGAGTCAAAAGCAGGATCTGAAGCAGCAGATGCAGCAGCAGGAGAGTCAAAAGCAGGATCTGAAGCAGCAGATGCAGCAGCAGGAGAGTCAAAAGCAGGATCTGAAGCAGCAGATGCAGCAGCAGGAGAGTCAAAAGCAGGATCTGAAGCAGCAGATGCAGCAGCAGGAGAGTCAAAAGCAGGATCTGAAGCAGCAGATGCAGCAGCAGGAGAGTCAAAAGCAGGATCTGAAGCAGCAGATGCAGCAGCAGGAGAGTCAAAAGCAGGATCTGAAGCAGCAGATGCAGCAGCAGGAGAGTCAAAAGCAGGATCTGAAGCAGCAGATGCAGCAGCAGGAGAGTCAAAAGCAGGATCTGAAGCAGCAGATGCAGCAGCAGGAGAGTCAAAAGCAGGATCTGAAGCAGCAGATGCAGCAGCAGGAGAGTCAAAAGCAGGATCTGAAGCAGCAGATGCAGCAGCAGGAGAGTCAAAAGCAGGATCTGAAGCAGCAGATGCAGCAGCAGGAGAGTCAAAAGCAGGATCTGAAGCAGCAGATGCAGCAGCAGGAGAGTCAAAAGCAGGATCTGAAGCAGCAGATGCAGCAGCAGGAGAGTCAAAAGCAGGATCTGAAGCAGCAGATGCAGCAGCAGGAGAGTCAAAAGCAGGATCTGAAGCAGCAGATGCAGCAGCAGGAGAGTCAAAAGCAGGATCTGAAGCAGCAGATGCAGCAGCAGGAGAGTCAAAAGCAGGATCTGAAGCAGCAGATGCAGCAGCAGGAGAGTCAAAAGCAGGATCTGAAGCAGCAGATGCAGCAGCAGGAGAGTCAAAAGCAGGATCTGAAGCAGCAGATGCAGCAGCAGGAGAGTCAAAAGCAGGATCTGAAGCAGCAGATGCAGCAGCAGGAGAGTCAAAAGCAGGATCTGAAGCAGCAGATGCAGCAGCAGGAGAGTCAAAAGCAGGATCTGAAGCAGCAGATGCAGCAGCAGGAGAGTCAAAAGCAGGATCTGAAGCAGCAGATGCAGCAGCAGGAGAGTCAAAAGCAGGATCTGAAGCAGCAGATGCAGCAGCAGGAGAGTCAAAAGCAGGATCTGAAGCAGCAGATGCAGCAGCAGGAGAGTCAAAAGCAGGATCTGAAGCAGCAGATGCAGCAGCAGGAGAGTCAAAAGCAGGATCTGAAGCAGCAGATGCAGCAGCAGGAGAGTCAAAAGCAGGATCTGAAGCAGCAGATGCAGCAGCAGGAGAGTCAAAAGCAGGATCTGAAGCAGCAGATGCAGCAGCAGGAGAGTCAAAAGCAGGATCTGAAGCAGCAGATGCAGCAGCAGGAGAGTCAAAAGCAGGATCTGAAGCAGCAGATGCAGCAGCAGGAGAGTCAAAAGCAGGATCTGAAGCAGCAGATGCAGCAGCAGGAGAGTCAAAAGCAGGATCTGAAGCAGCAGATGCAGCAGCAGGAGAGTCAAAAGCAGGATCTGAAGCAGCAGATGCAGCAGCAGGAGAGTCAAAAGCAGGATCTGAAGCAGCAGATGCACATATTCAGAAGGAGATATGTCAGGAGATGTAGCAGGATATGTAGCAGCATGAGATGCCGCCGGAGATTGAGGAGGAGATTCAGCAGAAGGAGATGCAAGAGCAGGATGATGAAGCAGCAGGAGATGCAGAAGAGCAGATGCAGCAGGAGTCGATGCAGCAGCAGCAGGACATGCAGGAGGAGTCGATGCAGAAGGTAATAGAGCAGCAGGAGATTCAAAAGGCAGGATCTGAAGCAGCAGAGTGGCAGCAGCAGCGGAGAGTCAAAACAGTGATCTGAAGCAGCAGATGCAGCAGCAGGAGAGTCAAAAGCAGGATCTGAAGCAGCAGATGCAGCAGCAGGAGAGTCAAAAGCAGGATCTGAAGCAGCAGATGCAGCAGCCAGGAGAGTCAAAAGCAGGATCTGAAGCAGCAGATGCAGCAGGCAGGAGAGTCAAAAGCAGGATCTGAAGCAGCAGATGCAGCAGCAGGAGAGTCAAAAGCAGGATCTGAAGCAGCAGATGCAGCAGCAGGAGAGTCAAAAGCAGGATCTGAAGCAGCAGATGCCGCAGCAGGAGAGTCAAAAGCAGGATCTGAAGCAGCAGATGCAGCAGCAGGAGAGTCAAAAGCAGGATCTGAAGCAGCAGATGCAGCAGCAGGAGAGTCAAAAGCAGGATCTGAAGCAGCAGATGCCGCAGCAGGAGAGTCAAAAGCAGGATCTGAAGCAGCAGATGCAGCAGCAGGAGAGTCAAAAGCAGGATCTGAAGCAGCAGATGCCGCAGCAGGAGAGTCAAAAGCAGGATCTGAAGCAGCAGATGCAGCAGCAGGAGAGTCAAAAGCAGGATCTGAAGCAGCAGATGCAGCAGCAGGAGAGTCAAAAGCAGGATCTGAAGCAGCAGATGCCGCAGCAGGAGAGTCAAAAGCAGGATCTGAAGCAGCAGATGCAGCAGCAGGAGAGTCAAAAGCAGGATCTGAAGCAGCAGATGCAGCAGCAGGAGAGTCAAAAGCAGGATCTGAAGCAGCAGATGCAGCAGCAGGAGAGTCAAAAGCAGGATCTGAAGCAGCAGATGCAGCAGCAGGAGAGTCAAAAGCAGGATCTGAAGCAGCAGATGCCGCAGCAGGAGAGTCAAAAGCAGGATCTGAAGCAGCAGATGCCGCAGCAGGAGAGTCAAAAGCAGGATCTGAAGCAGCAGATGCTGCAGCAGGAGAGTCAAAAGCAGGATCTGAAGCAGCAGATGCAGCAGCAGGAGAGTCAAAAGCAGGATCTGAAGCAGCAGATGCAGCAGCAGGAGAGTCAAAAGCAGGATCTGAAGCAGCAGATGCAGCAGCAGGAGAGTCAAAAGCAGGATCTGAAGCAGCAGATGCAGCAGGAGGAGAGTCAAAAGCAGGATCTGAAGCAGCAGATGCAGCAGCAGGAGAGTCAAAAGCAGGATCTGAAGCAGCAGATGCAGCAGCAGGAGAGTCAAAAGCAGGATCTGAAGCAGCAGATGCAGCAGCAGGAGAGTCAAAAGCAGGATCTGAAGCAGCAGATGCAGCAGCAGGAGAGTCAAAAGCAGGATCTGAAGCAGCAGATGCAGCAGCAGGAGAGTCAAAAGCAGGATCTGAAGCAGCAGATGCAGCAGCAGGAGAGTCAAAAGCAGGATCTGAAGCAGCAGATGCAGCAGCAGGAGAGTCAAAAGCAGGATCTGAAGCAGCAGATGCAGCAGCAGGAGAGTCAAAAGCAGGATCTGAAGCAGCAGATGCAGCAGCAGGAGAGTCAAAAGCAGGATCTGAAGCAGCAGATGCAGCAGGAGGAGAGTCAAAAGCAGGATCTGAAGCAGCAGATGCAGCAGCAGGAGAGTCAAAAGCAGGATCTGAAGCAGCAGATGCAGCAGCAGGAGAGTCAAAAGCAGGATCTGAAGCAGCAGATGCAGCAGCAGGAGAGTCACAAGCAGGATCTGAAGCAGCAGATGCAGCAGGAGGAGAGTCAAAAGCAGGATCTGAAGCAGCAGATGCAGCAGCAGGAGAGTCAAAAGCAGGATCTGAAGCAGCAGATGCAGCAGCAGGAGAGTCAAAAGCAGGATCTGAAGCAGCAGATGCAGCAGCAGGAGAGTCAAAAGCAGGATCTGAAGCAGCAGATGCAGCAGCAGGAGAGTCAAAAGCAGGATCTGAAGCAGCAGATGCAGCAGCAGGAGAGTCAAAAGCAGGATCTGAAGCAGCAGATGCAGCAGCAGGAGAGTCAAAAGCAGGATCTGAAGCAGCAGATGCAGCAGGAGGAGAGTCAAAAGCAGGATCTGAAGCAGCAGATGCAGCAGGAGGAGAGTCAAAAGCAGGATCTGAAGCAGCAGATGCAGCAGCAGGAGAGTCAAAAGCGGGATCTGAAGCAGCAGATGCCGCAGCAGGAGAGTCAAAAGCGGGATCTGAAGCAGCAGATGCAGCAGCAGGAGAGTCAAAAGCAGGATCTGAAGCAGCAGATGCAGCAGCAGGAGAGTCAAAAGCGGGATCTGAAGCAGCAGATGCAGCAGCAGGAGAGTCAAAAGCGGGATCTGAAGCAGCAGATGCAGCAGCAGGAGAGTCAAAAGCGGGATCTGAAGCAGCAGATGCAGCAGGAGGAGAGTCAAAAGCAGGATCTGAAGCAGCAGATGCAGCAGCAGGAGAGTCAAAAGCGGGATCTGAAGCAGCAGATGCAGCAGCAGGAGAGTCAAAAGCAGGATCTGAAGCAGCAGATGCAGCAGCAGGAGAGTCAAAAGCAGGATCTGAAGCAGCAGATGCAGCAGCAGGAGAGTCAAAAGCAGGATCTGAAGCAGCAGATGCAGCAGCAGGAGAGTCAAAAGCAGGATCTGAAGCAGCAGATGCAGCAGCAGGAGAGTCAAAAGCAGGATCTGAAGCAGCAGATGCCGCAGCAGGAGAGTCAAAAGCAGGATCTGAAGCAGCAGATGCAGCAGCAGGAGAGTCAAAAGCAGGATCTGAAGCAGCAGATGCAGCAGCAGGAGAGTCAAAAGCAGGATCTGAAGCAGCAGATGCAGCAGCAGGAGAGTCAAAAGCAGGATCTGAAGCAGCAGATGCAGCAGCAGGAGAGTCAAAAGCAGGATCTGAAGCAGCAGATGCAGCAGCAGGAGAGTCAAAAGCAGGATTTGAAGCAGCAGATGCCGCAGCAGGAGAGTCAAAAGCAGGATCTGAAGCAGCAGATGCCGCAGCAGGAGAGTCAAAAGCAGGATCTGAAGCAGCAGATGCAGCAGCAGGAGAGTCAAAAGCAGGATCTGAAGCAGCAGATGCAGCAGCAGGAGAGTCAAAAGCAGGATCTGAAGCAGCAGATGCCGCAGCAGGAGAGTCAAAAGCAGGATCTGAAGCAGCAGATGCAGCAGCAGGAGAGTCAAAAGCAGGATCTGAAGCAGCAGATGCCGCAGGAGGAGATGCAGCAGCAGGAATTGCAGCAGGAGAGTAGGCAGGAGGTACAGCAGCAGGTGTTGCAGCAGAAGAAGACGCGCTACGATACGAAGCAGCAGGAGATGCAGGAGCAGGTTTGGCTGTAGATGCAGCACCAGGAGATGCAGCAGCAGGATTCTGCAAGAGATAAAGCTGCAGGAGATACAACATCAGAAGGTGCATCAGGACATGCATCAGCAGACGCAGCAGCAGGAGATGAAGCAGCGGATGCAGCAGCAGGAGATGAAGAAACAGGAGATCCAGCAGCAGAGCAGCATCATGAGATGAATACGTAGATGCATCAGGAGGATATGAAGCAGCAGGTGCAGAAGCAGGAGATGCAGGAGGAGATCCAGCAGCAGCGGGTGCAGAACAAGGAGATGGAGCAGGAGACGCAGCAGTAGATGAATCAGCAGCAGATGCAGCAGCAGATGCCAGAGATGCAGCAGCAAGGAAGGTATCAGGAGATGCAGCAGCAGGAGCTGAAGCAGCACACGGAGCAGCAGTAGATGCAGCAGCATGTGAAGCAGCAGCAGACGCAGCAGCAGATGCTGCAGAGGCAGCAGGTGGAGATGCAGCAGGAGATGCAGCAGGAAGAGATGCAGCAGGGAAATGCGGAATATGAAGCAGAAAGAGATGCGGCAGCAGGAGATGAAGCAGGAGGAGATGCACCAGCAGGAGATGGAGCAGGAGATGCAGCCGAAAGAGATGCAGCAGTAGAAGCAGCAGGATATGTGGAAAGAGATTCAGCAGCAGGCGATGTAGCAGAAGGAGATGTAGACAGATAGTGAGTAAGAGGAGATGCACCATGAGGTGCAGCATCAGGAGATGCAGCAGCAGACGAAGCAGCAGTAGATGCAGCAGCAATATATGCAGCAGAAGGAGATGAAGCAGGAGATGCAGCGTTAGGAGATTAAGCAGAAGGAAATGTATGAAGTGATTCCGTTATGAAGTAGGGTGTGCAGAAGCAGTAGATGCAGCAGGGATTGCAGCAGCAAGAGATCCAGCAGAAGGAGATCCAGCAAGAGAGCAGCAGCAGCATAAGACGAATACGCAGATGCATCTGAAGTATATGGAGCAGCAGACGAAGCACCAGGAGATGCAGGAGGATATCCAGAAGCAGGAGATGCAGAAGCAGGAGAGATATCAGGAGATGTAGCAGGAGATGCAAGAGATGTAGCAGGAGATGCAGCAGTAGATGAATCAGGAGCAGATGCAGCAGCAGATGCAGGAGATGCAGCAGCATGAGATTGAGCAGCAGGAGAGGCAGCAGGAGATGAAGGAGCAGGAGATGCAGCAGGAGATGAAGGAACAGGAGATGCAGCAGGAGATGAAGGAACAGGAGATGCAGCAGGAGATGAAGGAGCAGGAGATGCAGCAGCGGATACAGCATCAAGAGATGCACGAGGACACCCAGCAGAAGGAGATGCAACAGTAGATGAATCTACAGCAGATGCAGCAAAAGATGCAGGAGACTCAGTAGCAGGAGATGCAGCAAGATATGCAGAAGCAGGACTTGTAGCATGAGATGCAGAAGCAGACATGCAGCAGCAGTTGCAGCAGTAGATGCAGCACCAGTAGATTCAGCAACAGGAGATGAAGCAGCAGGTGCAGAACAAGAGATGCAGAAGCAGGAGAATCACTACCAAGAGATGCAGCCGGAGATGCAGATACAGCAGATGCAGCATCAGATGAAGAATCAGATTCAGCACCAATATTTTAAGCTGAAGGAGATTACACAAGAGATGCAGCAACAGGAGAGGCAGCAGCAGGAGATGCAGCAGCAGCAGGAGATACATCAGCAGATGCAGCAGCAGGAGATACAGCGCAGAAAATGCAGCTTGAAATGCAGCAGAAGTAGATGCAGCAGGGTTTGCAGCAGCAGTAGATTCAGCAGCAGGAGGTCCAGCAAGAAAGCAGCATTATGAGATGAATCTTCGGATGCATCAGAGGTAGTTGCAGATGGAGATGCAGCAGCAGGAGGTTCAGCAGAAGATGCAGCAGCAATAGATGCAGGAGGAGATCCAGGAGTGGGAGATACACCAGCAGGAGATGTAGCAGCAATAGATGCAGCAGCAGATGCAGGATATGGAGCACCAAGAGAAGCAGCAGGAGGAGATTCAGCTAGAGATGCATCAGCAGGAGATGCAGCAAGAGATGCAGCATCAAGAGATGCAGCAGCAGCAGATGCAGCATTAGGAGATGCAGCAGGAATGCAGCAGGGGATTCAATGGCAGGTGATGCAGCAGGAGATACATCAGTATATGCAGCAGTAGGAGACGCATCGGGATGCAGCAGCAGGAGGTGCAGCAGCAGAAAATGTAGCAGCAGGAGATGAAGCAAGAGCTTTAGCAGGAGATACAGCAGCAGAAGAATCAGGAGCGTGAGATGAAGAAGCAGGAGATGCAGCAACGGGAGCTGCAGAAGCAGATGCAGAAGAAGGAGGTGCAGCAGCAGGAGTTTCAACAGCCGATTCAACAGCAGATGCAGAAGGAGATGCAGCAAGAGGAGATGAAACAGCAGATGCATCAATAGATGCATATTCATCAGGAGATGCAGCAGGAAGAGATGTACAGCTTCATGAGATGTAGCATGAGATACAGAAGGAGATGCTGTAGGAGGAGAAGCAGGAGTAGATGATGCAGCAGACGCAGTAGCAGGAGATGAAGAAGCAGAAGATGCAGCAGAAGATTCTGCAGCAGCAGGAGATGCAGAGAAGAAGATGCAGAGAAGAAGGTGCAGAACCAGGAGACACAGCAGGAGTTACAGCTGCAAGAGATGAGCAGAGGATTCAGTAGGAGGTTGCAGCAGGAGATTCTGCAGCAGGAGATTCTGCAGCAGGATCTGCAGAGAAGGAGATGCAGCAGCAGGACATGCAGCAGGAGATTCAACAGCAGACGCATCAGCAGGAGATGCAGCAGCAGAAGATACAGCAGCACATGAAGCAGCAGATGCACAAGAAAATGGAGCAGGAGATGCAGCAGGATAAGGTGCAGTAGCAGCAGATGCAGTAGGAGATGCAGGATGTGGAGATGAAGCAGTAGGAGATGCTGCAGGAGATGCAGCAGCAGATGCATCAGGAGAAGCAGGAGCTGGAAATGCAGAAGCAGGAGATGCAGCAGCAGAGATGCAGGAGTAGGAGAGGCAGAAGCGGGAGATGCAGCAGCAGAAGAGGCACCATGTGATGCAGCAGGAGATGCAGCAGGAGATGCAGCAGCAGGACATGCAGCAACAAGAGATGCAGCATGAGTTAGAGCAGCCGCGAGAGATGCAGCAGCAGATGCAGCCGCAGGAGATGCAGCAGGAGATGCATCAGCAGATGCAGGAGGAGATTTAGCAAGAAGGGAGGCAGCAGAAGGAGATGCAGCAGTAGCAGGAGATGCGGCAGCAGACGATCACAGCATCACAGAATCACAGAATAACCAGGCTGGAAGAGACCCACTGGATCGTCGAGTCCAACCGTTCCCACCAAGCCCTAAATCATGCTCCTAACTACCTCATCCACCCTCAGCTTAAACACCTCCAGGGACGGTGACTCAACCACCTCCCTTGGCGACCGTTCCAATGCCTAATCACCCTCTCCGTGAAGAATTTTTTCCTAATCTCAAGCCTAAATCTCCCCTGGTGGAGCTTGAGGCCATTCCCTCTCGTCCTGTCCCCTGTCACTTGGGAGAAGAGCCCAGCTCCCTGCTCTCCACAACCTCCCTTCAGGTAGTTGTAGAGAGTAATAAGGTCTCACCTCAGCCTCCTCTTCTCCAGGCTCTTCTCTCAGCCTCTCCTCATAAGATTTGTTCTCCAGCCCCTTCCCCAGCTTCGTTGCTCTTCTCTGGACTCGCTCCAGAGCCACAACATCCCTCTTGTGGTGAGGGGCCCAGAACTGAACACAGGACTCGAGGTGCGAGATGCAGCAGTAGATTCAAGAGCAGACACAGCGGCAGGAGATGCAGCAGCTGGAGATGAAGCAGGAGATGCAGCAGCAGCCGATTCAGTAGGAAATTCAGCAGCAGCAGATGCAGTATGAGATCGAGCGGTAGACATTGCAGCAGGAGGTGCAGCAGCAGGAGAGGCGGCAGGGTAGACGTATTCAGCAGGAGATGCGATAGCAGACGCAGCAGGAGGAGATGCAGCAGGAGGAGATGCAGCAGCAGGTGCAGATTCAGCAGCGGATTCCTCAGCAGGAGATGCTGCAGCAGATTCGCAATAGGACACGCAGCAGCAGGAGATGCAGAAGGCGATTTGCAGAAATAGATGCAGTAGGGAAAGCAGTAGGAGGAGATGCAACAGAAGATGAAGTAGGAGGAGACGCAGCAAGAGATGCAGCAGCAGGAGATGCAGCAGCAGAAGATGCAGCAAGATATATAGCAGCAGGAGATTCAGCAGGAGATGCAGTAGCAAGAGACGTAGCATTATCATCCGATGCTTTAAGAGATGCAGCAGCAGGACATGCAGCACCAGGAGGTGCTGCAGGATATGCAGGAACAGGAGATTCAGTATGAGATGCAGCAGGAGGCCCAGCAGCAGGACATGTAGCAGGAGATTCAGCAGCAGAGCAGCACCAGATGCAGCAAGAAATGCAGAAGGAGATGCTGCATCAGCAGATGCAGCAGTAGGAGATGCCACAGCAGATGCAGCAAGAGATGAAATATCAGGAGATGAAGCCAGAGATGCATCAGCTGAAGATGAAGGAGGAGATGCAGAAGGAAGAGATGCATCAGCTAATGCAGCAGGAGTTGCAGGAGGAGATGAGGCAGCAGATGCAGCAATAAATACCATAGAAGATGCAGCAGGAGATATATAAGGATATGCAGGAGAAGTAGATGAAGCAGGAGATGAAGCAGAAGGAGATGCAACAGCAGGAGATGCAGCAGGAGATGCAGCAGCAAGAGGTGCAGGAGGAGATGCAGAATAAGGGGGTGCAGCAGCAGATGCAGCAGCAGTTGCAGCAAGAAACGACGCAGCAGGAGAGGCGTTAGGAAGAGAATCTTCAGCAGATGCAGGAGGGGCAGCGTGACGAGATGTAGAAGGTAATACGGCAGCAGATGAAAAAGGAAAATGCAGCAGGAGATGCAGCAGCAAAGATGTAGCCACCAATGCATCAGCAGGAGATGCAGCAGGGTTTGCATCAGCAGGAGATGCAGCAGGGTTTGCACCTGCAGGAGACTTAACAGCAGGAGAAGCAGCAATAAAGCAGCAATAAAACATGAATCCGTAGATGCGCCAGAAGGATATGGAGCAGGAGATGCAGCAGCAGGAGTTGCAGCAGCAGGAGATGAAGGAGAGATCCAGAAGCATGAGATGAAGAATCAGGAGATGTAGCAGGAGGTGTAGCAGTAGCAGATGCAGCAGCAGGTGCAGGAGATTCAGCAGCAAGAGATGCAGCAGGAGGAGATGCGGCTAGGGATGCAGCAGCAGGTGGTGCAGCAGCATGAGATGCAGCAGAAAACGCAGCAGCAGAGGAAGCAATAGCAGGAGATGCAGAGAAAGATGATGCAGAGAAAGAGAGGCAGCAGGAGATGCAGCACTTGATGAAGCAGCAGTAGATGCAGCAAGAGGTACAGCATCAGCAGATGCAGCCGCAGACGCAGTAGCAGGAGATGCAACCACAGATGCAGCAGCAGTGGATGCACCAGCAGGAGATGTAGCTTGAGGTGCAGAAGTATAAGAAACAGCAGCAGATGCAGCAGAAAATGTTGGAAATGCCTCAGTAGGAGTTTCAGCAGGAGGTGTAGGAGTGAGTGATGCAGCGGGAAATGCAGAAGATGCAGCAGCAAGTGATGCATAAATAGATGAGGCGGGTAATGCAGCATCAGGAGATGCAGCCACAAGAGATGCAACAGGAGATGCAGCAGGAAAGACAGAAGGATTTGCAGCAGAAGGAGATGAAGCAGGAGATGCAGCAGCAGGAGATGCAGCATCAGGAGAGGCAGCAGGAACGCAGCAGGGAATGCGGCAGCAGCAGGAGATGCTGCAGGAGATGCTGCATCAGGAGATTCAGCAGGAGATGCAGCAGCAGGAGATGCAGCAGTAGATTCAGCAGTATGAGATTCAGCAGCAGATGCACTAGAAGGAGATTCAACAAGAGATGCAGGAGGAAATTTTTCTATAAGAAATGTAGAAGAGGCAGCAGAAAGAGATGCAGAGGGAGATGCATCAGGAGGAGATGCAGAAGCAGGAGATGGAGCGGGTGATGATGCCGAAGCCTGAGATGCAGAAGCAGGAGATTATGCAGGAGATGCAGCATTAGATGATGCAGCAGCAGGAGATGCAGCTGGAGATTCAGCTGCAGCAGCAGATGCCGCAGCAGGAGATGCAGGAAGAGATCCAGAAGCAGGAGATGCAGAAGCAGCTGCAGCTGCAGGAGATGCAGGAGGAGCTGAAGCAGCGGATTCAGCAGCAGATGAAGTAGAAGGAGATGCAGGAGCAGATGCAGCAGGAGATGCAGCAGCAGGGGATGCAGCAGCAGATTCAGCAGCAAATGCAGCAGGAGACACAGCAAAATGAGATGCGGAAGCAGTTGCAGTAAGAAATGAAGATTAAGCAGGAGATGCACCAGGAGGAGATGCTTCATATGCTACAGCATCAGGAGATGCAGCAGGAGATTCAGCAAGAGATGCAATAGGAGGAGAAGCAGGAAGAGATGATGCAGCAGATGCAGCACCAGGAGATACAGAAGCAGAATATGCAGCAGGAGATGCAGAAGCAGAAGATGAAGCAGGTAATGAATCAGTAGTAGATACAGCAGGGGATGCAGCAGCAGGAGATTCCACAGCAGGAGATGCAGCCGAAGCAGATGTGCCAGTACATGCAGATTCATTAGGAGGTTCATCAGCAGGAGATGCTGCAGCAGATTCACAGTAGGACATGCAGGAGCAGGAGATGCAGCAGGAGATGCGCAGAAATAGATGCAGCAGGAGAATCTGCAGGACGAGACGCAACAGAAGCTTCAGGAGGAGGAGATGCAGCGGGAAATGCAGAAGGATATAGAGCAGGAGAAGCATCAGGAGGAGATGCAGCAAGAGATGCAGGAGCATAAGATGCACCAGTAAGAGATGTAGCAGGAGATGCAGCAGCAGATTCAGCAGCAGCAGATGCAGCAGCAGCTTCAGCAGATGCAGCCGTAGTAGATTCTGAGGGAGATGCATCACCAGGAGATGCAGTAGTAGGAGATGCAGCAGGAGATGCAGAAGCAGATACAGATGGAGATGCAGATTCAGCAGGAGATGCAGCAGGAGGAGATGCTTCAGATGATACAGGATCAGGAAATGCAGCAGGAGATTCAGCAGGAGATACAGGAGGAGGAGAGGCAAAGGTAGATGATGCAGCAGACGCAGCAGCAGGATATGAAGCAGAAGATGCAGCAAGATATGTGGCAGCAGGAGATGTAGAAGCAGGAGATGCAGCAGCAGAAGATAAAGCAGGAGATGCCGCAGGAGATGTAGCAGGAGGAGATGCAGCTGGAGATAGAGCAGCAGGAGATGCAGCAGGATATCCAGCCAGAGGAGATGCCACAGGAGAGAAAGCAGAAGAAGATGTAGAAGCAGATTTAGCAGCAGCTTCAGCATAAGATGCATGAGCAGGAGATGCAGCAGCAGAAGATGCAGCAGCAGATGAAACAGCAGAAGATGCAGCAGGAGATTCAGCAGTTGACAGAACAGCAGGAGATGCAGCTGCAGGAGATGCAGCCGCAGAATCCCCAGCAGGAAATTCAGCTGGAATTTTTGCAGCAGGAGATGGAGCAGAAGATGCAACAGAAAGAGATGCAGAAGCAGATGCAGCAGTAGCTGCAGATTCAGCAGGAGATGCAGATTCAACGGGAGATGCAGAAGCAGGAGATGCTGCAGCAGATTCACAATAGGAGATGTAGCAGCAGGAGGTGCATTAGCAGGAGGTGCATTAGCAGGAGGTGCAGAAGCAAAAGGTGCAGCAGCAGGATATGAAGCAGAAGATGCAGCAGGAGATGCATCTGCAGGAGATGCAGCAGGAGATGTGTAAGTAGGAGATGCAGCAGCAGGAGATGCAGCAGCAGGAGATTGAGGAGCAGAAAATGCAGCAGCAGGAGATGCAGCAGCAGGAGATGCAATAGGAGATACAGAAGCAGGAGATGCAGCAGCAGAAGATACCTCAGGAGATTAAGCAGGAGATGCATCAGGAGGAGATGCAGCAGGAGATGCCGCAGGAGAGAAAGCAGCAGGAGATGCAGCAGCAGATTTAGCATCAGATTCAGCAGGAGATGCATCACCAGGAGGTGCAGCAGTCGAAGATGCATTATGTGATGCAGAAGCCGACGCAGTAGGAATGCAGCAGGAGATGCAGTAAGAGATTCAGCAGCAGGAGATGCAGCAGGAGGAGATGCAGAGAGGGAGGCTGCATCAGGAGATGCAGGAGTAGGAGATGCAGCAAGAAATGAAGCAGCAGTGGATGTAGTAGCAAGAGATGCAGAACGAGATGCAGCAGAAGGAGATGATGCAGGAGATGCTTCAATAGAAAGTGCAACATGAGATAGAGCAGGAGATGCAGCAGCAGACGAAGCAGAAGGAGATGCAGAAACAGGAGACGCAGCAGCAGGACATGGATCAAGAGATGCAGCAGCAGCATATGAAGCAGCAGGAGATGAAGCATGAGATGCAGCAGCATGAGGTGAAGCAACAAGAGATGCATCAGGAGTTGCAGAAGCAGCAGATACAGCAGGAAAAGCCGTAGCAGGAGATGCACCAGGAGATTCAGCAGGAGATGCAGCAGGAGGAGATGCAGCAGGAGATGCAGCAGGAGGAGATGCAGCAGCAGACGCAGCAGCAGATGCAGCAGGAGGAGATGCATAAGAGATGTAGCAGCAATTGATGCAGCGGGAGATGCTGGAGCCAGAGATGCAGAAGAAGTAGATGCAGAAGTAGATGCATCAGCAGGAGATGCAGCAGGAGATGCATCAGCAGGTGACACAGCAGCGGGATATGAGACAGGAGCCTGCAGCAGCTGGAAATGCAGAAGGAGAAGCTTCAGGGAATTAGGCAGGACATGCTGCAGCAGCAGATCCAGCAGCAGATGCAGCAGGAGATGTTGCAGGAGGTGCAGCAGTAGGTGAAGCAGCACCAGGTGAAGCAGCATATGCTGCAGACGCAGCAGTAGGAGATGCAGCAGGTGATGCAGCAGGAAGAGATGCAGCCGGAGATGTAAATGAAGATGAAGAAGCAAGAGATTCAGCAGGTGATGCACAAAGAGGAGATGCATCAGCAGGAGATTCTTAAGCAGGAGATGCAGCAGCAGGAGATGTAGCAGGAGATGCATCCGCAGGAGATTCATCAGGATAGAAACAGCAGCAGACGCAGCAGCAATTGGAGCAGCATGAGATGCACCAAAAAATATAGCGGGAGATGTGCCGAAGGAGATGCAGCAGGAGATACATCAGCAGCAGACGCACCAGCAGAGGCAGCAGCAGGAGATACAGAAAAATATGAGGCAGAAGAGATGCAGTAGGAGATGCAGCAGTAGATGAAGTAGCAGTAGATGCAGCAGCAGATGCTCTACTGATGCATCTGTGGATGCATCTACTGATGCTTCATATCCTGCTACACCTGCTACTGAATGTCCTGCTACTGAATCTCCTGCTGTTCCATCTCCTCTTGCTGCATCTCCTACTGCTGCATATCCTGCTGAATCCTACGCTCCTGCGTCTCCTGGTGATTCGTGTCCTGTTGCATCCCCTGCTGCAAATGCTGCTGCATCTCCTGCTGCATTTCCTTCTCCTACATATGATTGGAGGATCTCCTAGTGCCTCTCCTGCTGATTCATCTCCTGATGCTTAATCTCCTACCGCATCTCGGGCTGCTGCATGTGCCGCTGCTGGTTCTGCTGCTGTGGCATCTGGTGTTGTATCTCCCACTGCTGCAAATCCTGTTGCATCTCGTCCTGCTGCGTCTGCTGCTGCATAAAATTCCCTGCCTCTCCTGCTGCATCTCTTTCTTCTGCATCTCCAGCTGCTACGACTCCGGCTGCTGCAATTCCTGTTTCTGAATCTCCTGCTGCTGCATCTGCTGCTTATTTATATCTTCCTGAATTTTTTGTTGCTGCATCTCTTGCTGCGTGTCCTGCTGCAGTAACTCCTGTTACATCTCGAACCGCGGCATCTACTTCTGAATCTCCTCTTTCATCTCCTGTTGCAGCATCTCCAACTGACTCTCTTCCTGCTGAATCTCCTTTTGCAGCTCCTACTTCTGCATCTCCTGCATCTCCTGCTGCATCTCCTATTGCTGCATCTCATCCTACTGCACCTCTGGCTGCATCTCCTGCTGCATCTCCTGCTGCTGCATCCCCTCGAGCTGCATATTCTCTTACATATCCAGCTGCGGTTGCATTTTCTGCTAAGTCTCCTACTGCTGCATCTCCTGCTGCATTTCCTACTTCATCTGCTGCACCTGCTGCTGCTGCATCTCCTGCTGCTGCATCTCCCCCTGCATCATCTCCTGCTGCAACTGCTTCTGCATCTGCTGCTGAATCTCTTTCCGTATCTCCTGCTTCATCTCCTGCATCTGCATCTACCTCTACATCTCTCGACACCGAACCTCCTTCTGTTTCATCTCCGGCTGCTGCAGTTTCAGCAGCATCTCCCGCTGCTGCGTTTCTTGCTGCTGCATCTTCTGCAGCATCTCCCGCTGCTGCATCTCCGGCTTCGTCTCCTACGGCGACTCCTCCATCTACATTTCCTGCTGTTTGGTGCAAACATCATAACTCCTGCAGGGAATATTCTCGCATGGAAAGCTGCTTTTTCTGAATGTCTTCTCTGATAGCGCTTTCACTGCAAAGCGAGATTTGTAGAGCTTCCAGGCTGCTCTCGTGGACTGTAATATCAGAAAGGCTATTAAAGTCTAATGCACTTTAGGAAAAGTGTGTGAATCCCAAAGGGAAGATGCCAGCATGGAATGCTGCTGCTTCTGAATGTCTTCTCTTAGCTGATTTCACGGCAAGGAAAACTTGTAGAAGTTTCATTCTTAGCCTCATGTACTGTAACATCAGAATGGCTATTAAAGCATCACTTCAAAATTTCAGATAGTTCAGAACAAGTACATCAGAGGAGATGCTACGATAAAATGCTGGATCGATGATAAAAAGCCTTCTCTGGAAGCCCTTTCATTGCAAGCTGTAAATCTTCGCTTCGCTTAATAACGAGCTTTAGGAATAGGGAATATCGGCTGCAGGGAAGATGGTAGCATGGAAAGCTGCTGCTTCTGAATGGCTTCTCTTATAGCGCTTTCGCTGCAAAGTACGACTTCGAGAAGTTTCCCTCTAGACTTCTGAAGCGTATCATCAGCTGGTAAAGCTTCACTTCAAAATTTCAGAGCGTTCAGAACAAGTACGGCAGGGAAGCTGCTACCATCAAATGCTGGTTCTCGTTAGAGTCTTCTCTTCCAGCGCTTTCGCTGCGAGCTGTGAAACACATTTTAGTTGAGGATGATGAATTGTGACTTTACTGAGCCTATTCACGTGCTTCTGGGAAAGAGAGTTTCTCAGGCAGTGCAAATGCTGGCATGAAATCACACCGTTTCTTAATGTTTTCTCCAATAGCGCTGGTGCTGCGAAAGGCGACTCGTAGAATTCTTAGGCTTGTGAATTGGAACGTCAGCGCGGCTATTAAAGCGTCACCTCGAGAGTTGAGAAAGTCCAGCAAAAGCGCCTCAGAGAAGCTGCTACGGTCAAATTTTGGCTCTAGTTAGAATCTTCTCCTGAAGGGCTTTGACTGAGAGGCGCTAAACACGCCGAACACAACGTTTGAGAGCAGGAGAAAGAATAGGGACGTCATAGCGACTAATAACGCTCGTTAGGGAAAGAGATTTATCTCCAGCGGCGGAGACGCTAAAACGGAACGCGGCTGCTTCGAGTGTCGTCTCTTAGAGCGCTTTCGTTGCCAAGCACGTATCATAGAGCTTTCAGTCTAGGTTTGTGAACTCTAACATCAGAATGGCTGTTACGGCGTCACGTTGAAATTTCAGATCATTCAGCACAAGCACCGCAGGAAAACTGCGATCATCCAATGCTGCCTCTCGTCAGGGTCTTCCTGGAAAGGCTTTCGCTGCACGACTCAAAGAACGTTTTAGTATAGGCTTGTTAATTGGGATATTAAAATGCCTATTATGGCGCTATCGTTGAAATTCATAACTCCAGCAAGGACGATTTTAGCATGAAATGATGCCACTTCATATCTTCTCTTAAAGCGCTTCAACTACAGAGCACGACTTGTAGAACTTTCCATCTAGGCTAGTGAAATGGAACATCAGCATCGCTATTAAGGCGTCGCTTCAAGACTTCAGAGCGATCAGCACAGGCTCCACAGGGAAGCTGCTACCATCACATTTTGGCTCTCGTTAGGATCTTCTCACGAAGCGCTTTCCCTGCCAGCTGCAAAGCACGAAGAAGGCAACGTTTTCGTATAGGCTAGGGAATAGCGACTTAATAACGCCTAATAACGTGCTTAAGGGAAAGCGACTGTCTCCAGCAGGAAAGATGTTAGCCTGGAATGCTTCTGGATGTCTTCTCTTAGAGCCCTTTCACTGCAAACCAAGATTTATCGAACTTTCCGTCTAGCCTAGTGAACTGTGACATCAGCGTGGCCAGCGAGGCATCACTTCAAGGCTTCCGAGCGTTCAGCACAAGTACCTCAGGGAAGATGCTACCATCAAATGCTGGCTCTCAGAACCTTCTCTGGAAGCGCTTTGACTGCCAGCTGCGAATCACGACTAACAGAGCTTTAGTCTACGGTACTGAATAGTTTCTTTACTTCGCCTAATAACGCTCTTTAGGAGTTATTTAGTTATTTAGGAGTTATAATATAGGCTGCAGGGAAGATGGTAGCATGTCATGATTCTGCTTCGGAGTGTCTTAGAGCGCTTTCACCCCAAAACAAGCCTCGTAGAACTTTCACTCCAGAGTTTCGAACCGTAACATCAGCATATGACTAAAAGTCGTCACTTCAAAACTTCAGAGTGCTCGGCACAAGTAGCTCAAGAAAGCTGCTGCCATCAAACGCTGGATTTCGTTAGTCTTCTCGTACAGTGCTCCCTCTGCAAGATGCGGAGCACGATTCACGCAACGTTATTGGTTGGCTATTGAATAGCGACTTAATAGCGCCTCATAAGGCGCTTTAGGAAATATGAATATCTCCAGCAGGGAAGATATTAGCATGGAATTCTTCTGCTTCTGGATGTCTTCTCTTAGAGCACTTTCACCGCAAAACAAGACCTGTAGAACTTTCACTCCAGAGTTTCGAACCGTAACATCAGCATATGACTAAAAGTCGTCACTTCAAAACTTCAGAGCGCTCGGCCCAAGTAGCTCAAGAAAGCTGCTGCCATCAAACGCTGGATTTCGTTAGTCTTCTCGTACAGTGCTCCCTCTGCAAGATGCGGAGCACGATTCATGCAACGTTATTGGTTGGCTATTGAATAGCGGCTTAATAGCGCCTCATAAGGCGCTTTAGGAAATATGAATATCTCCAGCAGGGAAGATATTAGCATGGAATGCTGCTGCTTCTGGATGTCTTCTCTTAGAGCCCTTTCACCGCAAAACAAGGCTTGTAGAACTTTCACTCCAGAGTTTCGAACCGTAACATCAGCATATGACTAAAAGTCGTCACTTCAAAACTTCAGAGCGCTCGGCCCAAGTAGCTCAAGAAAGCTGCTGCCATCAAACGCTGGATTTCGTTAGTCTTCTCGTACAGTGCTCCCTCTGCAAGATGCGGAGCACGATTCATGCAACGTTATTGGTTGGCTATTGAATAGCGACTTAATAGCGCCTCATAAGGCGCTTTAGGAAATATGAATATCTCCAGCAGGGAAGATATTAGCATGGAATGCTGCTGCTTCTGGATGTCTTCTCTTAGAGCCCTTTCACCGCAAAACAAGACCTGTAGAACTTTCACTCCAGAGTTTCGAACCGTAACATCAGCATATGACTAAAAGTCGTCACTTCAAGACTTCAGAGCGTTCGGCACAAGTAGCTCAAGAAAGCTGCTGCCATCAAACGCTGGATTTCGTTAGTCTTCTCGTACAGTGCTCCCTCTGCAAGATGCGGAGCACGATTCACGCAACATTATTGGTTGGCTATTGAATAGCGACTTAATAGCGCCTCATAAGGCGCTTTAGGAAATATGAATATCTCCAGCAGGGAAGATATTAGCATGGAATGCTGCTGCTTCTGGATGTCTTCTCTTAGAGCCCTTTCACTGCAAATCGAGACTTTTAAAACGTTCGCTCTAGGCTTGTGAACTGTCACATCAGCAAGGCTAGTGAGGCTTGACGTGAACATTTGAAACCGTTCAGCACAAGCACCGCAGGTGAGATACCACCATGAAATGCCGGCTCTCCTTAGAGTCTTCTCTGGAAACGCTCTCACTGCAAGCTGCAGAGCACGACTAAAAGAACCATTTGGTACAGCATACTGAATTGTGCCTTAATATCACAAATTACTGCTCTTTGAGAAAAATGAGTCACTGCCAGAGGGAAGATGCCGGCAGGGAATGCTGCTGCTTCTGAATTTCTTCTCTTAGAGCTTTCACTGCAAAGCGAGCCATGTAGAAATTCCAGTCTAGACTCGTATACCGTAACATCAGAATGGCTATTAAAGCCTCACTTCAAAATTGAACACGGGTAGGAAAGCTGATACCATGAAATGCCGGCTTTGGTTTGAGTCTTCATTGGACGAGCTCTCACTGCAAGTGGAAAAGCAGGACTTAGAGAACGTTTCATAGGGGATAATAAATAGCGATGTGTCTATAAAGGTGCTATATTAAAATTGAATAATGCCCGCGAGGAAGGTGCTAGCAGGGAATGCTGATGCTTCGGAATGTCTTCTCTTAAATCGCTTTCATTGCAAGGCAAGCCTTGTAGACCTTTCAGTCTAGGTTTGTGTCCATCAGAATGGCTGTTATAGCGTCGCTTCAGAATTTAAAATTGCTCAGCACAAGTGCTGCAGGGAAGGTGCTACGATCGCCTGCTGGCTCTCGTTAAGAGTCTTCTGTGAAGGAGCATTCACTGCGAGCTGCAAAGTACCTTCTCATGGACCGTTTTTTATAGGGTATTTAATTATGACTTGTCTTCGCCTATGAAGGCGCTTTAGGAAAAGCGTCTGACTCCTGCAGGTAAGACGCTAGCATGGAATTCCGTGGCTTCTGAATCTCTTCTCTTATAGCGCTTTCCCTGCGAAGCAAGACTTGTAGAGCTTTCAGTCCAGGCTTCTGTACTGCAACATCAGAATGGTTATTAAAACGTCGCTTCAAACTTTAAAACCGCTCAGCAGACGTAGCTCAGGGAAGCTGCTACCATCAAATGCTGGATTCCCTTTGCATCTTCTCTTGAAGCGCTCTCGCTGCGAGCTGCAAAGCACTAGTTGACCCTTTCGGACTAGCGTACGGAATTGTGACTTAACTGTGCCTATTAAGGCGCTTTAGGAAAAGCGAATAAATCCCGCAGCGAAAAAGCTGGCAAGGAACGCTGAGCCTCTGAATAGCTTCTATTTCAGCGCTTTCACTGCTAAAAGCAACTCACGTAAGACTTTTAGTCGAGGCTTGTGCACTGTAATATCAGAATGGCTATTAGAGCGTCGCTTCAAAAATTCAGATCGTTCAGCGTAAGGACCGCAGGGGAGCTGCTACGATCCAATGCTGACTCTCGTTAGAGTCTTGTGTGGAAGCTATTTCACTGCGAGATGCGAAGCACGGCTAACGATTTCGCGTAGGGCGCTGAATTGTGCCTTATCTGCACCTATCAGGGCGCTTCAGGCAATTCGATAAAAGAAAAGACGCTGGATGAAAAGCTGCTTCTTCTGAAGGTCTCCTCTTATAGCGCTTTCTCTGTAAAGCAAGACTTGTAGAGCTTTCAGTGTAGACTTGTGCACTGCAACATCAGAATGGCTATTAAAGCGTCGCTTCAATATTTTCAGATCGTTGAGCACGAGAACCGCAGGGAAGCTGCTACGATCCAATGCTGGCTCTCGTTTGAGTCTTCTCTTAAAGCGCTTTCGCTGCAAGCGGCTGAGCAAGACTTATGGACCTTTAGTGTAGAGTACTCAATGGTGACTTGTCTTCGCCTATGAAGACGCTTTAGGAGAAGTGAGTAACTCCCAAAGGGAAGATGGAATGATGAAGGTTCTGAATGTGTTCCCTTAGGGCGCTTCCACTGCCAATCAAGGCTTGTAGAACTTTCCATCTAGGCTTGCGTAATGTAACATCAGAATGGCTATTAAAGCGTCGCTTCAATATTTTCAGATCGTTGAGCACAAGAACCGCAGGGAAGCTGCTACGATCCAATGCTGGCTCTCGTTTGAGTCTTCTCTTAAAGCGCTTTCGCTGCAAGCGGCTGAGCAAGACTTATGGACCTTTAGTGTAGAGTACTCAATGGTGACTTGTCTTCGCCTATGAAGACGCTTTAGGAGAAGTGAGTAACTCCCAAAGGGAAGATGGAATGATGAAGGTTCTGAATGTGTTCCCTTAGAGCGCTTCCACTGCCAATGAAGGCTTGTAGAACTTTCCATCTAGGCTTGCGTAATGCAACATCAGAATGGCTATTAAAGCGTCGCTTCAATATTTTCAGATCGTTGAGCACAAGAACCGCAGGGAAGCTGCTACGATCCAATGCTGGCTCTCGTTTGAGTCTTCTCTTAAAGCGCTTTCGCTGCAAGCGGCTGAGCAAGACTTATGGACCTTTAGTGTAGAGTACTCAATGGTGACTTGTCTTCGCCTATGAAGACGCTTTAGGAGAAGTGAGTAACTCCCAAAGGGAAGATGGAATGATGAAGGTTCTGAATGTGTTCCCTTAGAGAAGCTTTCACTGCCAATCAAGGCTTGTAGAACTTTCCATCTAGGCTTGCATAATGTAACATCAGAATGGCTATTAAAGCGTCGCTTCAATATTTTCAGATCGTTGAGCACAAGAACCGCAGGGAAGCTGCTACGATCCAATGCTGGCTCTCGTTTGAGTCTCCTCTTAAAGCGCTTTCACTGCAAGCGGCTGAGCAAGACTTATGGACCTTTAGTGTAGAGTACTCAATGGTGACTTGTCTTCGCCTATGAAGACGCTTTAGGAAAAGTGAGTAACTCCCAAAGGGAAGATGGAATGATGAAGGTTCTGAATGTGTTCCCTTAGAGCGCTTCCACTGCCAATCAAGGCTTGTAGAACTTTCCATCTAGGCTTGCGTAATGTAACATCAGAATGGCTATTAAAGCGTCGCTTCAATATTTTCAGATCGTTGAGCACAAGAACCGCAGGGAAGCTGCTACGATCCAATGCTGGCTCTCGTTTGAGTCTTCTCTTAAAGCGCTTTCACTGCAAGCGGCTGAGCAAGACTTATGGACCTTTAGTGTAGAGTACTCAATGGTGACTTGTCTTCGCCTATGAAGACGCTTTAGGAGAAGTGAGTAACTCCCAAAGGGAAGATGGAATGATGAAGGTTCTGAATGTGTTCCCTTAGGGCGCTTCCACTGCCAATCAAGGCTTGTAGAACTTTCCATCTAGGCTTGCGTAATGTAACATCAGAATGGCTATTAAAGCGTCGCTTCAATATTTTCAGATCGTTGAGCACAAGAACCGCAGGGAAGCTGCTACGATCCAATGCTGGCTCTCGTTTGAGTCTTCTCTTAAAGCGCTTTCGCTGCAAGCGGCTGAGCAAGACTTATGGACCTTTAGTGTAGAGTACTCAATGGTGACTTGTCTTCGCCTATGAAGACGCTTTAGGAGAAGTGAGTAACTCCCAAAGGGAAGATGGAATGATGAAGGTTCTGAATGTGTTCCCTTAGAGCGCTTCCACTGCCAATCAAGGCTTGTAGAACTTTCCATCTAGGCTTGCGTAATGTAACATCAGAATGGCTATTAAAGCGTCGCTTCAATATTTTCAGATCGTTGAGCACAAGAACCGCAGGGAAGCTGCTACGATCCAATGCTGGCTCTCGTTTGAGTCTTCTCTTAAAGCGCTTTCACTGCAAGCGGCTGAGCAAGACTTATGGACCTTTAGTGTAGAGTACTCAATGGTGACTTGTCTTCGCCTATGAAGACGCTTTAGGAGAAGTGAGTAACTCCCAAAGGGAAGATGGAATGATGAAGGTTCTGAATGTGTTCCCTTAGGGCGCTTTCACTGCCAATCAAGGCTTGTAGAACTTTCCATCTAGGCTTGCGTAATGTAACATCAGAATGACTATTAAAGCGTCGCTTCAATATTTTCAGATCGTTGAGCACAAGAACCGCAGGGAAGCTGCTACGATCCAATGCTGGCTCTCGTTTGAGTCTTCTCTTAAAGCGCTTTCACTGCAAGCGGCTGAGCAAGACTTACGGACCTTTAGTGTAGAGTACTCAATGGTGACTTGTCTTCGCCTATGAAGACGCTTTAGGAAAAGTGAGTAACTCCCAAAGGGAGGATGGAATGATGAAGGTTCTGAATGAGTTCCCTTAGAGCGCTTCCACTGCCAATCAAGGCTTGTAGAACTTTCCATCTAGGCTTGCGTAATGTAACATCAGAATGGCTATTAAAGCGTCACTTCAATATTTTCAGATCGTTGAGCACAAGAACCGCAGGGAAGCTGCTACGATCCAATGCTGGCTCTCGTTTGAGTCTTCTCTTAAAGCGCTTTCACTGCAAGCGGCTGAGCAAGACTTATGGACCTTTAGTGTAGAGTACTCAATGGTGACTTGTCTTCGCCTATGAAGACGCTTTAGGAGAAGTGAGTAACTCCCAAAGGGAAGATGGAATGATGAAGGTTCTCAATGTGTTCCCTTAGAGCGCTTCCACTGCCAATCAAGGCTTGTAGAACTTTCCATCTAGGCTTGCGTAATGCAACATCAGAATGGCTATTAAAGCGTCGCTTCAATATTTTCAGATCGTTGAGCACAAGAACCGCAGGGAAGCTGCTACGATCCAATGCTGGCTCTCGTTTGAGTCTTCTCTTAAAGCGCTTTCACTGCAAGCGGCTGAGCAAGACTTACGGACCTTTAGTGTAGAGTACTCAATGGTGACTTGTCTTCGCCTATGAAGACGCTTTAGGAAAAGTGAGTAACTCCCAAAAGGAAGATGGAATGATGAAGGTTCTCAATGTGTTCCCTTAGAGCGCTTCCACTGCCAATCAAGGCTTGTAGAACTTTCCATCTAGGCTTGCGTAATGTAACATCAGAATGGCTATTAAAGCGTCACTTCAATATTTTCAGATCGTTGAGCACAAGAACCGCAGGGAAGCTGCTACGATCCAATGCTGGCTCTCGTTTGAGTCTTCTCTTAAAGCGCTTTCACTGCAAGCGGCTGAGCAAGACTTATGGACCTTTAGTGTAGAGTACTCAATGGTGACTTGTCTTCGCCTATGAAGACGCCTTAGGAGAAGTGAGTAACTCCCAAAGGGAAGATGGAATGATGAACGTTCTGAATGTGTTCCCTTAGGGCGCTTCCACTGCCAATCAAGGCTTGTAGAACTTTCCATCTAGGCTTGCGTAATGTAACATCAGAATGGCTATTAAAGCGTCGCTTCAATATTTTCAGATCGTTGAGCACAAGAACCGCAGGGAAGCTGCTCTGATCAAAGATTGACTCTCGTTAGAGTCTTCTGTAGAGGCGCTTTCGCTGCAAGCTGCGATGCGCGACTAACAGAACGTTTAGTATAGATTAGGGAATCGTGACTTAACGGCGCCTATGAAAACTCTTTAGGAAAAGTGAGTAATTCCTGCATGGAAGATGCTAGAATACAATGCTGATGCTTCTGAATGCCCTCTCTTAGATTACTTTCACTTCAAAGGAAGACTTGTAGAACTTTCAGTCTAGGCTTGCGTACTGCAACGTTCAGATGTCTATTAAAGTGTCACTTCGAAATTTCAGAGGGTTCAGAACAAGGAACGCAGGGAAGCTGCTGCGATCGAATGTGGGCTCTCATTAGACTCTTCTGTGGAAATGATTTCAATACGAGCAGCAAGGAACGATTTATGGACCGTTTTAGTGTAGGGGACTGAATTGTGTCTTAATTGCGCCTATTAATGAGCTCCAGGAAAAGGGAGCGACTCCTGCCAGGAAGATGCTAGCAGGGAATGCTGCTGTTTCTGAATATCTTCTCTTATAGCTCTTTCACAGCAAAGCCAAACATGTAGAACTTTCAGTCTAGGCTTGTGTTCTGTAACATCAGAATGGCTATTAATGCGTCACTTCAAAATTGAAGAGCCTACAGTGTCTCCTGCTGCATCTCCAGCTGGTGCATCTGCTGCCTCTACTCCTGCTCTTGCATATCCAGTACCATCTCCTGCTGCATTTGCTGCTGCTGCATCTCCTGCTGAATCTGCCTATGCGGCTCCATCTCCTGATGCTGAATCTGCTGCTGCATCTGCTGCTGAATCTCCTGCAGCTGTATCATATGCTAATTCTCCTTCTACTGCTTCTCCTTCTGCTTCATCTCCTGCTGCTGGATCGCTGCTGCTGCATCTCTTGCTGAATCTCCTGCTACATCTCTGATGCTGCATCTCCTGCTGCATCTCCTGCTCAATTTACTGCTGAATATGCATTTGTCGCTGCATCTCCTGCTGCATCTGCTGCAGCATCCCCTGCTGCATCCACTTTTCAATCACCTTAGCTGCATCCCCTGCTTCTGCATCTCCTACTGCAGCATCTCCGCCTGCTGCATCTCGTTCTTCTTCATCTCGTGCCGCTGCATCTCCTGCTGCTCCATCTCCTCCTTCATCTACTGCTGCATCACCTGCTGCATCTCCTGCTGCGAATTCTTCTGCATCTCCCGTTCATCTCCTGCTACATCTCCTGCTGCATCTCTTGCTGCTGCATCTCGTGCTTCTGCATCTCCTTCTGTTTGAGTTCCTGTGGCATCTCCAGCTACTGCATCTCCTGCTGAATCTACATCTCCTCTTTCATTAGCTGCTCTATCTACTGCTGTTAGATCTGCTACTTCTGCATATAATGCTGCATCCACTTCTGCATCTCCTTTTGCTGCCTCTCCTCCTGCATCTCCTCCTCCTTCGTCTATTGATGCATCTCTTCCTGCAACTCCTGATGCTGCATCCCCTGCTCCTGCATCTGCTTCTGAACCTGTTTGCTGCATCTCGTGCTGCACCTGCTAATGCATCTGCTGCTGCATCAGCTGCTGCACCTGCATCTCATGCTGAATCTGCTGCTGCATCAGCTGCTGCACCTGCTCCTGCTGCAATTCCTGCTGCATCTGCTGCTGCATCTCTTACTCCTGCATCTGCTGCTGCTACATATCCTGCTGCATCTTCTGCTGCAACTCCGATTCATCTTCTGCTGCATCTCCTGCTTCTCCTTCTCCTGCTTCACCTCCTGCTGATTCTGCTGCCGATGATTCTGCTGCTTCTGCATCTCCTGCTTTTTCATCTCCCGCTGCTTCTCCTGTTGCTTCATCTCCTCCTGCTTCTTCTGCTGCTTCATCTCCCCCTGCTGCATCTCATGCAGTAGCTGCTGCTGTATATCCTGCTGCATCTCCTGATGCATCTGGTTCTGCGTCTCCTGCTGCTTCATCTCCTCGTCTGTCTCCTGCTGCTGAATTGCCCTTTGCATCTTCTGCTTCAGATACTCCTGCATCTGCTGCATCTCCTGTTTCTGCATCTCCGTTGGCATCAGGGCCTCTGCTGTGTCTCCTCCACCTGTATCTTCTGCTAATTCTGCTGCTGCATCACGTGCTGCATCTCCCCCTGCTGCATCTCCTGAATTTGCTGCTGCTGCATCACCTCTTACTGCATCTGCTGCAGTAATTCTTGCTGCTGCATCTCCTGCTGCTGCATCTCCTGCTGCATCTCCTGCTGCTGAATATCCTGCTGCTGCATCCCCTGCTGCATCTACCTCTGCTGCATCTCCTTCTGCTTCATCTCCTGATGCATCTCCTGCTGCTACATCTTCTTCTGCATCTCTTATTCATCTCATGCTGCATCTCCTGCTGCTGAATATCCTGCTGCTGCATCCCCTGCTGCATCTACCTCTGCTGCATCTCCTTCTGCTTCATCTCCTGATGCATCTCCCGCCGCTACATCTTCTTCTGCATCTCTTATTCATCTCATGCTGCATCTCCTGCTGCCTCTCCTGCTGCTGCATCTCATGGTGGATCTCGTCTTGCTAAATCTACTGCTGCATTTCCTCCTGCGTATCCTGCTGGTTCATCTCCTGCTGTTTTTATTGGTGATGCTTATCCTGCTGGAGCAGTTCCTGATGCATTTCTTCTAGCTGCATCTTTTTCTGCACATCCTCCTGCATCTCTTCTTGCTGCATCTCCTGTTGAATCTCCTTCTACTGCATCTGCAGCATCTGCTGCTGCATCTGCTGCTGCTTCACCTACTGCTGCATCTCATGCTGTTGCTTATGGTACTGCATCTCCTTCTCAATTTGAATCTCCTCTTTCATTTGATGTCTGCATCTCCTGCTGCTGCATCTGCTGCTGCATCTCCTGCTACATCTCCTTCTGCTGCATCTCCTCCTGCAACTCCATCCTCTGCACCTCTTGCGGTATCGCCTGCTGCATCTCCTGCTGCTGTGTCTTCAGCTGCAATTCCTACTTCTGCATCTTCTCCTACTGTGTCTGCTGCTCAATCTCCTGCTGCGTCGTGTGCTGATGCACCTCCTGATTCTGCATCTCCTGCTGCTACATCTCCTATTGCATCTCCTGCTTCTGCATCTCCTGCTGGTGCATCTCCCGGGGCATCTCCTGCGGCTGCACCATCTCCAGCTACTGCATCTCCTGCTGAATCTGCATCTCTTCTTTCACCTGCTGCTGCATCTCTTGCTGCTGTTAATTCTGCTACACCTGCCTCTGCTGCTGCATCCACTGCTTCCTCTCCTCTGCTGCCTCTCCTGCTGCATCTCCTCCTGCTGCATGTCTTGATGCAACTCCTGCTGCATCTCTTGTTGCATCTCCTGCTGCTGTATCTCATGGTGCATCTCCTCTTGCTGCATCTCCAGCTACATCTCCAGCTGTTGCCTCTCCTGATGTTTTTCCTGCTGATGCTTTTCTTGTTGGTGCATTTCCTGATGCATCTGCTGCTGCTTCACCTACTGCTGCATCTCCAGCTGTTGCATCTGCTGCTGCATCTCCTGCTACAGAATCTCCTTCTGAATCTGCATCTCCTCCTGCGTCTGCTGCTCGCATCTCCCGCTGCCGCATCTCCTGCTACATCTAGTGATGCTTCATCTCTTCTGCTGCATCCCCTGCAGCTGCGTCTGCTACTGCATCTCCTGATTCATCTCCAGATAATGCATCCCCTGCTTTATTTCGTACTGCTGCATCTCCTGCTGCATCTCCTGCTGCATCTGCCGATACATTTGGTGCCGATGACTCTCCTGCTACTGCATATACAGTTTCGGTATCTCCTATTGCATCTCCTGCATCTGCATCTCCTGTGGCATCTCCTGCCGCTGCACGTTTTGCAGCATCTCCAGCTACTGTATCTGCTGCTGAATCTGCACCTCCGGCTGGATCTGCATCTCCTCTTTCATCTGCTGCAGCATCTCCTGCTGTTGCAACTGCTGCTGCTGCATCTGCTGCTGCGTCTACTGCTGCATCTCCTCTGCTGACTCTCCTCGTCTACCTCCTCCTGCTTCATCTCTTGCTGCATCTCCTGCTACATCTACTCTTGCATCTCTGGCTGCTTCTCCTGCTGCTGCATCATCTCCTGATGATGCATCTCCTATTGAATGTGCTTCTGAATCTGCTGATTCTGCATCTCCTGCTGCTGAAACTCCTGCTTTTGCATCTCCTGCTGAATGTGCTGCTGAATATGCTGCGGATCTCCTGCTGCACCTCATGCTGAATATAAATCTCCTGCTGAATCTACTGCTGATGCATCTCCTGCTGGTTCATCTGCTGCACCCACTGCTACATCTCCTTCTGCTGCAACTCCTCCTGCATCTCCTTCTGCTTCCTCTCCTCCTGCATCTCCTCCTGCTTCATCTCCTGATGCATCTTCTGCTGCATCTCCTGCTGCTACCCCTGCTGCTGTATCTCCTGGTGGTACGTCTCCTGCTGATGTATCTCCTCCTGAATGTGCTTATGAATCTGCTGCGGCATCTGCTGATTCTGCATCTCCTGCTGCTGAATCTCCTGCTTTTGCATCTCCTGCTGAATGTGCTGCTGCTTCTCGTGCTGAATCTGAATCTCCTGCTGAATCAACTCCTGCTGAATCTCCTGCTCCTGCATACCCTGCTGCTTTATCCTCCGTTTCATTTCTGCTGCTGCATGTCCTGCTGCATCTCCTGCTGCTGCATTTACTTCTGCTGCATCTGCTGCTGGATCTCCTGCTGCATCTCCTGCTGCTGAATGTCCTCTTGTTGCATCGCCTGCTGCATCCCTTTCTGCTGCATCTCCTGCTCACAATCCTGCTGCATCTCCTGCTGCTGCATCTCCTGCAGCTGAATCTCCTTCAGAATATCCTGATGGTGCAGATGCAGCAGCTGGAGCAGCAGGAGATGCAGAAGGAGATGCAGCAGGAGATGCCTCAGCGGGAGATGGAGCAGGGGATACAGCAGCGTGCGAAGCAGCAGTAGGTGCAGCAGCAATAGATGCAGCAAAAGGAGATGAAGCATCAGGAGACTAAGCAAGAGGAGATGCATTAGGAGATTCAGCAGCAGGCGATGAAGCAGCTGTAGATGCAGCAGAGAATTCAGAAGCACGAGATTCAACAGTAGGAGACGCAGAAGGCAATGCAGCAGCAGGACATGCAGCAGCAGATGCAGCAGCAGCACGAAGACATCCAGCAGCAGGAGATGCGATAGCAGGAGATGCAACAGTAGATGAATCTACAGCAGATGCTACAGAAGATGCAGGAGATTCGGTAGCAGGAGATGCAGCAGCAGGAGATGCAGCAAGATGTGCATAAGCAGGAGGCACATCAGCAGGAGATGTAGTATGAGATGGAGAAGCAGGAGGTGCAGCAGCAGATGCAGAAGGAGGTGCAGCAGCAGGAGATGCAGCAGCAGGAGATGGAGAATCAAATGCAGGAGATGCAGCAGCAAGAAATGCAGCAAGAGGAGATGCAGCGGGAGTCGTAGCAGAAGGAGATGAAGCAGCAGCAGATGCAGCTGGAAATGCAGCTGCAGTAGTTGCAGCAGGGTTTGCAGCAGCAAGAGATGCAGGAGATGCAGCATGAAAGCACCATCATAAGATGAATCTGCAGATGTACCAGAATGATATGGAGCAGGAGATGCAGCAGCAAGAGTTGCAGCAGCAGATGCAGCAGCAGGTGGAGCAGCAGGAGATACGGCAGCAGGAGGTGCAGCAGCATGTGATGCAGCAGGTGAAGCAGTATCAGGAGATGCAGAGAAGCAGATTCAGAGAATGAGAAGCAGCAGAAGGAGATACAGCAGGAGGTGAAGCCACAGTAGATGCAGCAAGAGATGCAGCAGGAGATGCAGCAGGAGATGCAGCAGCAGGAGATGCAGCAGGAGATGCAGCAGTATGTGAAGCAGCAGCAGATGTAGCAGCAAATGCTGCAGATGCAGCAGTAAGTGATTCAGCAGGAGATGCAGCAGGAATATATGCGCCTGGAAATGCAGAAGATGCAGAAGAAAGAGATGCTTATGGAGATCGATCAGGAGAAGATTCACCAGCAGGACATAGAGCAGGAGATGCAGATGCAAGAGATGCAGCAGGAGATGCAGAAGGAGATGGAGTAGCAGGAGGTGTAGCAGCAGGAGATTAAGCAAGAGGAGATGTACCCTGAGATGCAGCAGCAGGAGGTGCAGCTGGAGATGTAGCAGCAGACGAAGCAGCAGTAGATGCCCCAGCCAGATATGCACCAGAAGGAGATAAAGATGGAAATGAAAAAGCAGGGGATTAAGCTGCAGGAGATGAAGTTACAGGAGATGCATTAGCAAATGCAGCATCAGGAGATGCAGCTGCAGCAGATGCAGGAGCAGATTCAGAAGCAGATTCAGAAGCAGATTCAGTAAGAGATGCAGCGGCAGGAGATTCCTAAGCAAAAGATAAAACACCAGGAGATGCAGCAGCAGGAAATTCAATAGGAGATGCAGCAACAGCAAAAGCAGCAGGAGATGCTGCTGCAGTAGATGAAGTAGGTTATGAAGCAACAGTAGATGCAGCAGGGTATGAACCAGCAGGAGATTCAGCAGCAGGAGATAAAGCAGGGCAGAATCATCAGCAGAAGAATCCGCTGATGCATGCGGAGGAGATGCAGCAGGTGGAGATGCAGCATCAGTAGTTTCAGCAGAGGATGCAGCAGCACTAGATGCAGGAGGAGATGCAGCAGGATGAGAATCAGCAGCAGGAGACGTAGCAGCAGATTCAGCATCAGATGCAGGAGATGAAGCAGCAGGAGAAGCAGCAGGAGGAGATTCAGCAGGAGATGCATCAGGAAATACAGCAGCAGGAGGTGCGGCATCAGGAGGTGCAGCATTAGGAGATGCAGCAGGAATGCAGCAGGGGATTCAGCAGCAAGTGATGCAGCAGCTGATGCAGCAGCAGATGCAACAGAAGTAAATTCAGCAGCAGAAAAAGTAGCATGACATGCAGCAGCAGTAGATGAAACAGAGGATGCAGAAGCAGGGGATAAAGCAGCAGGAGATGCAGCAGCAGGAGCTGCAGCAGCATATTCAGCAGCACATTCAGCAGAAGATGCTGAAGCAGGAGATTAAGCAGCAGGAGATGAAGACTCAGCAGATACCGCAGCAGATACAGAAGCACATTCAGCAGGAGTTGCAGCAGGAGATGCAGGAGCAGTGTATGCAGCAGCAGCAGATGGAGCACCAGGTGATGCAGGAGGACTTCCAAAAGCAGAAGGTGAAGCAAAAGGAGATACAGCAGTAGGTTAATCTACAACAGATGCCGCAGCAGATGCAGGAGATGCCGCAGCAGGAGATGCAGCAGCAGGAGATGCAGCAGCAGGAGATGCAGCAGCAGGAGATGCAGCAGCAGGAGATGCAGCAAGATATGCAGAAGCAGGAGATGCATCGGTGAGTGGTGCGGCATGAGATGCAGAAGAGGAACCTGCAGCAGATGCAGCAGCATATGCAGCACCAGCAGATGAAGCAGCAGGAGACGAAGCAGCAGATGCAGCAGCAGGAGATGCAGCAGTATATTAATCTACAGCAGATGCACCAAAAGATGCAGGAGATGCCGCAGCTGGAGATGCAGCTGGAGATGCAGCAGCAGTAGATGCAGCAAGATATGCAGCAGCAGGAGATGCATCAGCAGGAGGTGTGGCATGAGATGCAGAAGAAGGAGATGCAGAGGAGATGCAGCCGCAGCAGATGCAGCAGCTTAGTCAACAGCAGATTCAGTAGGAGTTGCAGCAGCAGAAGTTGCAGAAGCAGATTCAGCAGGAGATGTAGTAGGAAGAGAATCTTCAGCAGATGCAGCAGCATGAAGTGCAGCAGAAGGAGATAACGCAGGATATGTAGCAGGGGGAGTTGTAGAAGGCGATACAGCAGCAGGAGATTAAGAAGGAAATGGATCAGCAGATGCACGAGCAGGAGATGCAGCAGCAGGAGATGAAGCAGAAGATGAAGCAAGAGCTTTAGCAGCAGAAGAAGCAGGAGCAGGAGATGAAGAAGCAGGAGATGCAGCAACAGAAGATGCAGAAGCAGATGCAGAAGTAGGAGGTGCAGCAGCAGGAGTTTCAACAGCAGTTTCAAAAGCACATGTAGCAGGAGATGCAACAACAGGAGATGTAAGAGCAGATGCATCAATAGATGCATATTCGTCAGGAGATGCAGTAGGAAGCGATGCTTCGGCATGTACAGCTTCATGAGAAGTAGCACGAGATACGGAAGGAGATGCTGGAAGGAGAGGCAGGAGTAGATGCAGCAGACGCAGCAGCAGGAGATGCAGCAGCAAGATGTGCAGCAGCAGGAGATGAAGAAGGAGATGCAGCAGCAGGAGATTAAGCAGCAGGAGATGCATTAGGAGATGCAGCATCAAGATATGCAGCCGCAGCAGATGCAGCAGTAGGTTCAGAAACAGATTCATTATGAGATGTAGCGACAGGAGATTCACAAGCAGAAGATGCAGCAGCAGGAGATTTAGCAGGAGGAGATTCAGAAGGAGATGCAGCAGCAGGAGATGAACAAGGTGGAAATGCCTAAGGAGATGCAGCAGCAGGAGATGCACTAGGCGATGTAACAGCAGACACAGCAGCAGGAGATGCAGCAGCAGGAGATGCAGCAGGAGATGCAGAAGCAAGATATTGCAGCAGAACGAGATGTAGGAGATGCAGCAGCAGGAGATTAAGCAGCAGGAGATGCTTTAGGAGATGTGGCCTCAGCAGATGCAGCAGCAGATTCAGAAGCAGATTCAGTAAGAGATGTAGCAGCCGGATATTTATAAGCAGAAGATGCAGCAGAAGGAGATCTAGCAGCAGGAGATTCAGAAGGAGATGCAGCAGAAGGAGATGCAACAAGTGATGCAGCTACAGTAGATGAAGTAGGTTCTGAAGCAGAAGCAGATGCAGCAGGTTATGCACTAGCAGGAGATTCAGGAGAAGAAGATTTAGCAGGGTAGCTGCATCATGAGATGAATCCGCTGATGCAGCAGCAATAGATGCACGAGGAGATCCAGCAGGATGAGATAGAGCAGCAGGAGATGTAGCAGCAGATGCAGCAGAAGATGCAGGCGATGCAGCAGCAGGTGATGCAGCAGGAGATTCAGGAGGAGGAGAATCAGCAGAATATGCAGCAGGAGATGCAGCAGCAGGAGATAAATCATCAGGAGATGCAGCAGGAATGCAGCAGGGGATTCAGTAGCAGGTGATGCAGAAGAAGATGCATCTGGGGATGCAGCAGCCAGAGATGCATCTGGGGATGCAGCAGCAGGAGGGGCAGCAGCAGGAGATGCAGGACGAATGCAGCAGGGGATTCAGTGATGCAGCAGCAGATGCAGCAGCAGATGCAGCAGCAGGAGAGTCAGAAGGAGAAGATATAGCAGGACATGCAGCAGCAGTAGATGAAACAGGATTCAGAAGCAGGGGATACAGCAGCAGGAGATGCATCTGACCGAGATGCAGCAGGAGATGCATTTCAGCAGGAGTTGCAGCAGAAGATGCAGCAGCATATTCAGCAGCAGGAAATGCAGAAACAGGATTTTCAGCAGCAGGAGATGAAGATTTAGCAGATGCCATTGCCGATAGAGAAGCACATTCATCAGGAGATGCAGCAGCAGGAGATGGAGCAGGATATGCAGGAGGAGGTGCATTAGCAGGTGATGTAGCAGCAGTATCTGCAGCAAGAGATTAAATAAGATGAAATGCACTATGAGATTCAGAATCAGGGGATGCAGCAGTAGATGCAGGAGAAATAGATGCATCAGAACGAAATGAAGCAGGAGATACAGCCCCAGGAGATGAAGCAGGTGGAAATGCCTTAGGATATGCAGCAGCAGGAGATGTATCAGGAGATGGAACAGCAGATGCAGCAGCAGGAGATGCAGCAGCAGAAGATGGAGCAGGAGATGCAGCATTAATAGATGGAGCAGCAGCAGAGTCAGCAGTAAGAAAATGCCACAGCAGGACAGCAGCAGCAGCTGCAGCATCAGGTGATGCAGGAGAACATCCAGAAGCAGGAGATGCAGCATCAGGAGGTGCAACAGGAATGCAGGAGTGGATTATGTAGCAAGTTGATGCAGCAGCAGATGAAAGAGATGCAGCAGCAAACATGCAGCAGAAGACGCAGCAGGAAAAGATGCAGAAGGAGATGAAGCAGGAGATGCAGCAGCAGGAGGTGCAGCAGAAGAAGCAACCGCAGTATATACAGCAAGAGATAGAGCAGCAGCAAATGCAGAGACAGATGCAGCAGCAGGAGATATAGTCGGAGATGCAACAGTAGATGATGCAGAAGCATGAGATTACGCAGCAGATGCAGCATTAGATGATGCAGCAGCAGGAGATGCAGCACCATTAGTTTAAGTAGGGTGTGCAGCAGCAGTAGATGAATCCGCAGATGCGTCAGAAGGATACGAATTAGTAGATGAAGCAGCAGGAGATGCAGGAGGAGATCCAGCAGCAGGAGATGCAGAAGAAGGAGCTGTAGCGGGAAATGCAGCAGTAGATGAATCAGCAGCAGATGCAGCAGCAGATGCCAGAGATGAAGAAGCAGCATATGCAGCAGGAGATGCAGCAGGAGATGCAGAAGCACATGGAGGAGCAGTAGATGCAGCAGCAGGATAGCAAGCAGGATATTCAACAGTTCGTGAAGCAACAGGAGATTCAGCAGAAGATGCAACAGGACGAGATGCATCAGGACATGCAGATGATGCAGCAGGAGGAGATGCATCAGCAGGAGATGGAGCAGGAGATGCAACAGGAGATTCACTATCAGGTGTTATAGCAGCAGGATATGCAGCAAGAGATTGAGTAAGAGGAGATGCACCATGAGATGCAGCATCAGGTGATGCAGCAGGAGATGCAGCAGCAGACAAAACCTCAGTGGATGCAGTAGCAATAGATGCAGCAGAAGGAGATGAAGCAGGAGATACAGCGTTAGGATATTAAATAGAAGAAAATGCATTAGGAGATTTAATAGCAGTAGATGCAGCAGGAGAAGTTGCAGGAGGCGATGCAGCAGCAGTAGATGCAGCAGGGTATGAAGCAGGATGAGATTCAGCAATAGGAGATGCAGCAGGAGATGCAGCAGCAGGAGATGAAGCCACTAGAAATGCAGCAGTAGATGAATCCACAGTAGATTGAGCAAAGGATGCAGGAGATTCAGCAGCACATGCAGCAGCAGGAGATGCAGCAGCAGGAGGTGCAGCAGCATGTGAAGCAGCAGCAGGAGATGCAGAGTAGATGCAGAGAATGAGAAGCAGCAGCAGGAGATGCAGCAGTAGATACAGCAGCAAGATATTCAAGAGTAGATGCAGGAGAAATAGATGCATCAGAACAATTTGAAGCAGGAGATGCAGCATCAGGAGATGAAGCAGGCAGAAAAAGTCTTAAGAGACGATGCATCAGGAGATGCATTAGACAATGTAACAGCAGGAGATGTAGGAACAGAAGATGCATCAGGAGATGCAGCAGCAGAAGATGCATCAGGAGATGCAGCAGCAGGAGATACAGCAGGAGATGTAGCAGCAGATGCAGCAGCAGGTGCTGGAGATGCAGTACCAGGCGATGCAGCAGGAGATGCAGCAGAAAGAGGATCAGCAGGATACGCATCAGGAGCTGCAGAACAGGAGATGCAGCATCAGGAGATAAATCATCAGAAGATGCAGCAGGAATGCAGTACGAGATGTATCTGGGTATGCGGCAGCCAGAGATGCATCTGGGGATGCAGCAGCAGGAGGTGCAGCAGCAGGAGATGCAGGACGAATGCAGCAGGGGATTCAGCAGCAGCAGATGCAGCAGCAGATGCAGCAGCAGGAGAGTCAGAAGGAGAAGATATAGCAGGACATGCAGCAGCAGTAGATGAAACAGAGAATGCAGAAGCATGAATACAGGAGCAGGAGATGCATCAGACCGAGATGCAGCAGGAGAAGCATATTCAGCAGGAGGTGAAGCAGAAGGTGAAGCAGCAGGGGCTGCAGAATGAGGAGATGCAGTAGCAGGGTATGAATCTGGATATGCAGCAGCAGGGGATGCAGTAACAGGAGATGCACAGCAGAAGATGCAGAGAATGATCAGCAGCAGAATGAGATGCAGCAGAAGATGCAGCCACAATCGTTGCAGCAGGAGATTCCTCATCAATAGATGCAGGAAGAGATACAGCAGCAGCAGATGCAGCAGCAGAACATGCAGCAGTGGAAGATGCAGCAGCAGGATACGCAGAAGAGGGTGCAACAGGAGCTGCAGCAGGAGCTGCAGCAGCAAGCTATGCAGGAGCATGAGATGCAGCAGGAGAAGATGCAGTAGCAGCAGATGCAGCAGGAGATGCAGCAGGAGAAGATAGAGTAGGAGAACGTGCAGCATAAGGATACGCAGCAGGAGATTCCACAGAACGTCAGCATGTGATGCAGGATCACGAAATGCAGAAGCAAGAAATGCAGCAGGAGGAGATGCAACGCAGATGCAGAAGCAGGAGGTGCAGCAGTAAATTCAGCAGGAGATGAAGCAGTAGGAGATGCAGTAGGAAATGCAGCAGGAGGAGATGCAGCAACAGGCGATCTAGCAGAGAGAGATCCAGCAGGAGATGCAGCAGGAGATAGAGCAGCAAGAATTGCAGCAGAAAATGCAGCAGCAGGATATAAATCAGCAGAAAATGCAGCAGCAGGATATGCATGATGAGCTGAAGCAGGAGATGCAGCAGGAGATAAAGCAGGAGATGCAGCAGCAGGCGATGCAGCAGGAGATAAAGCAGGAGATGCAGCAGCAGGCGATGCAGCAGGAGATAAAGCAGGAGATGCAGCAGCAGGCGATGCAGCAGGAGATGCAGCAGAAGGAGATGCGGCAGCAGACACAAGATATTCAGCAGCAGACACAGCATCAGTAGATTCAGATGCAGGAGATGCATATTCAGAATGAGACACAGCAGGAGATTCAGCAGGATATGCAGAAGGAGGAGATGATGCAGCAGACGCAGCAGCAGGAGATGAAGCAGCAGCAGAAGTAGCAGGAGGAGATGCAGGAGGAGGAGATGCATCAAGAGGTGTGTATTCAGGAGGAGATGCAGTGGGAGATGTAGCAGGCTATGTAGCAGCATGAGATGCAGAAGGAGATTCAGCAGCAGGAGACGAAAGAGCAGGAGATGCCGCCACGAAAATGCAGCAGCAGATTAAGCAGCAGATTCATTAGTAAATGCAGCAGCAGGAGATGCAGCATTAGATGCAGCAGGAGATGCAGCATCAGGGGATGCAGCAGCAGATTCAGCAGCAAATGCCACAGGAGACGCAGCAAAATGAGATGCAGAAGCAGATGCAGTAAGAGATGCAGATTAAGCAGAAGATGTAGCAGGATGTGATGCTTCAGATGATACAGGAGATGAGCAGGAGATTGGGCAGGAGATGCAGAAGGAGGAGAGGCTGGAGGAGATGATGCAACAGACTCAGCAGCAGCAGATGCAGAAGGAGGAGATGAAGCAGGAGATGCATCAGTAGAAGATACAGCAGGGGATGCAGCAGCAGGAGATTCCGCAGCAGGAGATGCAGCAGGAGATGCGGCAGGAGATGCTGAGAATGGGGATGAAGCAGCAGGAGACGCAGCTGCGAGAGATGCAGCAGTAGATGCAGATTCAGCAGGAGGTTCATCAGCAGGAGATGCTGCAGCAGATTCACAGTAGGACATACAGGAGCAGGAGATGCAGCAGGAGATATAGAAGTAGATTCAGGAGCAGGAGATGCAGCAGGAGATATAGAAGTAGATTCAGGAGCAGGAGATGCAGCAGGAGATATAGAAGTAGATTCAGCAGCAGGAGATGTAGTAGGACATGCAGCAGGAGATACATCAGCAGGAATTGTAGCAGGAGATTCTGCAGCAGGAGATGCAGGAGGAGATTCTATTGAAGAAGATGCAGGAAGAGATACAGCAGATGCATCAGGAGATGAAGTAGCAACATATGCATTAGCAGTTGCAGCAGGAGATTCAGCAGGAGATGCAGCAGCAGGAGATGCAGCCGCAGATGGATTCAGCGGGATATGCAGCTGAAATGCAGAAGCACTAGATGCATCAGTAGAAGATTGAACAGCAGAGGCAGCACGAAATGGAGATGCTTCTGCAGATGCATCCGCAGATGCATGAGCAGAGGTTGCAGGAGGAGATGAAGCAGCAGGCTATGCAGCAGCAGGAGATGAAGCAGCAGATGCAGCAGCAGGAGATGCAGGAGGACATCAAGTAGCAGGATATTTAGCAGGAGATGCAGCATTACATGAAGCAGCAGCACATGCAGCAGCAGCTCCTTCTGCTGCTTATCATCCTCTGCATCTTCTGCTCTCCACCTCCTGCTGCTGCATCCCCTGCGGCTGCATCTCCTGCTGCATGTCTTACTGCATCTCCTGCTGCTGCATCTCCTGCTGCATCTCCTACTGCTGCATCTGCGACTGGATCGCCTCCTGCTTCATCTCTTGTATCTCCTGCTGCATCTGCGATTGGATCACCTTATGCTGCGACTACTCCTGCTGGATCTCCTCCTGCATCTCCTGCTGCTGCATCTGCTGCTTCATATCCGTCTGATGCATCTGCGGATTCATCTCCCGATGCTGCTCTGCTGCGGGATATCATGCTGCTGAATCTCCTTCTTCTGCATCCGCTGCTGCATTTACTGCTGCTTCATATCTTTCTGTATCTGCTGCTATTGCATCTCTTGCTGCTGCGTCTGCTGATGCAATTCCTGATGCACGTTGTGATGCTGCCTCTTTTGCTGATGCTTTTGCTGGTGCTGCACCTGCTGCTTCACCTCCTGCGGCTGCATCTCCTGGTGCTGTATCTCATCGTGCATCTTCTTCTGCTGCATCACCTGCTGCTGTATCTCTGGCGTACTCTCCTGTAGCATCTCCTGCTGCAAATCCTGCTGCTGAATTCCCTGCTGCATCTCCTCTTGCTGCTGCATCTCCTGCTGCTGCATCTCCTGCTGCTGCATCTCTTGCTACAACTCCTTCTGCTGCATATCTTGGTGCTGCATCTACTGCTGCTTCTTCTGCTGCATCATCCTCTTGCTCAATCTCAAGCTACATATCCTACTGCTACATCGCCTGCTGCTGCATCTCCTTCTGTGGCATCTACTGCTACATCTCTCGTGGCTTCATCTCCTTCTGCATCTTCTGATGCATCTATTTATGCATCATTACTGCTGCATCCTCTGCATTTTTTGCTTCATGTCTTCCTGCTGCATCTCCTGCTGAAAATCCTCCTGCTGCATCTGCAGCATTTTCTGGTGAACCTGCTTCTGCTTCATATACTCTGGCATCTCCTGCTACATCTCCTGCTGCAGCACCTGTCGCTGCATCTGCTGATGCTGTATCTCTTGCTGCATCTACTGCAGCTGCACCTCCTGATGCATCTCCTTCTGCTGCTTCTCATTCTCTGTCTCTTCTTCTCTGCATCTCCTGCTCTTGCTCCCCTTGCTGATGCACCTCCTGCTGCATCTGCTGCTGCTGCATCTTTTGCATCTGCTGCTGCATCTGCTGCTGATTCATTTACTGCTGCACCTCCTTCTACAAATCCTGCTTCTGCATCTCCTGTTTCTGGATCTCCTCCTGCATCTCCTGCTGTGGCATCTGCTGCTGCAACTCCTGCTGCTGCATCTCCTGCTGCTGCATCTCCTGCTGCATATGCTGCTCCTGTATCTATTGCTGAATCTACTGCTGCAGCTTCTCCTGCTGCATCTCTTTCTTCTGCTTTTCATTCTATGCAGCTTCTTCTCTTAATCTCATTCTACTCTTTCACCTTCTGATGCATCTCCTGCTGCATCTTCTGCAGCTGCACCTCCTCCTGCTGCATCTCCGTCTGCTGCATCTCCTGCATCAGCTGCTGCATCTGCTGCTGTATTACCTGCTACTGAATCTCCTGCTATATTCCTTCTGCATCTCCTGCTGCTGCATCTCCTGCTGCATCTCCTACTGAATCTAATCCTACCGCATCTCCTGCAGCATCAACTGCTGTTGCATCTTCTGCTGATGCATAACTTGCTACATGTCCTCTTGCTGCACCTCCTGCTGCTAAATCTGATGCTTCATCTCCTGCTGCTACATCTGCTGGTGCTGCATTTGCTTCTGCGTCTGCTGCAGGATCTCCTGCTGCATCATCTCCTGCTGCATCCCCTGATGCTGAATCTCATGGTGCATCTTTTCTCAATATCCTGCTGCATATCCTGCTGCTACATCACCTGCTACTGCTTCTCCTCCTGCATCTTTTGCTGCATCTTTTCTGGCTGGATCTTTAGCTCCATCTCCTGCTGCTACATCTTCTGCTGAATGTGCTTCTGTATCTGCGGCAGCATCTGCTGAATCTCCTGCTGCTGAATCTCCTGATACTGCGTCTCCTGCTGCACCTCCGGCTGAATATGCCTCTCCTGCTACATCTCCTCCTGCTGTATCACACCCTGCTGGATCTCCTCCTGCATATATTTCTGCTGAATCTTCTGCTGAACCTCCTGCTGCTGCAACTGCCTCTGAAACATCAGCTGAGTCATCTCATGATGCTGCTCTCCTGCTTCATCTCCTGCTGCTGAAACTCCTTCTGGTGCATTCCCTGCTGCACCTACTGCTGCTTCATACCCTACTTCATCTACTGCTGCTGTATCTACTGCTGCAGCATCTCCTACTGAATCTCCTGCTGCATCTCCTGCTGATGCATCTCCTCCTGATGCATCTCTTCTTGCTGCATCTCCTGCTGCATCTCCTGCTGTAGCATCTCTAGCATTTGCTGCTGCATCTGCTGCTGCTTCACATACTGCTGCATATCCTGCTACATCTCCTGCTGCTGCATCTCCTGCTGCTGCATTTGCTGCTTCATCTCCTGCTGCTTCATCTCCTGCTGCTGCATCTCCTGCTGCTGCATCTCCTGATACATCTCCTGCTGTTGTATCTCTGGCATGTGCTGCTGCATCTGCTGCTGATTCATCTACTCCTGCATCTCCTGCTACATCTCCTTCCTCTGCATCTACTGCTGCTGGATCTCCACCTGCATATACTGCTTCTGCTGCTTCATATCCTTCTGATGCATCTGCGTATTCATCTCATGGTGCTACTCTTCTACTGGATCTCCTGCTGCTGAATCCCCTGCTGATGCCTCAACTGCTTCATCTGCTGCTGCTGCATATCCTTCTGCATGTGTTGCTGCTGCAATTCCTACTGCTTCATCTCCTGCATAATTTCCTGCTGTAGCATATGCTGCTGCTGCATCTTCTGCTCCATCTCCTGCTGCTGCATCTGCTGATGCTGCATATCTTGGTGCATCTTCTTCTGCTACAACACCTGCTGCTGTATCTCCTGCTTACTCTACTGAGGCAGAATCTCCTGCTGCATCTCCTGCTTCCACATCACCTGCTGCATCTCCTCCTGCTGCAACTCCTGCTGCTGCATCTGCTGCTTCATCACCTGCTGCTGCATCTGCTTCTGCATCTCCAGCTACTGCATCTCCTACTTCATGTCCTGCGGCTCAATCTTCTGCTGCTGCATCTCCTGCGTGAACTCCTGCTGCTGCATTTGCTGCTTCATCTTCCTTGGTTTCTCTTGGTGCTTTATTTCCTGCTGCTGCATATTCTGTTTCAACTCCTCCTGCTGCATCTTCTGCTGCTGCTGCATCTTCTGCTGCTGCTGCATCTCCTGCTGCGGCATCACCTGTTGCAGCATCTCCAACTTCATCTCTTGCTTCATCTCAAGCTGCATTTCCTTCTGAAGCATCTTCTGCTGCTGCGTCTCCAGCTGCTGCATCTCCTGCTGCTGCATATCTTTCTGAATCTGCTGCTGAATCTTCTGCTGCCTGTGCTGCTTCTGCATATCCTTCTGCATCTGCTACTTCTGAATATTCTGCTGCTGCATCACCTGCTGCTTCATCTCCTGCTGCGGCACCTTCTGTGTAAACTCCTACTGCTACATCTTCTGCTAAATCTCTTGGTTCTTGATCTCTTGCTGATGAATCTTCTCCTGCACCTCCTACTGCATCTCCTGCTGCAGCATCTCCTGCTGAATCTCCTGTTGCATCTCCTGCTGCAGCATCTCCTGCTGAATCTCCTGCTGCTGCATCTCCTGCTGCTGCTGTTGGTGCTGCTGCATCACCTACTGCATCTCCTGCTGCTGCATCTCCTAATGCATTTCTTGCTGCTTAATCTCCTGATGCTGCATATCTTGCTTCATCTCCTTTTGCTGCATACGTTGCTGCTGCATCTGCTGCATCTCTTCTGGCTATATCTCCTGCTACATAACCTCCTTCTGCATCTCCTCCTGCATCTCCTGCTGTGGCATCTTCTGCGGCAACTCCTGGTGCTGCATCTCATGCTCTATATCCTTCTGATGCATCTGAGGATTCACCATACGGTGCTGCTCTCTGGCTAGTTCCCCTGCTGCTGAATCTCCTGCTGCTCCAAACGCTGCTGCATCTACTGCTCCTGCACCTGCAGAACCTCCTGCTGCTACATCCCCGTCCCTGGAGGTGTTTAAGGTGAGGGTGGATGAGGTACTTAGGAGCATGATTTAGGGATTGGTGGGAATGGTTGGACTCGACGATCCAGTGGGTCTCTTCCAACCTGGTTATTCTGTGATTCTGTGATTCTGTGATTCTGTGAACTACCGCTGCATTTCCTTATGAATCTCCTACTGCTTCATATCTGCTTCATATACTGCTGCATCTCCTTCTAAATCTCCTGCTGCTGCATCTGCCTGTGCTGCATCTGCTGCAGGATCTCCTGCTTTTGCATCTCATGCCACGTCTCCCGTTGATGGAATTCCTCCTTCTGCATATCTTGCTGCATCTCCTGCAGCTGCATGTCCTGCTGCATGTCCTGCTGCTGCATCTCTGGCATCTTGTGGTGCATCTGCTATAGATTCATCTACTGCCGCATCTCCTGATGCTGCATCTCCTGCTTCATCTCCTTCTGATGCATCTATTTCTCCTGCATCTACTGCTGCATCCCCTGATTCTGAATCTCATAGTGCATATCCTCTTATTTAATCTCTTGCTGCATAGACTGCTGCTACATCACCTGCTAATGCACCTCCTCCTGCATATCCTGCTCCATCTCCTGCTGCATCTCTTCTGGCTGCATCGCCTGCTCCATCTCCTGCTGCTGCATCTCCTGCTGAAATTCCTGCTGCTGGATCTGCAGCATTTTCTGCGGTTGCATCTCCTGCTACTACACCTGCTGCTACATCTGCTGCTGCATCTCCTTACTCTGCTTCTAGTTCTCTGCACCTTCTTCTCTGCATCTCCAGCTATTTCTTCCCCTACTGCTGCATCTCCTGCTGCATCTGCTGCTGATTCATCTACTGCTGCATCTCCTGCTACATCACCTGCTTCGGCATCTCCTGCTTCTGGATCTCCTCTTGCATCTCCTGCTGTGGCATATTCTGTGTCAACTCCTGTTGCTGCATCTCGTGCTCTTTCTACTTCTGATGCATCTGCAGATTCATCATATGGTGCTGCTCTCTTGCTGGTTCCCCTGCTGCATCTACGGCTGCTGCAAACCCCTAATTCATCTCCTGCTTCTGCATCGTCTGCTGCATCTCCTGCTGCTGAATCTCGTCCTGCTTCATACCCTGCTGCATCTACTGCTGCTGCATGGCCTGCTGCATCTTCTCCTGCTGCATCTCCTGCTACAAATTTTCCTAATGCATTTCCTTCTATTTAATCTCCTAATGCTGCAACTCCTGCTTCATCTCCTTCTGCTTCATATATTGCTGCTGCATCCACTGAGGTTTTGTCTGCTGCTGCATCTCCTGCTGCATCACCTGATGCTGCATCTCATGGTGCATCTCCTCTTACTCAATCTCCTGCTACATATCCTGCTTCTAAAACACCTGATACTAAATCTCCTGCTGCATATCCTGCTGCGTATCCTGCTGCATCTCTTCTGGCTGCATCTCCTGCTCCATCTCCCACTGATGCATCTCCTCCTGCTGCATCTCCTCCTGCTGCATCTCCTTCTGCTGCATCTCCTTCTGAATCTCCTGCTGCTGCATCTTCTGCATATGAATATCCGGCTGCTACATCTCTTACTCAATCTGCTTCTGAATCTGCTGCTGATCTGCTGCGGCCACATCTCCTAAAGTATCTCATGCTGCTAAATCTCCTGCTACTGAATCTTCTGCTTGTGAATCTCCTGCCACTTCATCTTTTAATGAATCTGCTTCTGAATCTGCTTCTGCATCTGCTGCGGTTGCATCTCTTGATGCTGCATCTCCTGCTGCTGCATCTCCTTCATCTCCTTCTGCTCCATATCTTGCTGCATCTTCTGCTGCTGCATCTTCTGCTGCTGCATCTTCTGCTGCTGCATCTTCTGCTGCTGCATCTGCTGTTACATCACCTAATGCATCTCCTGCTGCTGCATCTCCTAAAGCATTTCCACCTTGTTCATCTCCTGCTGCTGCGTCTCCTTCTGAATCTCCTTCTACTAAATCTCCTGCTGCTGCACCTTCTGCTTGTGAATCTTCTTCCGCTACATCTCTTTATGAATCTGCTTCTGAATCTGCTGCTGCAGCTGCTGCAGCTGCACCTCTTGATGCTGCATCTCCTGCTGCTGCATCTCCTTCTGCTAAATATCTTGCTGCTGCATCTCCTGATGCATTTTTTCTTAATCTCCTGCTGCTGTATCTCCTTCTACAACTCCTCCTGCTACATATCCTGCATTATCTCCTTCTGCTGCATCTCACGCTGCTGCATCTGGTGAAGGTTCTCTTTCTACTCTATCTCCTGCAGAATCTGCTTCTGCAACTTCTGCTGCTACATCTCCTGCTGCTTCAATTCCTGCTGCTGCTACTCCTACTGAATCTGCCGTTGAATATGCTGCTGCGTCTGCTGCAGCTGCATTTTCTGTGCATCTCCTTCTTCTGCATCTCATGCCACATCTCCAGCCGATGCATCTCCTGCTTCTGCATATCTTGCTGCATCTTCTGCTGCTGCATCTCCTGCTGCTGCATCTCCTGCATTTATGGTGCATCTGCTGTAGATTAATATACTGCTGCATCTCCTGTTGCTTCCCCTTCTGCTTTTTGATGTCCTCCTGCATCATCTCCTGCTGCTGCATCTCCTGCTGCAACTCTTGCTGAATGTCCTTCTGTATCTGCTGCAGCATCTGCTGGGTCTTAATTTCCTGCTGCTGAATCTCCTGCTTCTGCATCTTCTGCTGGATGTGCCGCGGAATATGCTGCTGCATCTCCTGCTGAATATGCATCTTATGTTGCATCTCGTGCTGATGCATCTCACGCTGCTTTATCCTCTGCTTCTGCCTCCTCTGTTTCATCTACTGCTGCTGCTTCTGCTACTGAATCCCCTGCTGCATTCCTGCTGCATCTCCTGCTGCTGCTCCTCCTGCTGCTGTATCCCCTGGTGCATCTCCTGCTGCTGCATATCCTGATGCATCTCCTGCTGTATCACCAGATATTGAATCCAATGCTGCATTCCTGCTGCATCTCCCAATCTTGGGTCTCCTGACGCTGCATCTCTTGGTGCTGCATCTCTTGGTGCATCTGCTGCTACATCTCCTGCTGCTCTATCTCATCCTCCTGGATCTCCTCCTGCATCAATTGCTGCTGCATCCTCTGCTGAACCTCCCGCTGCTGCATCTCTATCTGCTCTGATGCATCAGCGGATTCTTCTGCTGATGATTCTGCCCTTCTTCATCAGTCTCTGCTCTGAAGAGACCCTCATGCTTTATGAAGAGGCTGTTCTGGAGGCAGCTCTGCCCACAAGTGCCCAGTGCCTGTCCCTGCCTGCGGGCACAGCACTGCCACGCAGCACGGCTGTGACCAAGCTCAGAGCCCTCAGGCCTTACTGCAAAGCAAGGGGTGAGGAGGAGAGTGTGGAAGTGGAGAGAGAACAGCTCTGGGAGATGACGTGCTGGTGCCTGTCAGTGCTGCTCTGCTGGGACTCTTTTCCCCTCTACCCATGCCCATAGAAACTGTCCCTGCAGCACTAAAAAGGCGTTGGAGGAAAGTTATCAGAAAAAAAAAGTCATTGAAAATCACTTCGTTTTGTTTACACACACAGAGAGCACAGCCCATCAGTAAGAAAAGACAAGAAGAGAATGAGTTAAAAACACGATAAAAACATTATCCTAATTAAAAACAGCAACACCAACAACAAATAGAGAAGCCAGCCTGGGCCTGATATTAATTGCGTGATAACTGCTATGCAGAAGGAGATGAGCAGTTCATTGCTTCAGAGAACCATCCAGTTATCAGTTTCCACACTGCACCCTTGAGCTGCCGGTTCCTCAAACTGTAGATGAGGGGGTTCACAGCTGGAGGCACCACTGAGTATATAATTGACACCACGAGGTTCAGGGACGGAGAGGAGATGGCAGGGTGTTTCACGTAGGCAAATGCTCCAGTGCTGATAACGAGGGAGACCACGGCCAGGTGAGGGAGGCACGTGGAAAAGGCTTTTTGGTGACCCTGCTCAGAGGGGATCCTCAGCACAGCCCTGAAGATCTGCACATAGGACACAACAATGAAAACAAAACAGCCAAATACTACTAAAACATTGTCCATAAGAATTCCAGCTTCCCTCAGGTAGGAGTGTGAGCAGGAGAGCTTGAGGATGTGTGGGATCTCACAGAAGAACTGTTCCACAGCATTGTCCTGGCAGAGGGGCTGGGAAAATGTATTGGTCGTGTGCAGCAGAGCATAGAGAAACCCAGCACCCCAGGCAGCTGCTGCCATGTGGACACAAGCTCTGGTGCCCAGGAGGGTCCCGTAGTGCAGGGGTTTGCAGATGGCAACGTAGCGGTCGTAGGACATGACTGTGAGAAGAGAATATTCTGCACCCAACAAGAACAACACAAAGAAGACCTGGGCAACACATCCCATGTAGGAGATGGCCCTGGTGTCCCAGAAGGAATTGGTTATGGATTTAGGGACAGTGGTGGAGATGGAGCCCAGGTCAAGAACTGACAGGCTGAGAAAGAAGAAGTACATGGGGGTGTGGAGGTGGTGGTCACAGGCGATGGTGGTGATGATGAGGCTGTTGCCCAGGAGGGCAGCCAGGTAGATGCCCAGGAAGAGCCAGAAGTGCAAGAGCTGCAGCTCCCGTGTGTCTGCGAATGCCAGGAGGAGGAACTGGGTGATGGAGCTGCTGTTGGACATCTTCTGCCTTCGGATGTGGAGCACTGAACAAAAAGATAATTACAGTGAGAAGTTGCGGGGGACTGCTCTGAGTAAAATCAAAGCCATTTTTCACACTGTACGCTTGCCACTTATTTTCCATTTCTCTCAGCCCTTCTTTCAGCTCTGTGCCTGTTACGCTGCTTTGTGCCAGCTGAATGTGCCAGAGGAGCAGGTCCCCTGCCCACTGGCTTGGAGGATTCAGCCCTGCAGAGGGATCTACCTCACACCACTCAATATCTCACCATTTCCTAGATTCTCAGCCCCCACATTCAACCCAGGACACACACGGCTCATTTCAGAAACAACATGTTTTCTCTCTCATTGCATGTCTGTATATCTCCATGGGGCCTTCAGGAAACACCAAGATGTGACAGGACAGGCTTGCATCCAGGTGGGAATTTCACAGCTTGGAAGGAAACCTCAATGAGAGGCAAGTTTATTCATGATGGCATTTGTTGAAGGGGGATTTAGCTCCTTCCCAGCCCCAGTGACTGCACTGCCCACAGCCTCACAGCTCAGAACAAAGGTAGGACACGAGTTCCTGTGAACACAGCAGAAGGAAAGGAGCCATCAGGTCAGTGTGTGATTCTATAGCTGCAATTCCCATCCCCTGAGAGCCTGGCAGCGAGAACAAGAGAATAACAGCAACAACAGAGAAAAGGGAAGAAGCATGGAGAAAGAGAGAGAGGGTCTGGCTGAGAGAGCCTAGGGCAGAGGCAGCCAGGCATGCAGACAGTGTCCCTCTTCCCCAGCTGTGCTCGCTCCCTCTCAGACAGCAACATTGCTGGGCAGTTGCTCTCAGCCCCTGGGCTCTGGAGAGGGCACTGGAGCTGTGGCTGCAGAGGAGGGGGCTCAGCCTTGGAGCCCAGAGCCCTGAGGGCAGAGGCTTTGCTGGGTGGGAGAGGAGGCCAGGGGCTTGCTCAGAGGAAGGGGCTGCACTGAAGTGGATCACACAGAGATGTATGAATTCTCCCTCCCACGACGTCTCTGTTTTATGTTCCTTGCATTCTGTGATCCTGTTCCTTCTGCCTGGAGATTTTCCTTGTTGGAAACAGACCCCATTCCAGCCTCTGGGCACTCCCCTACACAAATCTGCCTGCTTGCACTGCAGGAGCACGAGTTCCTCTTTGCAGGAACAACCTGATGGGTCCAGCACAGGTGAGGCTGGTGCTGGTTATAGGCAGAGAAGCTGGTGAGGGGACTTTACCAGGGTCTCGACTGACCTACTGTTTACACAAGAGGTGCAGTTCAAGAATCTCAATGAGTTGTTATAAACTGAGTTCATTATTTCTACTTTTTCTTTTCTCTCCCTCTCCCTACTCCTCTGGAAAAGGAAACAGAAAATGCAGTCTCAGGCAAGATACTTACCTTTATAGCATTCCTTGCCTTGACCTCCTTGAGACACCCCTTTGGAAATATTCTAGGGGTGACCCGGAGCTCTTGGAAGCAGAATGACTCTGCCTTGCTGCAAGTTTCTCCTTCCACACACAGCTTCTCCCCACCCCACCACGACCAATTCCCCTGAAGGGCTGAGTCCTGCCCCTGGAAGGTGCAGAGTTTCTGTCCCAGCACACTGGGACACAGGGACCCCTTTTGGAAGGGCAGCCCTGGGCATCCAGCAGTGCAGATTCACCTTTACACCCCCATAGCCAGCAGCAGAAGGCAGCCCTTGTGTTCTGTCCCTCTGATAGTTCAGTGCAGAGTCCCTGATCTACAGCACATCCTCCTCCCTCTCTGCTCTAGAGTAGGTTAAGGTCGTACTTACAGACACCATGAACTGGGGGATGTGCCCCTTTTAGGAGATCCTTCTAGGAACTGAAGCTGCATTGCCTGGCACTAAGAGATGCAGGGAGCTCTCAGCATCCTCCCTCCCCACCCTGCCTTTCCCCTCTCTCTGCTCCCTCCTCTCCCCTCGCTGCCTGCAGGCAGTGCCCTCAGCCCTGCTGGGCTTTGCCAGAAAGCTGCTCCTGGTCAGACCTGGCTCTTTTATAAACCACTCTATTGTTTTGAGCTCACTCTGTCCCAGGAGCCCAGCCCAGCTCAGCAGCAGAGGAGCAGCCCAAGGCAGCACTTTCTCTGCCTCCTCTGGGCTCCCTCGAGGTGTCCCTGGGGCTCCAGGGGAACCTGCTGAGAAATAGGCTGAAGCCATCCCTGATGTTCCCTCCCTCACCTGGGAGAGACACTTCTTTCCTGCAATGTTACTGCATGACATGGGCAGGAGAATCACTGAGGAGGGGAAGGGGTTTGTGCCACCAGGAAGGTGAGAGAGAATGACCTCATTTCCCCAGGCTGTCAGAGTGGAAAGAGAAAGGGATGTAAGGAAAAGGGATGTAAGTCCCAAGTGGTCAGTGCCAGAAATTGTGGGACTGAGGAGGTTAGGAGCAAGGTTGTCCATGCAGGGTCAGACCTCAAGGGATGCTTTTCCATGCTGCCCAGATCTCCTGAGGTGACACTCATCATCAATGCCCGTTGGAGGATGCTTCTGTCATTTCTTCTCTGAGCTGAAAAATAATGAAATATAAACATTAAAATGAAAGTCATTTTTTTTAAGGTGCACTTTGAAATCTTCCTCTTTAACCACACTGAGAAATTACTCCAAGGAGCTGTGTGAGGCTAGAAGACCTGAAAAAAACTTCAGGCAGACAAAGAGCTCGTTAAGGCTTTCTGTAGTTTAATGAGACCCATGGTGAATTTGCTGATGAGTCCTTGAACCTCAGCTTCTTAGAGAAGACGAAGTGAAGCTCTCAAGAAGTCAAAACTAGAACTCAGAGTACCTTGAAATATTAATTGGTCTCAGTGAGGATTGTTACTAAAACAGTGTTCCCCAGGGACTCGTTAGTGCCAATAATTGGAGGCCATGATTGCAGGAGGGCAGAGGCTCAGTGCAGGCAGCTGTGATGCTGAGAAATGCCTGGGTTTACCTGGTGAATCACAAAGGCCAAGCCCTGACCCCCAGGCCCTGGGCAGGCAGATCTGGCTTTAGCTACAGTGTCACTGGTGCCATGGACATTCTCATGTTGCTGAATCAAATTGGAAGCAGTTATTCCATGTAATTCCAAACACAGGCCATAGAGTCACGGGAGATGCCAAGGCTCTCACACAGCTCCATGCAGGTGCAGAAGAGTTGGGTCCTAGAAGGTTAGGGTCATAAAAGTGTTGGTCCTAGAAGAGTCACAGGAATCTGGGGTGTAGGAAGATTCAGGTTATAGAAGAGTCAGTTCATAGAGTTCAGTCACAGAAGGTTCATAGAAGTCTTGGGTCACAGATGTCTCGTAGCAGAGAAAGGTAATAGAATTCTGAGGTCATAGAAAATTCAGATCATAAACGGGTCATGGAATATTTGAGTCCTGGAAGACTCGAGTCATAGAAGTGTGAGTTCATTTGGTTTATTGTAGTGTTCAGTCATAGAAGGGTCGGCTCAGAGAATATATGAGTCATAGAAGGTAACAGACCTGTTGGGTCATGTAAGAGTTGTGTTGTGGAAGGGTTTGATCATAATATATATGGCTAACAATGATGTTTGGTCACCGAAGAGTCATTGAGAAGTCAGGTCATAGAAAGTCACAGAGGGTTAAATAAGAGTTCTGAGCACTTCATCACCTCATCTTTTAAATAACTCCAGGGACCACAACTCCACCACCTCCCTGGGCAGCCTCTGCTACTGCCTGAGAATCCTTTTGATGAAGAAATTTTTCCTGATGTCCAACATAAACCTCCCCGGTGCGACTTGAAGCTATTTCCTCTCGTCCTATCACCTGTCACTTGGGAGAAGAGTCCAACATCCACCTTGCTACAACCTCCTTTCAGGCAGTTGTAGATAGTGAGAAGGTCTCCCTCAGCCTCCTTTTCTCCAGGCTAAAAAAACCCACTTCTCACAGCTGCCTTTCATAATGTTTGGTTCATAGAAGACTCGTGTTTGAGATGTGTTGGGTCATAGAAGATTGAGGTCACAGAAGATTCGGGCCATAGAGGAGTCATGGAAGAGTATGGTGATAGGAGTCAGGTCATGAATGAATTCAGTTGTAGAACATTTATAGAAGTGCTGGGTGACAGAAGGCTCTTAGAAGAGTTGAGTCATAGATGGGACTTAGAAGAGTCTTTTATAGAAGAGTCTGGTCAAAGAAGAGACAGGACTCGGAAGTCTTGGGTCATGACAGAGTCATAGAAAGGACATATAAGCCTCATAGAAGAGCCAAGTCATGGAACTCTTAGGTCATCAAAAGGCTGGGCCATAGAAGGGTTGGGTCATAGATTATTGAGGTCCTAGAGCAGCTGGATCACAGAAGAGTTGAGTCATAGAAGAATCTTAGAGGAGTCAAGGCATAGAAGGGTCAGAGAAGAGTTGGGTCATAGAAGGCCTGGTTCATAGAAGACTCGTGGTTTAGGGCTGTCTGCTAATAGAACGCTCAGATCACAGAGGATCCACAGCATAGAGGAGTCATAGAAGAGTGGGGTCACAGAAGAGTTCAGTTGTTGAAGGTTTACAGAAGATTGGGTCACAGAAGGCTCCCAGGTCCCTCTGCTGAGCCTTCCTGACCTCCACCAGACCAACACCCTCACCCAACTTGGTGTCATCTCTGAACTGACTGCAGGAGCGCTCAATCCTCTCACCAAGATTGTGGATAAAGTTATTGAACAAGACTGGCCCCAAGACAGAGCCCTGGGGACACTGCTTGTGGCTGGCCACCAATTGGATTGAGCTCCATTCTCCACAACTCTCTGGGCTCGGCCATCCAGACAGTTTTCACCCAGCACAGAGCACGCCTGCCCCAGACATGGGCCTCCATGGGCTTCTCCAGGACTAAGCTGAAGGACATGGTGTCAAAAGCGTTACTGGAGTCCAGTCTCTCACTCTGCAGCTCCCTTCCAGACAGGCACATTACACAGTTCATACTTGTGCTTCTCTTTGCTTTCACCATGCATAGGGAGTTATTTTAATCTAGCAGATGACTGAATATTTGCAAGCTGCCTTAGAATGCATAAATTAGTTCAAATTAACCAATCTGTGCCATTTCACTTCAATTCAATTCCCAGAAAACCATTTTATTGAGCCACACTCCACAGCCATGAGAAGTTCATGAGGGAAACCCATCCAATTTCCATCAAACAGGAGCCCATGAAGGGACTTGGAGAGACCCCTTCATCCAGCCACATCTTCCACCACCTCTCCCACTCAGTGGTGTCCCAGGGTTCTCCACAGTTTCCCCTTTCTGCTTCCACCTTTGCACAAAGTCAGGCAGGGTCTTTTCTCTTCCACCGGCTTCAGCTGAGGTTCTGTTGGTTCCATGGCATCAGGACGGCCTGCGGGCTGGGGGAGCTGCAGGGACCATTTAATTTTGAGCTGTGTCTGGAGACTGTGGGCTTGGTTCCTCTGCAACAGGGACACCAGGCGTGGGCTGGCTGGGGACTGATGGTTGGCGTGTCCGTGTTCCAGCAGGAGCAGTGGCTGCTAGGGTAGGACCCATGGCAAGAGGGACGCCGGCAGGCTTTGCGAGGGTTCAGGGACCATTTAAATCACAAATGGATCTGGAGGCTGAAGTGCTGGTTTTGCTTCAGCATGGATGCCAGGGATGGTCTGGTTTGGGAGCGATGGCTGTGGGGAGAGTGGGTGTGATGATTCTCCAGGCAGGAGTGGTGGCTGCTGGGGTTGGGTCCAGCTCTCAGGGGTACGGGGGCAGGTGGCTGGGCTGTCAGTGTGTGAGGGGTGGCTGCTGGTTTCCGTTAGGGTTTGTGAAGCTGCAGAGTGGATCCTGTGGAGAGAAAAGGCTGCTGAAGCCTCAGCTGCAGGTGGAGGACAAGGACTCTCTCTCTCCCATGGCACGGAGCTGGCACGGCTCCACACTCCGAGCTGGGAGCTGCCAGCACAGTTTGGCCAAGGGGGACAGAGGCACCTGATGGCACCACCAAGCAGAGGGATTCCTGCAGGCAGGTTCCCTGTCAGGAGCAGGTGCTGGTGCATGTCCTGCTTTCCAGGGCAAGCTCAGCCCCTGCTCTTTTCTATCCTCACCTGGTTTTTCCCACACCTGTCACTCGTCCAGGCAGGGGCTGCTTGAGCCAACCTTGGCTCTGGTCAGAGGGGGCTCCTGACAAAAAGGCCCAAGCATTCAGATGCCAATTAAAGCATCCGACAGCAGCTAAAACCAGCTCTACCATCTCTGAAACCACCCTTGAAACACTCTCAGGCGAATCCTACAATGCCTGCAGTCTCCACACCAATGAGCCCAGAGGCCACTGGTCATACGCTTGAGGCCTCCAAACCCCATCCTGGGAGGTCTCTGGACACTCTCCAGGGTGTTTGCAGATGAAATTATAGTGGTCAAAGGCCAAGAAATACTTTTTATGAAGGCCTTTAGTGGCAGGACAAAGGACATTGGCTTTGAACTGGAAGAGGGGAAATTTAGATTGGATGTAAGGAAGAAATATTTTACAATGAAGGCGGCAAGGAAGAAATAGTTTAAAATGAGTGTGGCAAGGAAGAAATATTTTATAAAGAGGGTGGCAAGGAGCTGACACAGGTGACCCAGAGAAGTTGTGGATGTCCCACATCTGGAAGTGTCCAAGGACAGAAAGTTTGAGCTAAAGTGAGAAAACTGATTCAGCCCTACCTCAAACCAGAAAAAAACAGTGTGGATGAAGAGATGGAGATTGCCCAGAGCCTGGTTGGGATGGAGTTAATTATCTTGCTTGCAGCCCATGTGGTGCTGTGCTCTGCTCAGGGTGCTGATAACACACTGGAACTGCAGATCCTGCTGCTCCCAGCTGGCAGTCAGACAAGGCCTTCTCTCTTTCTCACTCTGCCCCACAGCGAGGAGGGTCTGAGGTCACTGTCACCCCTGAGCACACAACGTGGCAGCAGGATGGTGTTTAATTACTGTCACCCCTGAGTAAACAGAGTGGAAGCAGGAGGGTGTGAGGTCTCGTCACCAATGTTCCCCGTAGCCGTGGGGTCGGTGCGGAGCAGCCGTGTCAATCAGAGGGGATCCTGGTGACAGGAGCTGCCCAGCAAGGTGTCTGTGAAGCCGAAGGAGCAGCCCTTCAGCCCTGGTGGAGCAGTCGGGGTTGGTGGCTCGGGGGCTCCGTGGGGCTGTGCCGGGCTCGGTGCCAGCAGGGAACCACAATCTTCCTACCTGGGCGCTGCGGGGGGAGGCCCCGTGGGCTGTGGTTTGTGCACCTGCAGGCTCCAGCTCCTGATCTGCCTGCGGGGAATAACGGCCCCTGGGTGACACGCTGACAGGCAGGGACACGGCTGAGCCTCGGGGCAGGAGAGATGCTGCCAATGCAGGGACAGGGCCCAGCTCTGGCTCCTGCCAGAGCCCAGCGTGGGGCTCTGTGGGGAGGGATGAGCAAGCCAGCACCCCTGGGAAGGAGCTCTGCCCTTGGCTGAGGCCTTTTACCAGCTGCTGCTCCCAGCACGGAGGGGCTGGACCAGATACAGTGGGTAATTCCTCTCCATCCAGACACAGACCTCATCCCACTCCAGCTCCACGGCTCCCACAGCTCAGATGCAGCTGGACACTCGCCTCTTGAGTGCTTGGATGAGCCCAGTGTAGGGGAGGCTCTGTGTGCCCTGTTCCCACCCCAGGGTCCAAGGGGAGACAGGACCGTTTCCCCACACACAGCTTGCCCCATGCCAATCCCCCGTCACAGCAACCGTGACGTGTGTGTCCCTCATATATGGTCATGAACGGCGCTGGAGAAGTTCATTGGAGGGTTGAGCTGCCTTGGAGGGGAGATCACTCCCGATAATGTCTAAAAAGGTGCTGCTGCTCTGATTGGCTCCTCCTGAAGCTGGGTCGGCATCTGCAGATACATCACCCTCTTAACTTCCCTGCGAGTCCCCAGGAGCCGTGAGAGGGAGTGGGGTCCAGCAGGGCTGTGCCAGCAGAGCAGGAGGCTCAGGATGGGGATGAAGGGGCTCCTGTCCCCTCGGGTGCTGTGGCTGCTACTCTGGGTGCAACCGTGCAGGGGTGAGTGCCGGGTCCCTTGTCCCACAGCCTGGGCCCAGCAGTCACCAGTGCGGCCACTGGGAAACCTCTGGGAATGGAGTTTCTTTGCAGGTGACGCTGAGACAAGGGGCAGAAGGCGGTCAGGTCGATGGACCCGCTGCCTTTCCTTGTGCCCCTTGGGTGTGAGAGGGAGCTGTAGGCTTGGGGCACGGGGCTGCACAGGGGCTCTGGTTTGGGGAGGAGAGGGTGCCCTGTGCAGGCTGGGTGCAGTGAATGAGCAGGCATGGGCAGAAGGCAACTGAGGTGGGAGGAGGTCTGAGGCTGTGGGGCAGCTGCCCTGATGCTGGGTAGTCTCAGAGTTTTCCTACGTATTGGGCAGGGAGGGTGCATACACTGCTCTGGATATCACCCTGAGCATGAAGGGCTCCATCCCACATGCCTGTGAATCAGTCTGGGTAGCGGAGACATCTCCAGACCTGCTGTGTGCAGCTTGATTCTCTACTGACCCGTCCTGTGTTGGTGTTTGAAGGGGCTGCGGACTTGAGGCTGGAGAACGGCGGCGGGCGCTGTGCTGGGAGAGTGGAGGTGAAACTGCAGGGCCAGTGGGGGACCGTGTGTGGTATTTCATGGGACATGACTGACGCTGCAGTGGTTTGTAAGCAGCTGGGCTGTGGATCTGCTCTAGAAGCTCATGATGACGCACACTTTGGGCCAGGATCTGGCCCCATTTGGCTGTTTGATGTTAACTGTGATGGAACTGAGTCTGCCCTGTCTGACTACAAAAACTGGACTCAGATGTTCTGTGATCACAGCCGGGATGCCCGAGTGACATGTTCAGGTACAGTGCAAGCCAGTTCCCCACCTTTGTGGTTGGGATGGGAGAAGGGACCTGGCTGTGCCCTCAGGGAAAGAAGGAGGTACTGGGGAAGGGCTGGTGTGGCCAGTGACTCTGCTAGGCTGAGGCTGTCGCTGCTGGTTTCCTGGTCTCTGACGAAAGCCCAGTGGGAACCCAGCCTCTCCTGACCCTGGTGTGGCTCAGGAGCCCCAGTGGGTGCCTGGGTCGGGAGACGAACGCCTACCCTGCCCTGAGGTCTCTTGGTTGCAAACTTCCTCCTCCTGTTCACACAGGAGGTGCCTGGCAGAGCTGAGGAACAGGTGCTTCCATGCCAGAGGCCGCAGGGAAGGGTCCAAGGATGCCAGGGATTGTTGGGTTGTGTCCCCTGGCAGAAACGAGTGACCCAGGGCAGAGGGGCTGCTCAACAGGGAGGAGCACTGGGCTGGGGCAGAAGAGCAGGGTGGGTCATGGCCACCTCATTCCTCTTCCAGGATCACCTCCTGAAAGCAGCCCACATGGAAACACCCCTGTGACAGCAGCACTTCCCTGCCCAGCCTCTCCTGCCCACACCAGCCCCTGGCTGCCCTGGGCACAGGGATCTGCCTGCCTGTCTCTTCTTGGTGCCTGTCCCTGCTCAGGGAGCTTGGGTCAGCCCAGTGCTGCTCCTCTGCCTGCTCTCCTTCACTCAGATGCTGGCAAGGGCTCTGCTGAGGACCCTCCCTAGGCTGGCAATGGAGCTGGGAGCTGGTGGGGACAGTAACTGCGGGTGCCCCTGTACCACATCTGTGCCCCAGGATACGTCCCAGCTAAGAGCAGGTCCCCAAGCTGGGGGATGAGGGGCATTGGTGGTGGCTCTGAGGGGTCCCTCAGCCTGGCTGCGAGCTCGGTGGGGCAGACCAGGCTGCAGCAGCCAGCAGGACCAACAACCATCTCCTTACTCTCGAGTCCCATGGGTGCTGCAATGCTGGGGCCATTGCAACCCAGGGTCTCCAGGACAGCAGTAGTTTGTCTGAGCAGTGCCTGTAGCTGGGGTGGGACAGTAGTGATCCCACCAGTCCTGTGGTTGTGTTTGGGGACAGCAGGGGGTCCTGGATGTGTTTGTGCCATTAGCACCTACTGGGAGCTGCTGGGAGTCTGTGGGTCTCTCTGCCTGCAAGCTGCCCCGAAGAAGAGGTGGGAACTTGGGTGTGTGACTGTCATGGGGAGCTGGGAACTAACAGGGGGTTTTGTTTCTCCAGGCTTTGTCCGGCTGGTGGGAGGGGACAGTCCCTGCTCAGGATACGTGGAGATCCGTGACAGGAAAAATTGGAAAACTCTCTGTGACTCGAACTTTGGTCCTGAAGCCGACACTGTGGTTTGCAGGGATTTGCAGTGTGGTGCAGCCCTGTCCGTCCATGGGGCAGCTCTCGTTGGAGAAGGCATTGATGCTCTCTGGGACAGAGAGCTGCAGTGCCTGGGGAATGAATCCCACCTCGCCTTCTGCCCCAGGAGATCCTCTAGGGGCCAGCCCTGCCCCTAGGGCAGCGCTGCCACGGTCACCTGCACATGTAAGTGCTCAGTATGGGGTGTTGCTCTGTGGGGCTGGGCAGGGGGTGAGAGCAGGGCAGGAGACATGCAGAGCCAGGGTTGAGGACAGAAGGGGGACGTGGGTGTCTGCAGTCAGGAGGAGAAAGGCCAGCTGTCCTCCAGTTCCCAAGGGAGAAGAAGAACAAGTCAGACCCCCATAATCCTTCTCTGTCCAAGGGTTCACAGGGTTCAGGCTGGTGAACGGCAGCACGGCGTGTGACGGGAGGGTGGAGGTCCAGGTACATGAGACCTGGGGCACCCTCTGTGCCTCCCATTGGGATCTCTCGGATGCCCACGTTCTCTGTCATCACCTCAACTGCGGCTTTGCTGAGTCCCTTCCCAGAGGAGGGCATTTTGAAGGAGGCACCAGCCCCATCTGGAGAGACTCGTTCCACTGTGATGGGAGTGAAGCCCACCTGGGAGAGTGTCCAGCGACCACGCTGGGGGCCTCGCCATGCTCCCATGAGAACATCGCTGCTGTCATTTGCTCAGGTGAGGGCTGGGAAACAACTCTGTTGATTCCATTTCTCACTTGGGTGCGACACGGCCACCCAAAGCATGGACTCCATGGGAGCCCCAGGGTCAATTTCTGCCTGGAGAAAGCCTGGCTCCACCTGGAGTGACCTGGAGAGCTTTGTCTGCTCACATTGACTGCTCTCATGTGGGAGAGCTGAGGGCTGAGTGGGTCCAGGTGTCTCTGCCCCCGGGGCAGCAGCTCAGCTCTGGGGCTACCACCAGGCCTGGGCTTCCCTGTGCTTCTGCTGCAGGACAAGGCCAGGATGGGGCTGCAGGTTCAGCTCCATCACTCCATCTGCCAAACTCCTCATCCCAGCCCCCAGGAGCCTCATGGAGCCCAAAGCCAACCTTCAGGGCTGCCCGTGTGTCCCCAGCAGCAGCCCTGGATGGCAGCTGCAGGGCTGGGCTTTGACCTTGTTTCTGGTGCTTCTGCCCAGCACGAATCCCAAATGTTTCCTCATTGCTTGGACATCCCACATTGCTCTGCTCCCTGACAGGGACACAGGCTCCCCAATTCCTAGGGGTGCAATGAGGCAGAGCCATGGGCTCTGCCCTGGGTCTCCTCCATGCCAGAACTGAGGTCAGAATCAGAGAGTGGTTTGAACTGGAAAGGACCATCCCCTTCCAACACCCTGCTGTGGGCAGGAGCACCTTCCACTGGGTCGAGTTTCCCAAAACCCCATCCAGTTTCCCCAAACCCCATCCAGTTTCCCCAAACCCCATCCAATCTGGCCTTGAAGACCTCAAGGCTGGGCAAACCTTGTCCTGGCGCTGCCGTTCCTTGGGCTGTTGTATGCACGGCTGCATCCTGCTCTGGGAGCTGCCCCATTGGCCTCAGGAGGGACCGGCCGGGTGGCTCTGCTGCACCAAGAGGCAAGAGATTCTCTCCCAGCAATGCTCAGGGACCTGGACCCAACCCATGGAAACCTGTCCCTGGAACACCCCATGGAGGGCCGAGGGTGGGCAGGTGCGCTTCAGGGCACCCTGAGTGTTCCAGAGCCTGGAGAAGCGCTGCAGGTTTCTGGTCTCTCCATTGCTGCTGAGGCCATTGCTCCTCTCCCCAGGTCCTCCCAGCTCCGCATCCCTGTGGCTGGTGGGTGGAGAGAGCCGCTGGAAAGGGCTAGTGGAGATCTTCCATCATGGAACGTGGGGCAGAGTCCTGGATGACCAGTGGGACGAGCAGGAGGCCAGCGTCGTGTGCCGGCAGCTGCGGTGTGGAGAGGCGGAGAGAGCCTACAACCCCCCCAAAGCTGGAGAAAGTGACGGGTCCCGTGAGGCTGCGAGGGGTTCGGTGTGCAGGGCACGAGGCCAACCTGACCCTCTGCAACACCTCGGTGCCTGAGAGCACGCTGGCAGCAGGGGTCGCAGAGGATGTGGGGGTTGTTTGCCGGGGTAAGTGCCCTGCAGGGCCCTGCCAGCTCGGGCTGGGTGTCACCAGCCCCTGGTGGCAGCTGGGGTTCCTTCCTGCTGCAGGGAGCCGGCGCGTGCGGCTGGTGAATGGGCAAGGGCGCTGTGCCGGGAGAGTGGAGATCTACCACCAGGGCAGCTGGGGCACCGTCTGCGATGACGGCTGGGACCTGCCCGATGCCACTGTCGTGTGCCACCAGCTGGGCTGTGGGGGAGCAGTGGAGGCACCTGGTTCCGCTCGGTTTGGGGAAGGCTCTGGGCAGATCTGGCTGGACGGCGTGAACTGCTCCGGGGCTGAAGGAGCTCTCTGGGACTGCCCACCAAGGGCCTGGGGGCAGCACGACTGCGGGCACAAAGAGGATGCAGGAGTCAACTGCTCAGGTCGGTGCCAGGAGCTGGGGAGGACTCAGGGCCAGGGAAACAGGGACAAGGAGAGAGCGGTCAACAGCTGAGGCTGTTCCTGGCCACCTCTGAGCCCCTGCCCGAGATCATCCCAGGAAAGCCATGTACACGTCCCCTCAGTCCCACCGGGGATCCCTGGAGAGCTCAACTTCTTCCAAGGGTTAGCAAGGAGGGCAGGGGTGCATGTCCATCCTGGACCTTTCTCCGTCCACCAGTGCAAGGCAGACCTAGAATCATGGAACACTTTGGGTCTGAAGGGATGCCAAACCCATCCAGTTCCAACCTCCCACTGGATCGGGTTCTCCAAGCCCCATCCAACCTGGCCTTCAACACCTCCAGGGATGAGGCAGCCACCACTTCTCTGGACAACCTGGGCCAGGGCCTCTTCACCCTCACAGCAAAATATTTCCTCCTAAGATGTCATCTCAATCTCCCCTCTTTCATATGAAATCTATTGCTCCTCATCCCATCCCTGACCTCCCTGATCAAGAGCCCCTCCCCAGCATTTCTGGAGCTCCTTTCCCTATTGGAAGCGTCTCTAAGGTCTCCTCAGACTTACTGGTCATGTCTTTGCCTGGCTGAGGGCCTGGGGGTGCTGGAACATCCTTGCTCCCACCACCCAAAGCAGCCTGATACTCTTTGTACTTCTCCTCCCAGAGTTCGTAGCCTTAAGGCTGGAGAACAGCACCGGCTGCTCCGGGCGCTTGCAGGTTCTCTAAAACGGGACATGGGGCAGCGTCTGCTCCAACTCGATGACTCCCAGAGCAGTGTCGCTGGCATGCAAGGAGCTGGGCTGTGGGGACAGAGGGTTCCTCGAGACACAAGGGACCTCTGCACAGTGTCTGGTGTCACCTGGCTGGATCGCATGGAGTGTGGGGAGAGAAACAGCTCCTTCTGGCAGTGTCCCTCCGACCCCTGGGACCCGCAGTCGTGCAATGACCCACGAGACGAGACCCACATCTCCTGCAATGGTAATTCTGACCTACCCGGTCACCAGCCTCCCCCCAGCTCTCTCCCTTCTCCAGCACAGAGACAGAGGTTTGTCTTTCCATGCCAGACCCTTCTGCTCCTGGGGCAGAAAGTGGGGTTTGAGCTCTCAGAGCCCCACATGTTGCCCAGCAGCTGCCATCCTGATTCGCAGCAGATCCTGGGGGAGGCAGAGGTGTCTCAGGGCATGATCTCAGAAGAGACCACACTGGGGCTCTGAGGAGCACCCTCTCCATGGGAGCCTTCTGCTGCTCTAAGAACCAGGGTCCCTTTGGGGATGAGCAGTTGGGGCCCCTCCCAGTGCCGTGCGTGTCCTCTGAGTGTCCCAGGCTCAGCTGCTGTCATGAGGGAGATGGCACAAGGAGGCAGAAGAAGAGCTCAGCCTCCACTCTGCTGCACCCACTGCAGAAGCCTCTTCACTGCCACATTTTCTTTTGCAGGGACACAGCCAGAAGTGCCCCCGGCACTGGTGACCGAGTGCCCAAGCTCCACCAGCTGCACAGGTAGCAGCTCCTCTCCACCCCTCTTGCCCGGCCAGGCTCTGCCTGCTGTCCCACTGCCCACGGAGGTCTCTGCCTTCTCCAGACAGGGAGAAGATCCGTGCTATAGGTGGCAAGAATAGATGCTCAGGCAGAGTGGAGGTGTGGCACCGTGGCTCCTGGGGGACGGTGTGCGACGACTCCTGGGACATGTGGGATGCTGAGGTGGCGTGCAGGCAGCTGGGCTGCGGCCCTGCGGTGTCTGCCCTGGGTGAGGCGGCGTTTGGGGAGGGCTCAGACCCCATCTGGCTGGTGCGGGTGGAGTGCCAGGGGACAGAGCTGTCTCTGCAGGACTGCTGGGCCCAGACTGGGGACAGGGGGCTCTGCCGGCACAAGGAGGATGCGGCTGTGAACTGCTCGGGTGAGTGGAGGATCTGAGAGGGCCTCCTAGGTATTGGCAATAAGCCTTCAGTCTTCATGGGATGGGATATGCTTCAGATTCTGCCTGTGGGTCCCTGCAACCTCCAGGGCATCTCCTGGGCTGCCTGTGCTCCTCAGAGCAGCGTGCTGGCCTGCATCCCAGTGCCTCTGCCCAGTCCAGCAGGAGGGGTGATGCGGGTGGGATGGGGAAGAGATAGATGGGGAAACACACATACAGAGATCGTGTTAGAAAGCAGCTGCCTGCTGCTTGCATGCCAAACCTCTCAGCCCAGCTCTCCTTCTCATCCCTTGCAGCTGCATCCACCACGGCAGCACCACCTCCCGAAGCAGGTAACCTGTCCTCTCCACTGCAATGGGGATGCCCAGGGCTGTTCTGGGACCCACAGCCGGGATAAGGGGCTCCTGGCCAGAGTGTGAAACTCCCCAAAGGAGGCACTGGGTTAGGGGTGAGGTTGGGGACAGCTGTCAGTTACCTGGCAGGGAGGGAGATCCCCATCCTCAGCCCCTGGGATCTCCACCCACCTTGTAATGGAGGGTGGGAGCCATGTGTCTCAGCCTCACCTCTCCCAACCCTGGTGCTGCCCTTTCTGGTTTTCTGCCCCTGCAGATCCCACCCGGGCCCTCCTGAGCAGCAGTGGGAGAGTCTCCTTGCCCATCATCATCTGCATCATCCTGGGAGCCCTGCTCTGCCTGCTCCTGGCCCTCCTGGCCGGGCAAGTGCGAAGCGCCAGGGCTGAGCACAGGGGTGGGTCCTTCTCCATGGCCCAGAGGGAAGGGGCCTCCTAGCCAGGCCAGGGGGATTGTGGGTATCAGTGAGGGATTAGGGCAGAGCTGTGGGGACAAGAGTGTGTGCTGCCTGCTGCCCCACACGCTGCCCCATCACCTGCCTGGCCATGGGCCACCAGCAGCCAGAGACAGAGTCCAGGCAGGGATGGGGCAGGGAGAGAAACAGCAGAGCTGAGCTGGGGGAGATAGGATCAGAGGGGAGATGGCTGAGAATGAGCAGGGGCAGAGCTCAGGGCAGCGCTGGAAGGGCTCTGGGTCAGGGGAGCTGCCAGGAGAAATGGGGGGCAGCAGGGTCCATCACTAGGTTTCAGGTCCCAGGGCTGTTCCTCCATCCAGCCCTGATCTCCCCACAGCAGAGCATGGACCGTGCTATGGATCTGTGGGGCAGAGAGGGGACGGAGCCAAGGGGAGAGGAAAAGCAGGAGCTGCTCCCAGCTCAGCACCAGGACCCGATCGAGGGGCAGAGGCGCTCAGGGTCTGTCTCTGAGGGACAGTGTGAGGGTGTTGCTGCCCTAGAACATCTCCATGGGGGCATGTACCATCCCTGAGAGGGTGCAGCGGTGCCCAAACAGCACAGCGGGGCTGTTGGGTGGGGACAGCTCTGGGCTGGCCCAGGCAGTGGGGATGGGGAGCAGAGCAGGGTCCTGTCCCCTCTCTGTGTGTCCACAAACAAGTCCTGATCCATCTTCAGGCTCTGAGAGAGTGTGGGAGCCCTTCTCTGAGGCCGTGTACGAGGAGATCGGGAACAGCCCAGCATGGGAGAAGCAGGCGAGGTTCAGCAGCTCAGGTGGGTGTGTATCCATCATGGGAGGCACATTTGGAGGGCTCTCTCCCTAGTCCCACCCAGGGATGACCCACTGCAGCCCCTGACCCACAGTACCTGCCGTGCTGGTGTTGTGGGGTGTGTGGGGAGAGCAGCCAGGTCCTGGGCCCTGGAGAGGAGCTTCCTCCTCACAACTCCTGCCCGTCCCAGCCAGGGTCGGTTTCTCTCTCCCAGCCCCTGCGTCCCCTGTGACACCCGAGGGCTGAAGGAAGGGGCTGTTCTGGGGCAGCTCTGGGAGCCCCTCTGGGACGGGCTTTGTCCCAGGGACGCAGGGGGAGCCCTGAGCCCTCCTCCACACACAGCCCCGGTCCTGTGTATCCCCTGTCCACAGCAGCACTGACCATGAGTCAGCTCAGCAGAGCACGCTCCCCTCAACCCCGCTGTGCCTCTCCCCAGGCTCCCATTCCGAGGGGTCCCTCACCGAGCTGCACCCCGGCGACAGCAAGGAGGAGGATGGTCTGGGGTCAGTGCCAGGTACTGGAGGGCAGGAAGGGGTTAATCTCTCTTACCTGCAGATGTGTAGAACAGTGGTGTTGCTGAGTGTCACTGTCAGAGCTGGAGAGGACATGGCAGGATCTCCTGTGGTGCTGCCAACACCAGTGTCTGAGCCCCATGTCCTTGCTCATCCTCCCGTCCTCTACTCCCTGCCACCAACTCCCTTCTCCTTTCAGAGACCCCTGTCTCGCCTGCAAGTGACCCAGCAGATGGTTATGATGGTGCCAGGGAGGTTCCTGACCCTGAGCAAGATCCTGTGTCTGGACAGGGAGGCTGGGAAATGCACCAGAAAAGGGAGCAGGACCCAGGGATACACCTGGAGGTGAGAGGGAAAGAGAGCACTGCTGGTTCCTAGGTGTCACCCTGGTGCCAGATGACTTGCTGAGAAAAATCCTGTGGTGGGGAAGGTGCTGTGGAGTTTTCTTTGGAGAGCCAGGGGTGGGAGAGGGAGTGGAACATCTGAAGGCCAGGGAGCAGAGGGAGGAAGGTGATGCACAGTCCAGGAGGGGTCTTGCTGCTTGCAGGGGCAAACCTGCACTCTCAGAGCAGCACTGGGGCCCCTGGAGCTGAGGGAGATATTTGCTGTCCATCTCCAGAGAGCACGGGCTATGATGATGCTGAAGAAATGTCCCTGGCCTATCCCCCTGAGGACACACAGACTGGGACCAGGAGCTCAGTGCTCAGCAGTTCCTGAGCCCCAGGCCAGCAGAGCCCATGCCTGCGGTGGGACTGGGGGCAGCCAGGAGGGAGGAGAGGACTGTGCAGCTGGGAGAGCCATGAGCACCAGGAACCTTCTTTCTTTGTCCACAGCAGCAGGAACAATTGGGCATTGCCTTTTTTATATCTGTTTCACCTTGTATCTCTGTGTTTGGTGTCATTAAAATCGTTTGGGTGCCAGCAGAGCAGGTTCTGTCCTGACTGGGGTCCGGGTGTCTCCCTGAGCTGGTTGCAGGGAGCAGAACAAAAGGACAGAGCGGTGGGGCACGGAAACCGCTCGGAAACTGCTACCTCAGACCTGTGGGGCTGCAAGAGCCCTTGCTGCCTGGGGAATATACTTGAGGGCAGAGACATTTCCAGCTGCAGTTTCCAGCAAAAATGACTCTCTGCACATCCCCATGCTGCTTCCCAGCAGCAGTTCCCACCTCCTGACCTGGGACTCCCCACAGCTCAGAGGTTCCGACAGAGCTGCTGAGTTGGGGTGAACCCTGGTCCATGACCCCATACAAGCCAGCCCCAAGGTGGCCAAGGTGCCCTGGATGCCCTGGCCAGCCCCAGGGGGATCACAGCCATAGATCACCTCCAACAGGGGTCAGGAGGTAGCTCTGCTCCCGCTGCCCTTGTTCAGGGTGCAGGGCAGTTGCTGGAGCTCACGGGGCTGGGGTTGCCCCTTTGCTGGCTCTGCCAGGGCCTCAGTCTCCGTGGGCTGTTCCTGCTGCTCTGGGCCCTCACAGCCCCAGAGCCGCTTCTTAGCTGGGCAGGGGCTGCAGGGACCCCCAACAGCCCTGGGACCCCCTCCTCCTGTTGGGCTACAGCCCCCACCACACTCCCTGCTGCCAGCTCCTCCACCCCTGGGGTGACCCTGAGGAGACCTGGAGGCAGCCCAAGCTCACAGACCCCTCTGGCCTGGTCCCAAAAGCTTTCCTGCTGGCAGCCTCTGGTCCAGAGCAGCCTCTCTGTCCCCAGCCCTGCACCCGTGTCTCCCTGTGGAGGTGCAGGACTTCAGCCTGCCCTGGTGGGAGTTTCCCAGAGGATGGAGTCTGTGTTTCCAGTGCCCACATGTGTCAACCACCCCTTGGGAGGGCTCACCCTGTTCCCACTGGCATGGGGTGGATGGAGACAGCAGATCCCTCAGGAGCAAGAAGTGGGTGCTGCCCCACCAGCATCACCTCCACAACGCTCTGCCTGACTCAGTGGCACCAGGTTCCCTGCCGAGGCTCTTCTCGAACCTGCAGTGATGGCAGAAGGAAAGGAACCTGGAGACAGGGTCACAGGAGGAAATATTGCTCCTCCAGCTTTGGAGTCCAATAGAGCTTGAGAGGACCAGCACTCAGCTCCAGCTTGTGCCTGTGTGAGGCTGGGAACTCAGGGATGAAGCACCCTTGGTGCTCATGGTGCAGAGCCAGGTGTGATGGTGAAGGAAGCAAGGACCAAGGGCTGGATCATGGTCACCTCAATGGGCTCCAGCTGGGAACTGTTCTGAGGTGTCTCCACCTCCTCCCAGGACACCCTGGGGCAGCTTGGAGTTCTACCACCATCTGTGGGATGGAGGAAATTGGGGGTGTGGGGAAATGAAGGGAAATGCCTCAGTGCCGTGAGGCTGCTAGGGCATGAGGGAAAGATGTGGGCTGCACTTGGAGTCTCCTCGCCGGCTCTGTGCTCCTGCCCTTTCCTGTTGCTGTCTGGTTAGACACTGATGAGCTGCAGCCACGTTAGCTGGACCTTGCGCCGTGAGGGGCTCTGAGGTCAAAAAGGGCCTCGTTCCACTGCTGCTTCATCCGCAAGTGGCAGGAGCTCCACTGGGAGGGGTGGGAGCTGAGTCATCATGGCCCGTGGGGGCTCTCGGGGTGTCCCCAGCCCCCATCTACCCCTATTACCACTCAGCACCTGCCTGTGCCCTCGTCCCAGAGCCCTGTGTCCCTGGCATGGTCCCAGCACTTCCCTGGGAGATACCTGCATCCCCTTTGGGGCTGAAATAATAGAACCATAGAATCACCAGTTTGGAAGAGACCCACCGGATCATCAAGTCCAACCATTGTTGCCAAACACTAAACCATGTCCCTTAACACCTCATCCACCCGTGCCTTAAACACCTCCAGGGAAGGTGACTCAGCCCCATCCCTGGGCAGCCTGTTCCAGTGCCCAATGACCCTTTCTGTGAACTACTTTTTCCTGACATCTAGCCTAGACCTCCCCTGGTGGAGGTTCAGGCCATTTCCTTTCATTCTGTCCCCTGTCACTTGGGAGAAGAGCCCAGCACCCTCCTCTACACAACCTCCTTTCAGGTAGTTATGGAAAGCGATGAGGTCTCCCCTCAGCCTCCTCTTCTCCAGGCTAAACAACCCCAGTTCTCTCAGCTGCTCCTCAGAAGGCCTGTTCTCCAGCCCCTTCACCAGCTTTGTTGCTCTTCTCTGGACTCGCTCCAGAGCCTCAACATCCTTCTTGTGGTGAGGGGCCCAGAACTGACCCCAGGATTCGAGGAGTGGTCTCTCCAGTGCTGAGTACAGAGGGAGAATGACCTCTCTGAACGTGCCGGTCACACAGTTTCTGATACAAGCCACTGGCCTTCTTGGCCACCTGGGCCACTGCTGGCTCATGTTCAGCCGGTTGTCAAACAACACTCCAGGTCTTTCTCCTCCAGGCAGCTCTTCAGCCAGACTTCTCCTAGTCTGTAGCACTGCACAGGGTTGTTTTGCAGGACCCGGCATTCGGTCTTATTAAATCTCATGCTATTTAGTCATAGCATCCTTGATTCATAGAAATCTAAGTTTTAGAAGAGTTGGGTCATAGAGGAGTCATAGATGAGTGGGGTGGTAGAAGAGTTGGTGGATAGAAGAGATGCATCATAGAAGGTTCATAGAAGAGTAGAGTCATAGAAAGGGTTTGTCATTGATGTGTCAGCTCATAGAAGCTCTAGGTGATAGAAGGGTCATAGAACTGATGGGTCATTGAAGTGTCAAGACTAGAGTCATAAAAGAGTCATAGAAGGGTCATTAGAGTAGGGACATCATAGACGGCCCAGCTCATAAAAGACGTGATTCATACAAGGATGATGAGACACAATCTGCCAGGGAAACCCAGCCCCCTTCTCATTCAGACATCCAGAAATGGAATCTGAAGAGATAACATCTGGGACAGAGCCTTTAGATCCCCTGCTCATGCACTGGCCATTTCTGAAAAGCACGTGCAATGTGGTGGTGGTGCCAGGGGTCAGGAAGTTTCCTCAGTCTCTGTGACCTTTAGAAGATAATTGAGAGTGGCCTCACTGTGACATTGTCCTGCTCACTCAGCTCCCTGGGATGCTGCTCATCCTGCCCCATAGAATGGGAAGGATTGTGTTTGCTCAAGTGATCCCTGACCTGATCACGACCCACCACTAGCTGATCTCCTGAAGAGTCCTGCCCTGAGTCAAAGAAGCCTTGCAGACCTTGCCGGGGAAGCCAAAGACAAAGAGGAAACAGGGAATCTCAGACATATCTACTCCTGCTCTTCCTAAATTCAGCACTACCTACACAGGCTTGTTTGTTTGTTTGTTTTCCTTTTTCTTCTTTTACTGTTCCTGAAGCAGCAAACACTCATCATGGGGCCCTTGAATGGCCTTTCATATGGAGACTGATTCACAGTCTGGACCCTTGCTGAGCTTGGAGGATGCTGTCCTTTAACCCAATCTGTCCTGAGCTCTGTGACCATGTTCCAGCTCTGTCTCCCACAGGAACATCTCCAGCTCCTCCTGCCTGTGCCCCTGGCTGAGGGCATTGCTGCCCATTGGGGCTGAACCCCTGCAGCTGGGGCACCAGCCAAGCTCATCCCTGCCATGAGAAACCAAGAGTCCCACACCCTGTGTGTGCAAAGTCTTTGCTTAAAGTAGAGACATGGCTGGGACAGAAGAGAGCTGAGTGTCTTTCCACCCTGGGACTAAAGACAAGGGAAGAAAAGCCTAAATTCTCTCAGTGGAACAGCCTGGAGAAATTAGATCATTGCCTGTCACCTTCCTGGGGTCCTATTAAATGATGGGGCAAAAAAAGTGATTGTTGTACCCAGCTATTTTTCCAACAGGAGCAATGACAATGCAGGACAGTATCTCCCCCGGCTGAGGGAGGGAACATCAGGGATGGCTTCAGCCTGTTCTCAGCAGGTTCCCCTGGAGCCCCAGGGACACCTCGAGGGAGCCCATAGAGGGCAGGGAAAGCGCTGCCTTGGGCTGCTCCTCTGCTGCTGAGCTGGGCTGGGCTCCTGGCAGGGAGGGAGCTCATAATGAGACAGGAGTTTATGAAAGAGCCAGGTCTGTCCAGGAGCAGCTCCTCTGCCAAGCCCAGCAGGGCTGAGGGCACTGCCTGCAGGCAGCAAGGGGAGAGGAGGGAGCAGAGAGTGGGGAAATGCAGAGTGGAGAGAGAGGGAAGAGGAGGCTTCATTTGGAGAAAAATCTTCACAGTCCTTCCAAGGTGAGTCTCTGGGTGCAGAACCAATGCAGGTGCAGTTCCTGGAGGGATCTCCTAAAGCCAGCTCAGCCACAGCCTGTGGGATCTGTCAGGAGGGCTCTTGCAGTTTTTCCAGTGGAGAGAAAATCATGGTCCGTGCTCAGCCTGCCTGAGGAGCTCCGCATGGTGAGACAAAGAGAAGCTGTGGAGGGAAGAAGCAACTCCTGGCAGGAGAGAGACTTTCAGCTTTCAAGAGTGTGGGTTTTGAGTCAAGGATGCTCACAGCTCCAAATCACCCCAGGACATTTCTAAGAGGAGTCTTCAAGGGGAAGACTATGCAGGGATTACAATGAAGATAAAGAACTTAGCTGAATCTGTGTTTTCTGTTCCCTGAACATGGGTAATTTGTTGGTGGGAAGAATGTAAAAAGTAGTTCTTATGCCTGAACAAACCACAGAAACTCCTGAGCTGTGTCCTTGAGTGGTCAGTAGGTCTGATAGGAGCCTCCAAATGTGTCTCCTTCTGCTTCTCTGCCCATGGGCAGTGCAAGCATCACCTCTGCTGGACACATCAGCCTCAGCCTATCCTGTCCTTTTCTGCTTATAAACAACAACATTTTCCCCAGCTTTACCTGGCAAACAGGCAGGTTTGTGTAGGGCCAGGGGGATGCACAGAGAGTCAGATGGTGTCTGTGAGCACTGACAGGGAGAAGACACGGGACAGGGAAACATCTCCAGTGAGGAAAATCCCAGGCAAAAGGGATTGGATCAGATGATGAGAGGATCTTAAAACATAAATGTGGGAGGGAGAATTCAGACAGCTCCGTGTGATCCCCTCCAGTGCAGCTCCTTCATCTGAGCAAGCCCTCTTGCCTCCTTTCCCACCCAGCAAAGACTCTGCCCTCAGCTTGGGCTCCAAGACTGATCCCCCTCCTCTTCAGCCAGAGCTCAAGCAGAGCTTGGTGCAGCTCTCTAATCATGAGTCCACTTTCCTGCCCAGAGCACAAGGGCTGAGAGCAATAGAGCAGCAAAGTTGATGTTTTGGAGAGGGTGAGCACAGCGGGGTTGGGGTAACACTGTCCTGAGTGCCCGGCTGCCTCTGCCCTGACCTCTCTCAGCTGGACCAGCACAGCTTTTTTGATGGCTTCTCTGTTTGTCTGTGTTCTTGCTGTTGTTCTCTTGTTCTTGCTGCCAGGCTCTCTGGGGTTGGGAGTTGCAGCAGTCGAGTCAGGCACTGACCTTCTGATTCCTCCCATGCAGGTGTGTCTGTGGGAATGCAGTGTCCAAGCTTTCATCTCACCCGTGGGGCTGTGGGCAGTGCAGTCTGTGTCATTCCTTGAGGAAAGAGCTGACTCTTCCTTACTGAAACACCATCATTAGGATACTTGAATGGTTCTATGAGGCTCTTTTTTCCAAGATGTGAGCTTCCCTCCAGAATATAAACGTCTATCACAACTTGGTGCTACCCAAATAACCATGGAGAAGTACAGAGACACTACAGCCAAGGAAAGGCTGCTGGGTTTGTGAAATGAGCTCTGTGCGCGGTACCCTCCCCCTGTGACCTTCTCTCCAGGATGTAAACCTCTGCTATAACAACTTGGTGCTACCGGGATGACCATGGAGAACTACAGAAATGCCACAGCCAAGGAAATGCTTCTGGGTTTGTGAAATAAGCCACGTGTGTCCTGGGCTGACAGTGGGGTGCTGAGACCTTTTGAAAGGGTGAGATATTGAGCAGTGTGAGGTGGATCCCTCTATTCTCAGAAGGGTCTGGTGACTTTTTAGGGTAACATGGGAGTGTGATCCCCCTCCATCTCAGAAAGGTGCCAGCCATGAACAGATGGGGACAACAGCAAAGGTGAGACCAGCTCCCCACCCTGTGTGCAGAGCCACAGGCAATGCTTGCCTTGCAGGACTCCCTCTGTTCTCCCTGAGTGCAGCAGAGATGCTGAGGGCTTCTGACATTCAGGAACACTAGTCAGGATGGGAGCAGGAATGCTGAAGCCCCCAAAATCTCAGCCTTCCTTCTGCTCTCTCAGTTCCTCACCCCTGGCAGTGCAGATGCTGACAGGCCCCTCTGCACCAGGAGATGTTTCACAGGACAAAGCTGAACCCCAGCGGTGTCCCCTGTCCCCACTGTCCCCATGACCCCCTGCTGCAGAGCAGGGCTGATTCCTCACAGCTAGTAGGCAGAGACCCTGCTTCTGCTGGAACATTCAGCAGGCACCAAGCAGGGCTCCAGGCACGGAGATGGAGGAAGGGCTGAAGCAAGAGAAAAGGGACAGGGTGTATGCAGCAGGGGAGAGGGATGAGAAATGGCTTTGATTTTGCAAAGGGAAGTGTCCCCTAGCATGTTACTATCCTTTCCCTTCTGACAGTGCCCCATGCCCAGAGGCAGCAGATGTCCAACAGCAGCTCCATCACCCGGTTCCTTCTCCTGGCGTTCGCAGACACACGCGAGCTGCAGCTCTTGCACTTCTGGCTCTTCCTGGGCATCTACCTGGCTGCCCTCCTGGGCAACGGCCTCATCATCATCACCATCACCTGTGACCACCACCTCCACACCCCCATGTACTTCTTCCTCCTCAACCTCGCCCTCCTTGACCTGGGATCCATCTCCACCACTGTCCCTAAAGCCATGGCCAATTTCCTTTGGGAGACCAGAGCTATTTCCTACTCAGAATGTGCTGTCCAGGTATTTATTTTTCTCTTTCTGATGTCAGCAGAGTATTCTTTTCTCACCATCATGTCCTACGATCGCTACGTTGCTATCTGCAAACCCCTGCACTACGGGACCCTCCTGGGCACCAGAGCTTATGTCCACATGGCAGCAGCTGCCTGGGGCACTGGATTTCTCTTTGCACTGGTGCACACAGGCAATACATTTTCCCTTCCCCTCTGCCAGGGCAATGCTCTGGACCAGTTCTTCTGTGAAGTCCCCCCAGTCCTCAAGCTCTCATGCTCAGATTCCTACTTCAGAGAAGCTGGGCTGGTTGTGGGCAGTTCCTGTTTGGTGATTGCTTGTTTTGTTTTCATTGTGGTGTCCTATGTTCAGATCTTCAGGGCCGTGATGAGGATCTCCTCGGAGCAGGGGCGGCACAAAGCCTTCTCCACGTGTCTCCCTCACCTAGTTGTTGTCTCCCTGTTTGTCAGCACTGACAGTGTTGCCTACCTGAAGCCCTCATCCATCTCTTCCCCTTTTCTAAATATCATGGTGTCAGTTCTCTATTCAGTGGTGCCTCCAGCCATGAACCCCCTTATCTACAGCTGGAGGAACAAGGAGATCAAGGATGCCCTGAAGAGACTGATGGTACGAATCTAATTCAGCAAGGAGGTGTCCATCTCTCTTCACCAGTCAGCTAACAGTTACCTTAGGACACATTTATCTGTTGGTCTTTGTAGTTATAAAAATGTCTGTAGGCACATATTTGCTTCCATCATGTTTCTCCAGAGGTTGAGCCCAGCCTATCTGACCCAGAGACCTTTTGTAGATGAGTCCATCTCCATGCTAACACTCACCTCTGTTGCGGCAGGTCTGAAATAAAAGAGCATTTCCTCAATGCTGTGTGAGAAGCTTGGGCTTTCCTTAACAACCGAGGTGCAGAATGAGCCCCCAGAACTGCAGGCTGAAAGGCCTTGATGCTGTGCTTGGGTGCTGCTTGTGGTCAGGGGGTGAGAGCATAGGGTATTGTTTATACCCAGCTGGTGATGTAGCACGGAGCTGCACTGGCTGGAAAAGGGTTTGAACAACAGTTTGAGGGCAGTTAACATCCCTCGGCCAAATTAGACAGGGAAGACAGACCAGACATGCTGCTGGGACCTGGAATAAGATTTCACAGCATTAACTGATCCATTCTAGCAGCTGCTAGATAGTGCAGTAATCTTTAAAAATGATTCTTGGTTTCTTCTTCCCGAAAGACAAGCTAATTAAAAAGAGGCTACAGAGAGTTTATGTAGGCTAAGGGGGGATTTCTGAAAGTGTAGCGATTAAGGCAAAGACCTCGTCGATGGGGGTGACAATCGAGATCAACTTTATTTAGAGAATGCAAACCTTACATAGTGCCTCTGTAACCAGTAACAGATATCCCAGTGAGTTTCCACCCGTAAGAATCCTGCAGTGCAGCAACAAAGTGCAACCTACTGTTTCCCGCAGATGCGCCCCTTATCTTCATGTTTTCTGCCTAGTGCATTCCTTTCCTATAACCCACGGGTCTTAATAAAGATTCCAAGGTTGGAACAAGCTAGTAAGCATGAGACCATGGGCCGTTTGCTCCCTGCTTGCTGCTAATATCGCAGGTTCACCAAGGCATCAGCTGTTTGCCCCGGCATACACGAAATACTGGAATTTTTATGCCCACAATTGCCAGTGAAAAAAAATTGGATTGGGAGGAACAAGGACAAAATTTTAAAGCCCATTCTCCTCACAGCTTGTCCCAGGCTCAAATGACTCCATTGCTCACAATATCTCTGCCCATCCCAGGAGGAGCATGGAGGGTGGTGAAGAGGGAGTTAGCAGCAAAAAAAAAAAAAAAAAAAAGACAGAGCTTAGACCCTTAAACTACTAAAAAACTATGGGTCCTAAAACATAGGTTAGAATCCTAGAACTGAGGATTTCATTCCAAAACATGAGACTTTGGCAAATAGAAGTGTGCGTGAGGTACTACATTGGAGTCTTTTGACAGTGCAAAGAATGGCCACCTCTGTGGCCCCATGACATGAACCTCTGGTCCCGAATGCAGGTCTTTGGGTGCTCCATTGGAGGGTTCATCTGTAAAAGAGGGGTTGGATCTGGTCTGTGACTCCTCTATGACCTGACTCTTCTAAAACTTGAGAGGCTCATATGATCCAATTCTTTTATGATACTTCTATCACTTTCTTTGAACTGACTCTTCTATGACCTTAATAATCTCTGACCCAACCAGGTCATGACCTGACACTTCTGTGAACTCACTCTTGGATGACCCTTCGCTTAACAAATTCTTCTATTAACCAAATAAACTCTCATATTTCTGTGACATGACATTTCTATTACCTGAATATCCTGTGACCTAAGACTTCTATGAACCTTCTAGAACTGAACTCTTCTATTATTCCTCTAAGGCCTCACTCATCTATAACTCAAATACTCTCTTACCCATATCTTCTAAAACTAGACCCTTCAATAACTCAATCATTCCATGACATAACACTTCATTCTATGTCCTAACTGTTGTCTGACTGTGCTATGATGCTTTATTCAATAACCTGACTCTTCCATGAACCTGCTGTGACCAGATTCTTTCATGACCTGACAGTTCTGAGATTCTTCTATGAACCAAACCTTCTCTGAACCAATCCTATTATGACCAAACTTTCCAAAATCTAAATAAACTCAAAACATCTATGACTCTACTATTCCATGGCCTGAATTATCTATCACCCTTTTATGACTGGAGGCATCTATGACCCAGTTCTACCATGAGAATTCTATGACCCAACACTTTTATAAACCGTCTATGACTGCCCTTCTCTGTTACTCCTCTATTACTGAACTCTTCCATCACCTGACACTTGTCACACACAAGTTTTCTCTCACTCTTCTATGACCCAACACTTTTATGACCCTGCCCATCTATGACCAAACTCTTCTACAACTCCATGGAACTCTGGGAGAGCCTTGGAATCTCCCATATCTACAAGGGCCTGTATTTGGAGTTAGATGGAATAACTGCTCCCAGTTTGATTTGGCCATGTGAGAATGTTCATGACACCAGTGTCGTTGTAGCCAAAGCCAGATCTGCCTGCCCAGGGCTGGGGGTCAGGCCTTGGTCTTCCTGCTTCATCAAGCAAACCAAACCTTTTTCTCAGCATCACAGCTGTTGCACAGCGCCTTTGCCTACCTGCAATCATGGCTTCCAATTCTCAGCTCTAACGAGTCCCTGGGGAGGCTTTGCTACTAACGATCCTCATTGAGACCAATTAATACTTCAAGGTACTCTGAGTTCTGCTGTTGACTTCTTGAGAGCTTCACTCAATCTTCCCCAAGAAGTTGAGGTTCAAGGACTAATCAGCAAGTCCACCCTCCATCTCATTAAAGCCCAGAAAGCCTTAACGAGCTCTTTGTCTGCCTGGAGATTTCTTCAGGTCTTCAAGCAATGCACAGCTCCTTGGAGTCATTTCCCAGTGTGGTTAAAGAGGAAGATTTCAAAGTGCACCTAAGAAAAATATATTTTAGTTTAAACTTGTATTTCTATACTTTTCAAAATCATAGAAAGATTTGGGTTGGAAGGGACTTTAAAGGCCATCCAGTTCCTACCCCCTCTGCCATGGGCAGGGACACCTCCCACTAACCAGGCTTCTCAAGGCCCCATTCAACCTGGTCTTGAGCACCTCCAGGGAGGGGACATCCACAGCTTCCCTGGGCCACCTGGGCCATTAACTCGCCAACTACTTTGTGAATGATTTCTTCCTGATGTCTAATCTAAATCTTCCCCCTTCCATTTTAAAGCTATTCCCCCTTATCTTATCATTAAATGTCCTTGGATAGAGACCCTCCCTTACTTTCTTGTCATCAAATTCAGGTACTGGAAAGCCACTCTAATGTCTTCTAGAAGCCTTCTTTTCTCCAAGCTGAGGATTTTACAACAGACAATCAATATTTCATTGGAAAAACTCTTTTGAAATGGCCTCCACCCAGGTCTGTGGGAAATATAATCCATGTTTTTTTTCACTGATTAAAGTTTGTTTTAGTTTTAAGTCTCTAAGTATTTAGGTATAGCTATCCGCTGACACAGCTGTTTACTGAAGAACCAGGACGCAGTCAAAGCAGCAGCCGAACCAGGACTGCATCGTACCAAAACACCACCTGCATCGCAACGAAGGTCGAAGGCCCATGGCAACAAGATAAACAGGCGCAGAGTACTAACGAGAAAAAAAAGCCGCATAGCAGGGAACAGAATTGTATAAAAAGGAAACCGAGACCTGGGATGTTGCGGCAGTTTGTGGAGCAATAGACTCTCCTGTGGCCCAGCGCTGTTTTTGCCTTTGCCTTGCTTCCTATAATTCAATAAATTCTAATTGAACCTATACTGTTGTCCGCAGTCTATTACAATTTGGTGCCGTGACTCGGATGCCTCCTGCACGTTAGAATTCCGGTTTTACCCGGGGGGGGCCCCACCGATCGATCGGCGGCCCTGTCTTCTATCTCGGTCGCACCGACGAACCTAAATTCAAGGCAGTTGGCAAAGGGAAGCCGGCAGACCCTATAAATTTCGTGCACGAAAGTCCGGACGAAGACGCAGGACGCGTGAGTATCTGTGGGGGAATCCGTTCAGTCTGGGTCAGGTTATCCTGGAGTGTTGCGAAGGTGTGAATGCCTGAGAGGGGAACCGGCAGCTCGGATTCCCTAAGCGAGTGCGGACCCTTTAGTAGTGCGGTTCTCACTATCCGCGAGGGTGTGAGCCACGAATAAGGGGAAGCGGTTGTGTTCGCATCACAGAACGAGTGAGTGCACTCCAGAAGATGGGACAGGGGAAAAGCAGGCCCCCTAATTCCATAAAACTCCCTCCGATTCCTAAGGATAGCTCATTGGGATTTATGTTGGATCATTGGGAAAATTACCCTACCACAGGGGGTAAAGATAAGGCTAAAGAAACAGATAATGATGATGCTGGCAGAAATGGGGGAAGGGTTCCCCGGATAGAGAAGAAAGAAGCACCAAAAAAAAAAAAAAAAAAAAAAAAGAAATAGAAAGTGATTCCGTTCGGTTGGGGGTAGGTTTCCTGGAGTGTGAAGGCACTCCGGAAGATGGGACAGAAGAAGAGTAAGCCTTCTGATCTCATGGGGAAGGGACCCAAGGAGAGGTTACCAGATATTCCCTGAGATTCCCCCAACTGGGCCTTATGCTCAAAAATTGGGAAGGTGCGTCTAGCGCACAATACAAAAGTAAGGAGAGGATGGTTTATTATTGTATGCATGTCTGAGGAAACCAGCAGACTAGACCAGATCATTTATTTTGGCCAATTTTTGGGATTGGATTTGCCAAGCCCTAGATCTTTATGTGAACGATAAGGACCCCCCCTTAATCCTGAGGAAAAGTATACAGGACGAAAAAGATGTATCACGCAGAGTAGGAGTGTCAGGGGCTCCATCTGCTGGGGACTCCTAAAACAACAGAGCCCTTGATAAAATTAACGTTAGGTCCCCAGCGTCAAGAAATAGAATTCTTAATGGATTCGGGGGCAGAAAGATCTACTGTCCAAACTGTGCCCCGGGGATGCACCCCCTCCTCGGAGAAAATACAAGTAATAGGAGCAAAGGAAAACCCTTATAACCTAATGAGCCAGTTAACCCCAGAATTGTCCTGGTATAGTGTAATTGACTTGAAAGATGCCTTCTGGGCCTGTCCTTTGAGGGAAGAATGCAGAAAATATTTTGCATTCGAATGGGAAGATCCAGACACACACTCAGAAAGTAGCAATTGTGATGGACTGTCCTTCCACAAGGACTTACGGAATCCCCAAATCTGTTTGGACAGGCCTTGGAGCAGATCCTGCAGGAGTATCAAACAGAGGAGGGGGTGGTATTTATCCAATATGTAGACGACCTTTTAATGGCGGGGGAAACAGAGGACAAGGTGCGGGCGGAAAGTATGAAACTACTTAACTTTTTAAGTACTAAAGGGCTCAAGGTATCCAGGGCAAAACTGCAATTTGTAGAAGAGAAAGTAAGGTATCTTGGGCATTATTTAAAAAGGGTGAGAAGAAAATAGACCCCCAAAGGGTGAAAGGGATATTATCCATGCCACCGCCAAGAAATAAAAGACAAATTCGGCAACTGTTGGGCCTCACGGGGTATTGTAGACAGTGGATTGAAAATTATAGCACTAAGGTTAAGTTTTTATATAAAAAATTGGGCCAGAAAGGGCTATTAAAATGGGTTTGGATTCTCCAAAATTGACCCTAGAAGTAACAAATTTGCAAAACCCGGCCCAATTCTTATACGGGAAGCCTGTTGAGGGAGGGTTGACTCATGAATGCCTATCTACAATAGAAACACAAACCAAAATACGACCAGATTTAGATGAAGAAGAGCTGGAGGAAGGAGACAGGTTGTTTTTGGACAGATCTTGGGGGTAGATGGGAAAAGGGCTTCAGGTCATGCAATAGTTGGAGGAGAAAGGCTGACAGTCATCGAATCTGGTCCACTAAGTAAGACATGGTCAGCACAGGCCTGTGAGTTGTATGCTGGATTACGGGCATTACAACTATTAAAAGATAAAGTGGGAACCATTTATACGGATTCGAACAATGTGTATGGAATCATACATACCTTTGGGAAAATATGGGAGGAGCGCGGATTAATTAATTCCCAAGGAAAAGATTTGGTTTACCAGGAGTTAATCAAAAGAATATTGAATGCTCTGAGAGGGCCTAAGAAAATTGCGGTAGTCCATCTGGGGGGGCATCAAAGGGGACTAGACTTTAGGAGTAGAGGAAATAATGCAGCTGATCAGGAGGCTAAGAAAGCTGCACTGTTAACATTACAATATGTGTCCTCCAAACACAGAAACCCAATGGTTGAAAGGAGAAAAAGTGAGATTTGTGAGGAAGGTCTGCAGACTCTTCCTTGCTATATCTGTTGGAAGGACTGGGGCGCTGATGCTATAGAATGTGCCTGTCACAATCCACAGGCAGACCATTGCATACACCACGGAAAAACATGGAGGGTATATAGTTTTACTGCACAAGAGAAAGAGAAGATGAGGAAAATGGGCTTAAAAGAGGATACCAAAGGGGACTGGCGACTTCCAGAGGATAACAGGACTGTATTGCCCAAGTCTGTGGCTGCAGACATTATGAAGAGAATACATAGCAAAACACATTGGGGAGCACAAGCGTTAGTAGAACAATTCGCGACGAAACACGTGTGTATTGGTATGAACGATTTGGCTAAGCAAATAGTGAGAGGTTGTGTCACTTGTTTCAAAGTAAATAGGACAAAGCTGAGGAAGCCACTAATGGGAGGGTGGCCCACGGCCCACCGACCCTTTGCGAATATCCAGCTAGACTTTACAGAATTACCAAAAGTAGGGAGGTATAAGTATTTATTAGTACTGGTGGATCATCTAACCCATTATGTAGAGGCATTCCCTATGGCAAGGGCAACAGCACAAATAGTGGTCAAGATTCTCTTAGAACAGATAATTCCCAGATATGGGGTTGTGGAAACCATCGACTCAGACAGAGGACCTCACTTTGCCTCCAAAATAGTAAAGGAAACCATGATAGCAATGGGGATACAATGGGACTACTCTACCCCTTGGCATCCCCAAAGTTCTGGCAGGGTAGAAAGAATGAATGGAGAGATTAAAAAACTATTAATCAAACTCATGATTGAAACCAAACTCTCATGGGTAAAATGCCGACCATTAGCGTTGTTGAATATTCGGACACAACCTAGATCCGATCTAGGGGTATCTCCTTTCGAGATGTTGTACGGGATGCCCTACAATATAGAAAAGCCTCCGGACCATCTGCAATTGAGGGACCAGGAGATAAATGCTTATATCACTAGTTTAATGAAATATAGAGAGGAATTATGGAAAAAGGGAGGCTGGCTCAGAGACCCCCGTTAGACCTAAAGCTGCATCAGATACAACCTGGGGACTGGGTAACGATAAAGTCTTGGAAGGAGACAACCTTGGCTCCACAATGGGAAGGACCTTACCTTGTATTGCTTACCACAGAAACTGCAATTAGAACCGCAGAAAAGGGATGGACCCACGCTAGCAGAATCAAAGGACCAGTATGTGAGCCAGTCCCCGAGTGGAAAGTAACTAGCAAACCTGGAGACCTAAGACTGCGAATTCAGAGGGGGAATCATCAATGAACAAATATTGTGTGGAGTATACAGCAGAGCAGCCATGTTATATGGAGGAAGGATTAATCCGTAATTCTGAGTGCGATTGTTATCCTTTTGTACAATATATTTGTAAAATCTGTACGGATCGGTGGTGGACTCATTGCAGGCAGGGAACTCCTCCTAAGGGAGTTTGTGACCCTTGCTGGGACCTGTAGCGTGACATAACCAATTGGATCCTAAAGTATAAAGTTCCGTTTATAGCCAAAATTGTAGATTGTATCTGCTGTATTCGCTTGAAGGGAATTCGGTGTGACGCCCCCCCCAATTAAACACCGAAACTGGGATTCCTACGTCAAAAGGCAATAGAATAGCCCACGGGGTCTTCCTGAAGAATATCCTTGCTGCCGAGAAGATGGTACCCCTCGTGGCCCTAAGCAACCGGGTCGACGAGCGAGGCAGAAGGGTAAGAAAGGTGGAGGCAAGAGACCCCGGGAGGGAACAGCAGAAGAAATACTTGAAGAATTGCCCCAAGAGTGGGAATATAAAAAAGGGGATCCCGGGCAGGAGGGCAAGTCACAGGCTGTAAACGAAAATCGACAGAGAAATTCCTATGCCTCTAATAAGGTTCATCACTTGATCCGACAGGTTGTTTTGTTTATGCTATACAAAATCGACGAGGGTTAGATTTGCTATTTTTACAGCAGGGAGGCTTGTGTGTGGCATTAGGAGAAAAATGCTGCTCTTATGCAAATCACACAGGAGTAGTGATTAACACCATGAGCGACTTAAGAAGACGATTAGAGCAACAGAAAAAGGAAAGAGAAGCACATCAGAGTTGGTATGAAAGTTGGTTCAGCCACTCTCCTTGGCTGACAACCCTGCTTTCCACAATTACAGGGCCAGTAATCTTGTTGGTGTTGGGACTTACCTTTAGCCCGTGTATATTTAGTAGATTAATTAGTATAGTAAAAAGTAGGTTAGAAGCAGCGCACCTCAGGTTTCTTAGAACCAAGTATGAACGAATATCCGAAGAAGAAGAAGATATAGGGATGTTAGAATTAGCAAGACAGAAATTGCAAAGATACAGTGAACAAAAATAAAGAAAAAGAGAAATGGGGGAATTGTGAGAAATATAATCCGTGTTTTTGTTCACTGATTAAAGTTTGTTTCAGTTTTAAGTCTCTAAGGATTTAGGTATAGCTATCCGCTGACACAGCTGTTTACTGAAGAACCAGGACGCAGTCAAAGCAGCAGCCGAACCAGGAATGCATCGTACCAAAACACCACCTGCATCGCAACGAAGGTCGAAGGCCCATGGCAACAAGATACGCAGGCGCAGAGTACTAACGAGAAAAAAAAGCCTCATAGCAGGGAACAGAATTGTATATAAAAGGAAACCGAGACCTGGGATGTTGCGGCAGTTTGCGGAGCAATAGACTCCCCTGTCGCCCAGCGCTGTTTTTGCCTTTGCCTTGCTTGCTATAATTTAATAAATTCTAATTGAACCCAGACTCTTGTCCACAGTCTATTACATAAGCCAGTTCAGACTGGCTAAGGCCGGTATAAGGCGGTTCAGGCTGGAATATGGGGGTTTAGACTGGTTTAGTTTTGTTGAGTCCGCTATAAGGCAGTTATGTCTGGTTAAGGAGTTTTGGAGTGGTTTAGACTGCTGAAATCTGATAGATATTTGTTAAGGATAGCAAAAGAGGTTTTAGACTGGGTTTGACTTGTTAAGTCTGCTCTAAGGTGGTGAAGGCCGGTATAAGCTGGTTTAGACTGGTTAAGACTGGCTACGTCTGGTATAAGGCCTGGCCTGATATGCGTCGTGCTTGGAGAGTGAGAGCCCTGCCCTCAGGTTTTTCTTCCCCGGGTTCACTGCTCAGCTCCGCAATTCATCCATTCCGGCACCCAAAAGCATTTCCAAGCCACAATCCCACAGCTGACAACTCCTTTTTCCCCACTCTCAGCCAATTCCCCTCAGAAAGAGGGAGTCACAAACAAGCCGTCGACAACACCCTCAAGGATCCCACTCAGCCCACCTTCTGTCAAGGGACGCGGGCTCTCTTCAGCCAGACTGGGGCACGGGCGTGAAACCATGAAGCCCAGCTGGCTGAGAGATGTAGCCAACAGGGTCCCCAGCCCCACAAGTGACTCCTCCTGCCCCACAAGTGGCTCCTCCTTCCACAGGAGCGATGGGGCAGGGTGTTAGGGGGCCCTGATCGTTCTTATCCCCCCAAGGATGCTCTTTCCTCTAGTGGCAGCCCTCAAGTGTCCCCGGCTCCTGGGACAGACACCAGGTCAACCCAGCGCAGGCGCTGCTGTGCCGAGTCCAACAAGAGGTACACCTGGCACCCGGAATCGGGTAGACCTGACGGCTCCTCACCACGGCAGGTAGACCTGGCACCCAGAAGCCGGGAAGTGGCTGAAGTCTGCTTAGTCACTTACTTCCTCGAGTTGGTTAAAATACTTGAGCCCATAAAGTCTGCTTAAGTCTTGTTCATTCACTTAATGTCTGGTTAAAGCTGCAATATGGCACTTTAGACTGGTTTAGACTGGTTAAAGCTTATGCAAGGCAGACTAGACTGGAATGAACTGGTTAAGTCTTGTATAAGGCAGTTAAGACTGGTATAAGCCGGTTTAGACTGGTTAAGTCCGGTCTAAGGCAGTTAAGGCTGGAATATGGAGGTTTAGACTGGTTTATACTGGTTAAGTCTCGTATAGGGCGGTTAAAGCTGGTATAAGCCGATTTAGACTGGTTTAGAGACCCACCAGATCATCGAGCCCAACCATTCCTATCAAACACTAAACCATGCCCCTTAGCACCTCGTCTGCCCGTGCCTTAAACACTTCCAGGGAAATTGAATCAACCACCTCCATGGGTAGACTGTTCCAGTGCCCAATGACCCTTTCTGTGAAAAATTTTCCTTATGTCCATCCTAAATCTCCCCTGGCGGAGCTTGTGGCCGTTCCCTCTCGTCCTGTCCCCTGTCACTTGGGAGATGAGGCCAGCTCCCTCCTCTCTACAACCTCCCAGAAGGTAGTTATAGAGAGCAATGAGGTCTCCTCTCAGCCTCCTCTTCTCCAGGCTAAACAACCCCAGTTCTCTCAGCAGCTCCTCATAAGGCATCCTGGGATGTCACGAGAGTAACAGTTGTCAAAAATATCACTGATGTAACAATAGTAAGAGACATCACCGATATCCCTGATGTCACAATCACAGGTGTCATTGATGTCACTGATGTCACAATAATAACAAACATCACAAATGTCAATGAGGTCAGAATAATACCTGATGTGCAAAGAGACACTGCTGTCACAATAGTCACAGACTTCACAACTGCCACTGATGTCACAATAGTCACAGACATCTCAGCTGTCACTGATGTCAAAATAGTGACCAGTGCCACAGATATCGCAAATACAACTAAAGTCACAAGAGTCAGAAATGTCATGGATTTCACAGATGTCACACAGATGTCATCACAGGTGTGACATATGTCACTGATTTTACAATAGTCACAGACATCACGTCTTCACAGAATTCATTGCTAGTAATAATAGTTAAAGATTTAAAAATTGTCACTGATGTCACAATCACCACAGATTTCAAAAATGTAACAGATGTCACCGATGTCACACTAAAACCAGATGTCACAGATGCCACTGGTGTCACAATCATTGCAGACTTCACAGATGTCACAGATGTCACAGATTTCACAGATGTCATTATGTAAAAATAGTCACAGACATCACAGACGGCACGTATGTCAGTTATGTCACAACAGTCACAGATATTACTGATGTCACAATAGTCATAGAAGTCATCAACATCACAGATATCAGTAATGTCACAAAGCCCTAGACATCACAGATGTCACAGATGTCACCGATGTAGCAATAGTCAACGAAGTCAAAGATATCTCTGATGTCACAGTAGTCACCTACGTCACAAACGTTACAGCTACCAGTAACCACAACAGTCATGGATGTCACAGATGTCACTGATGTCACAGTAGTCACAGACATCACAGATGTCACTGATGTCACAGTAGTCAGATGCGTGAGAGGTATCACTGATTTCACAATAGTAACCAACATCACATATGTCGCTGATATCACAATAGTCACAGATGTCACAGATGTCACTGATGTCACAATAATCACAGACAAAATAGATGTCGCTGATGTCACAATAGTCAAAATGTCTACAGATTTCACAGATGTGACTGATGTCACAGTAATCACAGAAACATAGATGTCACTGATGTCACCGTATTCGTAGATGCAACAGATTTCACTTGTCACTTACGTCACAGTCGTAACCGACATCACAGTTGTCAAAGACGTAATAGATGTCACTGATGTCGCAATAGTAATAGGTGTCACACATGTCACAGGCTTCACAGACGTCACAGATGTAACTGATGTCCCAAAAGTCACAGACATCGGAGATTTCACAGATGTCACACTCTTCATGGATGCCGCAGATGACACTGATGTCACAACTGTCACAGATGCCACAGTCATCACAAATGTCACTGATGGCACAATCCTCACAGATGTCACTGATGCCACTGTTGTAACAATAGTTACACGATAACACATACCACCAATGTCACAGTGATCACAGGCATGACAGATGTCACTGAAATAATAAGAAAAGATGTCACATGTCAATGGTGTCAAAATCCTCACAAATTTCAAAGACATCACTGATGTCACTGATGTCACAATAGTCAAAGAAATCAGAGATGTCAGAGATGTCACTAATGTCAGAATAGCCAAAGGCGTCATAGATGTCACTGACGTCAAAATTGTCACTTATGTCACAGATGTCACTGATGTCATGATAGTGATTGACCTCAGAGATGTTGCTGATGTCACAATAGTAAAAGAAATAAAAACCTCACAGATATGTGATGTCACAAAAGTCACAGATGTAACAGATGTCATAGATGTAACAATGCCCAGAGATGTTCCATGTCACTGATGTAACAATAGTCACAGACATCAGAGATATAAGAGATGTCAATATTGTCAAAATAGTCACAGACATCACTGATGTCACATATGTCATTGATGTCACAATAGTCATAGGCATCACAGACATCACTTACCAGTGATGTCATAATAGTCACCGACGTCACAAATGCCAGTGATGTAACTGATGTCACAATAGTCACGGAAGTAACAGATATCGGTTATGTCACAATAGTAACAGGCATCACAGATGAAAGAGATGTCACTGATATCACAAGAGTAACAGACGTCAGAGATGTCACTGATGTCACAGTAGTCACAGATATAAAAGACGTCACAGATATAGATGTAACTTACGTCAAAATAGTTAGAGATGTCACAGAAGTCACAGATGTCACTGATGTTACAATGGTCACAGACATAAGAGGTTTCACTAATGTCACAGATGTTGCAATATTCAGAAGACGTCACAGATGTCAATGATGTCATAATAGTCAGAGACATCACAGATATCAGTGATGTCAAAATAGTCACGGACTTCACAGATGTGAGCTATGTCAAAATAGTCACAGATGTCCCTGATGTAACAGTAGTCACAGACATCATTGATGTTATAGATGGCACTGATGTCACAATAGCCACTGATGGAACAGACTTCAGAGGTGTCACTGATGTCACAATAGTAAAAGATGTAACAGGTATCACTGACGTCATAGTAATCACATATATCACAGATGTCTCAGGTATCAGTGATATCACAATAGTCAAGGACGTCACGGAAGTCACTGAAGACAAAACAGTCACATATATCATGGATTTAACAATAGTCACAGATGTCAAATAACAGATGTTACTGATGTAAAAATAGTCACAGACAACAAGGATGTAACAGGTCAAACTAGTCAAAGATGTCACAGAGGTGAAAGATGTCACTGATGTCACAGTAGTCGCAGACATATCCGATTTCATCAATGTCACTGATGTTAAAATATTCACAGACATCATAGATGTCACTGAGATCATTGATGTCACAATATTCATAAACGACAGAGATGTCACTGATGTCACACTAATCAGAGATGTTACGGATGTCACTGCTGTCACAATAGTCACAGACAACATAGATGTCACTCACGTCACTGTAGTCACGGATGTCACAGATTTATCAGATTTTTCTGATGTCAGAATTCACAGATGTCACACTTCACAGACGTCACACACGTCACTGAAGTAAAAATAGTCAAAGAAATTGGAGATTTCACAGATGTCACTAATGTCAGAATAATGTCAAAGGTATCATAGATGTCACTGCTGTCAAAATAGTCACCGATGTCACAGACTTCACAGATATCGCAGTAGTCACATACGTCTCAGATGTCACTGAATTGAAAATAGTAACAAATGTCAAAAATATTACTGGTGTTACAATACTCACAGTCTTCACAGCTCTCACTGATGTCACAAGAGTCAGAGACGTCAGAGACGTCACAGGTATCAGTGATGTCACAATCATCACAGACATCACAGAGGTTAGATATATCACTGATGTCAAAAGAGTATCACATGTCTACAGATTTCACAGAAGTTGCTGATGTCATAGGAGTCACTGGCGATAGAGATTTCACAGATGTCATAGGAGTCACAGATGTCAAAGATTTCAAAGATGTTACTGGTGTAACAGTAGTCAATGATAAAATAGATATCACTGATGTCACAGTAGTCACAGGCGTGATAGATGTCACCGAGTTTACAAGAGAGACAGACGTCACAGATGTCACCTCTGTTACTGATATAACAATAGTTACAGATGTCAGAGATGTCACTGATCTAACAAAAGTCAAAGACATGGAGGATGTCACAGAGATGTTACAATAGTCACGGATGTCACTGATGTCACAATAGTCACAGAAATAAGAGATTTCACAGATGTCAGTAATGTCAGAATAGTCAAAGACGTCATAGATGTCATGATGTCAAAATAGTCTCTGATGTCACGGATGTCACTGATGTCACAACAGTCAAAGAAATCAAAGATGTCACAGATATCAGTGATGTCACAATAGTCACAGACGTAACAGCTTTCACTAATGTCCCTGACCTTACAATAATCACACATGTGACTGTTATCAGAGTAATCAGAGACGTCACAGATATCAGTGATGTCAAAATAATCACAACAGCCACAGAAGTAACAGATGTCACTGATGTCACAATAGCCACAGACAACATAGACGTCATTGATGTCAAAATAGCCACAGATGTCACAGATGTTACTGACATCACAGAAGTTGCAGATGCCACAGAAGTCACTGATGTAACAATAGTCACAGAGAGATATGTAACAGATGTCACTAAGTAAACAACTGTCACAGACATCATAGATGTAACTGATGTCAAAATAGTCACTGATGTCACAGATGTCACAGGTGTCGCCGATATCACAATAGTCACAGACATCACAGACGTCACAGTCATTAGGTATGTCACTAATATCACTGGTGTCACAATAGTAACAGATGTCACTGGTGTCACAATAGTAACAGACGTCCTAGATGTCACCGATATCACAATAGTCACAGACATCACAGACATCACAGTCATTAGATATGTCACTGATGTCACTGATGTCACAATAGTCACAGACATCACATCGTCAGAGAATTCACTGTTGTCATAACAGTAACAGGTGTAAAAATTGTCATCAATGTCACAATCATCATAGATTTCAAAGACGCAAGAGATGTCACCTGTATCACAATAGTCACAGATCTCTCAGATGTCACTTATGTCAAAATCATCACAGATTTAAAAGATGTAACAGATGTCACTGAGTCACTTATGTCAGAATAGTCACAGCTGTCACAAATGTCAGTGAGTCACAGCTGTCACGGATGTCACAATTGTCACAGATGCCACCGACATCACAAATGTCACTGAAGTCAGAGTAGTCACAGATATCATGTATTTCAAAGATGTCCTTGATGTCACAGTCGTCTCAGTTGTGACAGATGTCACTGATGTAAGAATATTCAAAGATATCAGCAACGTCACTGATGTCGCAATAGTCAAAGACTTCACAGATGTCACAGGTTTCCTTCTCTGGACAGGAACCTGCTGCCATTCCCTATCTCTGTCTCTCCTGGCCGTACAGCTTACCGGTGGGGGATACTCAGCATCACTAGCTCCAGCAGCCTGTGAGAGGGCCCTGCTCCACTCATCTATCTCCCTCTCACATTCCCTGATGGTCCTCAGCCTAGCCACTTATTTTCTAAGTTCTTCCACCATATGGAGGGGTTCCCCTACCCGAGCACAGCTTCCAGAGGTGGAGCCAGTGCCAGAGGCGTGAGCCACAATGGGGGAGGAGCACTGTCTGCAGCCCAGGGTCTGGGTAGCTACATGTGCCCATTCGGGCTCCGTCTGGGTGGCGGCCTCCGTCACGCTTGGTGCGGCCTTAGTCTTTCGCCGGGTATCCACCATTTCCCTCAATCCCTTCTGACCGTGCTCCAGCCCCTCCCGCTCGAACTGCCACTCAAATTGCCTTGTTTAATGTGCCCCACTCCTCTTTGCCCCACTCCTCTTTGCCCCACTCCTCTTCACCTGTGCTCCCTAAGGCCCGTTGATGTCACTGATGTAACAATAGTCAAAGACATCAGAGGTGTCACAGATGTCACAGGTGTCAGTGAAGTCACAATGGTCAGAGACATCACAGACATCACCTGTGTTAGTAATGCCACTATCATCACTGATGTCATAGAGGTTAGAAGTGTCACTGATGTCACAATAGTAAGAGATGTCAATAATGTCACTGATGTCGCAATAGTAACAGACGTCAGAAATGTCACTGACGCGAAAAAGTAACAGATATAAAATATGTCACTGATGTCACAAGAGTCACTGACATCACTAATGTCACCGATGTCACAATAGTCAAAGGTTCAACAGACATCACAGATGTCACTGATGTCACAATAGTCACTGACATCACAAATGTCACTGATGTCACAATAGTCACCGACATCACTAATGTCACTGATGTTAAAATAGTAACAGACATCACAGATGTCAGTGATGTCACAATCATCACAGACAATACAGAGCTCAGATATATCACTGATGTCAAAATAGTAACAGATGTCACAAATATCACTGATGTCACAATCGTTGGAGACATCACACTTGTCACTGATGTCACAATTGTCACAGATGACACAGACATCGCAAATGTCACTGATGTTGCAATAGTCACAGAGATCACTAATATCACTGATGTCACAGTAGTCACAGACATCAGAGATAGCTTTTAGGTGACAATATTCACAAATATCTCAGATGTCACAGATATCTCAGGTATCACTGATGTCACAATAGTCACAGACATCACAGACATCACAGGTATTAGTGATGTAACAATAGTCACGGATGTCACAGAATTCAATGATGTCACTCTTGTCCCGACAGTAACAGACATCACTGTTGACAGAATAGTAACGGATGTAAAAAATGTCACTGATGTGACAATAGTCACAGGTGTCACAGACATCTCAAATATCACTGATGTGACAATAGTCACAGGTGTCATGGATTTCACAAATGTCATGGATGTCACAGTCGTCACGGTTGTGGCAGGTGTCACTGATGTGACAATAGTCAAAGACATCAGAGATGTCACAGATGACACTAATGTCAGAATATTCAAAGATGTCATAAATGTCACTGATGTCACAGATTTCACAGATGTCATAATAGCCACAGGCATCTCAGATGTAACTGATGTCACAATAGTCACAGACGTCACAGACATCACAGATACCAGTGATGTTACAATCGTCACCGATGTCACAGATGTCACTGATGTCACAATATTCAGACTTCACAGGTGTCACTGATGTCACAGCTGTAACGGATGTCAAAATAGTCACAGATTAAACACACATTACAAACGTCACTGATGTCACAATAGCCACAGATGTCATGGATTTCAAATATTTCATGGATGTCCTGATCGTCACAGGAGTGAAAGATATCACTGATGTCACAATAATCACAGATGTAAAAAGTTTCACTGATGTCACAATCATCACAGATTCAATAGACGTAACAGATGAATCTGATGTTAAAATATTAACATGTCACAGATGTCACTGTTGTAACAATCGTTTCAGACTTCACAGATGTCACAGATGTCACTGATGTAAACATTGTCAGACATCACAGATGTCATAGATGTCACTGATGTCACAGTAGTCACAGAGGTCACAGACTTAACAGATGTCACTGGTGTCACAATAGTAACAGACATCACAGATGTCACTGATGTAACAGATGTCACAAAAGTCACAGATGTCACAGATATGACAGATGTCACAGTAGTCACAGACATCAAAGACGTCACAGGTATCAGTTATTTCACAATAGAAATGGATGTGAGAGCTGTCACTGAAGACACAACAGTCACCGACAACGCAGGTGTCACTGACATCACTGATGTCACAATAGACATAGACTTTTGAGATGTCAGTGCTGTCACAGTAGTCACAGAAATCACAGGCGTCACAGATATATGTGATGTCACAATAGTCATGGACGTCACAGTTGTCACTGATGTAAAAACAGTCACAGAAATCAGAGATGTCACACATGTCACTAATGTAATAATAATCGAAGGCATCATAGACGTCACAGGTGTCACTGATGTGACAATAGTCATAGATATCACAATCATCACCGATGTCACTAATGTGACAATAGTCATAGGCATCACAGATGTCAGAAATATCAGTGATGTGACAACAGCAACATATGTCACAAGGGCCACTGATGTCACAATAATCACTGACATCACTAATGTCACTGATGTTACAATAGTCAGACATCACAGATATCAATGATGTCGCTGATGTCACAATAGTCACAGACATCAGAGATGTCACTGATGTCACTAATGTCACAATAGTCAAAGACATAGGTGTCACTGATGTCAAAATAGTCACTGAAGTCACAGATTTCACAGACTTAAGAATAGTCACAGACGTCACAGATGTCACTGATGTCAAAATAGTCACAGACATCACAGATGCCACATACATCAATGTTGTCACAATAATGACATCACAGATGTCACCGATGTCATAGTAGTAACAGATGTCAAAAATGTTATTGATATCACAGTTGTCACAGACTTTAGAGATGTCACAGATGTCACAATAGTCACAGACCTCAGAGATGTCACAGATATAATTAATGTCGCAATTTTCAAAGTGGTCATAGATGTCACTAATGTCACAATAGTCATAGATTTCAAAGACAGCACATATTTAACTGATGTTACAGTAGTCATAGACGTAACTGATTTCCCTAATGTCACTGATGTCTCAATAGTCAGAGACATCACAGATACCAGTGATGTCACATTAGTCACAGATGTCACAGATGTCACTAGTGTCAAAATAGTCACAGACGTCACGGATTTCACAGATGTGACTGATGTCATGGTAGTCACAGATGTCACAGATGACACTGATGTAACAATAGTCATAGACATCAGAGATGTCACAGATGTCACTGTTGTGATAATAATCATAGATATCACAGACGACACAGACGTCAGAAATGTCAGTGATGTCACAATAATCACAGATGTCACTAATGTCACAATAGTAAAAATGTCACTGATGTCACTGATGTCACTGATGTCACAATAGTCACAGACACAGCAGATATCAAAGACTTCACAATAGTCACAGAAGTCACAGATATAGATTTCAAAATAGTCACAGACATCACAGATGTCACTGATGTCACAATAGTTACAGACATCACAGATTTCACAGATGTCATTGAAGTCACAGTCATCACAGTTGTGAGAAATGTCACTGATGTAACAATAATGAAAGATATCATAAATGCCACCGAGGTGACAACAGTAACAGGTGCCATACATGTCGCTGATGTCTCGATAGTCGCAGACTATACAGATGTCACTGATGTCAATGATGTCAAAGTAGTAACAGACGCCACGAATGGCACTAATGTCAAAATAGGAACAGATGTCAAAAAAGTCACTGATGTCACAATAGTCACAGACTTGACAGCTGTTACTGATGTCAAAATAGTCAGGCCACAGATGTCACTGATGTCACAATAGTCACAGACAACACAGATATCACTGATGTCAAAGTAGTCAAATACTTCACAGATTTCACAGATGATACTTAGGTTACAGTAGTCACAGGTATCAGAGATACACCAGGTGTCAGTGATGTCACAATAGTAATGGACATCACAGATGTCACTGATGTCACAATAGCCACAGATGTCACAGATGGCACTCATGTCACAATAGTCACAGTGAACATAGACAGAACTTATGGCAACATAGTCACAGATGTCACAGAATACACAGGGGTAATTGACGTTAAAATAGAAACAGATGTCAAAGATGTCACTGATGTTACAGATGTCATAGATTTCACAGCTGTCAATGATGTCACAATAGTCACAGATTTCACGGATTTCAGAGACTTCACATGACGTAACAGATGTCACAGATATCACTTACATCACAATTGTCACTGACTTCACATCAGTCACTGATGTCACAATAGTCACAGATGCCACAGACATCACAAATATCACTGATGTCATAATAGTCACAGACATCACTAATATCACCATTGTTACAGTAGTCACAGATGTCACAGATATCACTGATATCACAATAGTCACAGACATCAATAATACCACTGTCACCGTAGTCACAGAAATCACAGATTTCACAGATGTCACTGACGTTAAAAGAGTAACACATCAAACATGTCACCCATGTAACAATAGTAAGGTTTGTCACAGATGTCACAGATTTCACAGTTGTCACTGATGTCACAATAGTCACAGATTTCACAGATGTCATTTATGTGTCATTTGTCACAGTTGTGAATGATGTCGTTATCACAGAATCACAGAATAACCAGGTTGGAAGAGACCCACTGGATCGTCGAGTCCAACCGTTCCCACCAATCCTTAAACCACCTCCCTTGGCAGACTAACTCCATCCTGCCAGACCTCCTCCAGGTCCTCTCCAGTTTCTCCTCTTCCCTTTTGAAATGTGAGACTCGCTGGGTCCTGTGGCATCGTCCTGGTGCCAGAAAAGTGAGGGCAGCGATTGTCTCCTTTGCCCAGTGTCAGGAGTTGCTCCCTCTGCTCCTCCCAGTGAGGGGCTGGGGGTGGGCAAGAAGTTGTCAGGGACACACAGCCAGGAGAGCTGATCCCGGCTGAGCAGAGGGAGATCCCATAACATAGATGCCACGCTCAGTGATAAAAGCTGTGGCAGAAGAAGAAATAAGTAGAGAGATTTATCGTTCAAGGTGATGGGAGATGGTAGACTGGTGGGGTTTCTGTCTACCTGAGGGAGGTGGCAAATGCTTTGGTTTTGGTTTATGTCAGTTTTTATCTATTCTCTTTCACCTATTATACTATTTTCAGCTCAGCTGACAAGTCATAAAAATATTTCCATGGAGCAGCATGGGCAGAAACCTTGCCGTCTGAAAAGTTCCCTGAGGAGATGGACCTGGGTGGGTGACATTTCAAAAGAGAATTTCCACAGAAATATTGTCTCCTGGAAAATCCTGAGCTTGGAGAAGATTTGGCTTCGAGGAAACATTATAGTGGCTTTCCAGTACCTGAGTACCATGACAAGAAACTAAGGCAGGGTCTCTATCCTAGGACATGGAGTGATAGGACAAGGGGGTATAGCTTTAAAATGGAAGGGGGAAGATTTAGATTAGACATGAGGAAGAAATCATTCACAAAGAAGGTGGTGAGTTGATGTCCCAGGTTGCCCAGGGACTCTGTGGATGCCCCCTCCCTGGATGTGTTCAAGGTCAGGATGGATGGGGCCTTTAGCAGCCTGGTCCTGTGGGAGATGTCCCTGCTTATGGCAAGGGGGGTGGAACTGGATGCTCTTTAAGGTCCTTCCAGCCCAGACCATTCTATGGTTTTGAAAAGTATAGAAATAAATTTTAAAATAAAATATATTTTTCTTAGGTGCACTTTGAAATCTTCCTCTTTAACCACATTGGGAAATGACTCCAAGGAGCTGTGCAAGGCTTGAAGACCTGAAGAAATCTCCAGGCAGACAAAGAGCTCGTTAAGGCTTTCTGTGCATTAATGAGACCCAGGGTAAACTCGCTGATGAGTCCTTGAACCTCAACTTCCTGGAGAAGATTGAGTGAAGCTCTCAAGAAGTCAAAAGCAGAACTCAGAGTACCTTGAAGTATTAATTGGTCTCAGAGAGGATCGTTAGTAACAAAACCTCCCCAGGGACTCGTTAGAGCTGAGAACTGGAGGCCATGATTACAGGCAGGCAAAGGTGCTGTGCAGGCATCTGTGATGCTGATAAAAAGGTTTGGTTTGCTTGATGAAGAAGAAAGGCATAGCCCTGACCCCCAGCCCTGGGCAGGCAGATCTGGCTTTGGCTACAGTGACACTGGTGTCATGAACATTCCCACGGTGCTGATTCAAAGTGGGAGCAGTTATTCCATGTAATTCCAAATAGAGGCCTGTGTAGTTCTGGGAGATTCCAAGGCTCTCCCACAGTTCCATGGAGTTGTAGAAGAGTTTGGTCATAGATGGGCAGGGTCATAAAAGTGTTGGGTCATAGAAGAGTGAGAGAAAACTTGTGTGTGAGAAGTGTCAGGTGATGGAAGAGTTTAGTAATAGAGGAGTAACAGCGAAGCGCAGTCATAGACGGTTTATAGAAGTGTTGGGTCATAGAATTCTCATGGCAGAACTGGGTCATAGATGCCTCCGGTCATAAAAGGGTCATAGAATATTCAGGCCACGGAATAGTCGAGTCATAGAAGTGTGAGTTTATTTCGATTTTAGAGAGGTTTGGTCATAGAAGGTTCAAAATAGCACTGGTTCAGAGAAAGATTGGTTCATAAAGAAACTTAGAACTGTCAGGTTTTGGAAGAATCTGGTCACATGAGATTCATGGAAGAGTCAGGTTATTGAATAAAGCATCATAGAACAGTCAGACAACGGTCAGGACATAGAATGAAGTGTTGTGTCATGGAATGCTCGAGTTATTGAAGGGTCTAGTTATAGAAGAGATGAGTAAGAGAATATTTGAGTTATAGATGAATCAGTTTATAGAGGAATAAAAGAAGAGTTCAGTTCTAGAAGCTTCATAGAAGTCTTAGGTCACAGAATATTTGGGTAATAAAAGTGTCAAGTCACAGAAATACAGGTGTTTATTTGCTTAATAGAAGAGTTTCTTACGTTAAGGGTCATCCAAGAGTGAGTTCATGGAAGTGTCAGGTCATAAACTGGTTGGGTCAGAGATTATTAAGGTCATAGAAGAGCCAGGTCAAAGAAAGTCATAGAGGTATCATAAAAGAATTGGGTCATAGGAGCCTCTCGGGTTTTAGAAGTTCAGGTCATAGAGGAGTCACAGATGAGTGGGGTGGTAGAAGACTTGGTTCATAGAAGAAGAGATGCATCATAGGATGTTCATAGAAGAGCAGAGTCATAGAAAGGGTGTGTCATTGAAGTGTCAGGTCATAGAAGCACTAGGTCATCGAAGGGTCACAGAATTGTTGGGTCATAGAAGACTTTAGTCATAAAAGAGGCACCTGGCAGCTCATATGTGTGTCAGATCATACCAGGAATTTTATCATACAAGGGCCAGTTAATAGACGAGTTGGTTCATACAAGAGTTGGGTCACAGAAGCATCACACTTTAGAAGAGTTGGGTCATAGAAGCATCAGGACATAGATGATATGTGTCACAGAAGAGTCAAAGAAGAACTGAGCCATAGAATGTCGCGTCATAGAAGAGTCAGAGAATATTCAAGTCATAGAAGGTCATAGAATACTCGAGTCACAGAAGGGTCTGTTCTTTTAAGATGCAGGTCAAAGAAAATTTGGTTATAGATGAGTCAGATATCAGAGGAGTAGCAAAAGAATTTAATCATACAAAGTTGAAAGAGGTGTCAGGTCATAGAAGCCTCAGGCCATAAAAGATTTGGGTAATAGATGGGTCATAAAATATTTGGGTCATGGAAGAGACGAGTCATAGAAGCATGAGAGTTTAGTCAGGAAATAGGAAAGTCTTTGTCATAAGAAGGTCCCAGGTGACTCAGATCATGGAAATGTGGGATCATTGAAGAGTTGGGTCATAAATAGAAAGTCATAGAAGGGTCAGTGAAGAGGTTGGTCATAAAAGGCTTGAGTCATTTAAGACAAGGTACAGAATTATTTAATTATTGAAGTATCCTAGATAAGTTGGGTCACAGCAATATCGGGTCATAGAAGTGTTTGTCACAGTACTGTCAGGTCAGAAAACGGACTTAGAAATATTGGGATGTAGAAGACTAGAGTCATAAAAGAGTTGTAGAAGGGTCATATAAGCGTCAGATCATAGAAGAGTCATTAGAGTAGGGACATCATAGCTGGCTCAGCTCATAGAAGACTTGGTTCCTAGAAGGATGGTGAGACACAATCTGCCCAAGGAAATCAAGTCCCCTTCTCCTTCCGACATCCAGAAATGGAATCTGAGGACATAATGTCAGGGACACGGCCTTCAGTTACCCTGCGCATCCATTGCCCATTTCTACAAATGACATGGAAAGTGGTAGTGGTGTTAGTGGTCAGGAAATTTCCTCTATCTCCATGATGTTTAGAAGATGATGGAGAGCGGCCTCACTGTGACATTATCCTGCTCACTCAGCTCCCTGGGACGTTACCCTTTCTGTCCCATAGAATGGGAAGGATTGTGTTTGCTCAAGTGATCCCTGACCTGATCACGACCCACCACTAGTTGATCTCCTGAAGCATCCTGCCCTGACTCACAGAAGCCTGGAAGACCTTGATGGGGAAGTCAGAGACAAAGAGGACACAGGGAATCTCAGATGTGTCTACTCCAGCTCTTCCTAAATACAGCAGTGCCTACACAGGCTCTGTGCTTGTTTGTTTCTTTTTCTTTTACTGTTCCTGAAGCAGCAAACTTTGATCATGGGGCCCTCGAACGGTCTTTTAAACGGAGACTAATTCAAAGTCTGGACCCTTGCTGAGCTTGGAGGATGCTGTCCCTTAAGCCCATCTGTCCTGAGCTCTGTGACCACATCACAGCTCTGTCTCCCAAATAAACAGCTCAGACTCCTGCTGCCTGTGTCCCTGGCTGAGGGCATTGCTGCCCATTGGAGCTGAAGCCCTGCAGCTGTGGCACCAGCCAAGCTCATCCCTTACATCAGGAAACCAAGAGTCCAAGACCCTGTTCGTGCAAAGTCTTTGCTTAAAGGAGAGACACGGCTGGGAGGAAAGAGAGCTGAGTGTCTTTCCAGCCCCAAATCTAAAGACCAGGGATGAAAAGCCTAAATTCTTTCAATCGATCAGCTTGGAGAAAGTCCCTGTAATCTTCGTGAGGTCCTATAATAAAATAATGTACACTGATATTTTAACAGGATCAATGACAGTGCAGGACAGATGTGTCTCTGCCCAGCTGATGGAGGGAACATCAGGGATGCCTTCAGCCTGTTTCTCAACAGACTCCCCTGGAGACCCAGGGACACCTCGAGGGAGCCCAGAGAGGGCAGAGAAAGTGCTGCCTTGGGCTGCTCCTCTGCTGCTGAGCTGGGCTGGGCTCCTTGGACAGAGTGAGCTCATAACAAGAGGGTAGTTATGAAAAGAGCCAGGTCTGTCCAGGAGCAGCTCCTCTGCCAAGCCCAGCAGGGCTGAGGGCACTGCCTGCAGGCAGCGAGGGGAGAGGAGGGAGCAGAGAGAGGGGAAAGGCAGGGTGGGGTGGGAGGTAAGAGGAGGATTCAGCTGGACAAAAATCTTTATAGCCCTTCTCCAGGTGAGTCTCTGGGTGCAGGACAGTGCAGGTGCTGTTCCTGGAGGGATCTCCTAAAGCCGGCTCAGCCAGAGCCTGTGGGATCTGTCAGGAGGGCTCTTGCAGTTTCTGCAGCAGAAAGAAAAACAGGGTCAGTGCTCAGCCTGCTCGGAGAGCTCCCTGTGCTGGAGAGGGAGAAGCTGTTGTGGGAGGGGAAGAAGCAGCTCTTGGACTTCAGTGGGAGGTGTTTAAGGTTAGGGTAGACGAGGTGCTTAGGAGCATGATTTAGGGATTGGTGGGAATAGTTGGACTCAACTATCCAGTGGGTCTCTTCCAACCTGGTTATTCTGTGATTCTGTGATCTGCAATCCCTTGCACTACGAGACCCTCCTGGGCATCAGAGCTTGTGTCCTCATGGCAGCGGCTGCCTGGGGTGCTGGGTTTCTCCAAGCACTGCAGCACACGGCCAATACCTTTTCCCTGCCCCTCTGCCACGGCAATGTTGTGGAACAGTTCTTCTGTGAAATCCCCCACATCCTCAAGCTCTCCTGCTCACACTTCTACCTCAGGGAAGCTCGGCTTCTTGTGGTCAGTGTCTTAATAGCTTTGGGCTGTTTTGTTTTCATTCTTGTGTCCTATGTGCAGATCTTCAGGGCTGTGCTGAGGTTCCCCTCTGAGCAGGGATGGCAAAAATCCTTCACCATGTGCCTCCCTCACCTGGCTGTGGTCTCCCTGTTTGTCAGCACTGTAGCATTTGTCTACATGAAACCCCCCTTCATCTCCACTGCATCCCTGGACCTGTTTGTGTCATTTCTGTACTCAGTGGTTCCTCCAGCACTGAACCCCCTCATCTACACATTGAGGAACAAGCAGATCAAAGATGCAGTGAGGAAACTGATAACTGGATGGTTCTCTGAAGGAACTAACTGTTCATCACCTTCTGCATAGCAGTTATCGTGCAAGTCATTGCAAGCACACTTTGGCTTCTCTATTTGTTGTTGCTGTATCTGTTTTCATAGAATCATAGAATCATAGACTAACCAGGTTGGAAGAGACCCACTGGATCATCGAGACCAACCATTGCTGTCAATCACTAAACCATTTCCCTCAGCACCTTATACACCCCTGCCTTAAACTCCTCCAGGGAAAGTGACTTAACCCCCTCCCTGGGCAGCCTCTGCCAGTGCCCAATGACACTTTCTGTGAAAAAGAATTTTTTCTATTGTTCAGCCTAAACCTCCCCTGGAGGAGCTTGAGGCCATTCCCTCTCATCCTGTCCCCTGTCACTCGGGAGAAGAGCCCAGCTCCCTCCTCTCCACAACCTCCTTTCAGGTAGCTGTAAAGAATTATGAGGTCTCCCCTCAGCCTCCTCTTCTCCAGGCTAAATGATCACAACTCTCTCAGCTGCTCCTCATAAGACTTTCATGGTTGTTATAATCTTATCAACCTGGTTTTAATTCAATGTCTTCTTCAGTTTGCTAATTGATTGGCTATGTAAATGAGGAGCTGCAATCTCTGTGTGTTTCAACAAAATAAAGGGATAGTCTATGACTTCTATTTCCTGATATCTTTCCTCCAAGGCCTTTTTGGAGCTGCAGGGACAGTTCCTGTGGCATGGGTGGAGGGGAAAAGAGTCCTGGCATGGGAGCACTGCCAGGCACCAGTGCTTGGTCTCCCAGAACTGTTCTCTCTCCACTTCCACACTCTCCTCCTCACCCCTTGCCTTGCTGTAAGGGGCTCTGAGCTTGGTCCCAGCCGTGCTGAGTTACAGTGCTGCACCCACAGGCAGGGACAGGCGGTGGGCACTTGTGGGACACAACTGCCTTTCCATGAAGAGAGGGGATCTCCTCAGGGCACAGCCTGAAGGCTTTCATCTTCTTTCAAAGTTTCCCTAAAGGGCCAGAGAACATGACCCACAGATGAAAACAGCTGTGTAAAAATTAACAGTGCAGGTGTGAATGGTTTGGGAAGGATGCAGTTTCCTCTCACAGTGCAGCCTCCTGTGAGAGAACTTGAGGACCAGCAGAGCAGGGTGTGGTCTGTGCCCATGTGCACTGGACACCCTGCAGGATCTGTCCCATGGCAACAATCCTGGAGTAGCCCCTCAAAACCACCATTCCCAGCACTGCCCTCTCACCCCAGCTTGCAGAGGTTCTTTGTCCCTCCCTGGAAGGACACAGAATGAGGAGGCCAGTGTCCATATTCTCACTGTGCAGATGAGATGGGAGCACGTACATCACGTACATGAGGTGAGAGGAACCCAAGCAAACACGAACAGCCCATCCTTGAGTCTCCATGAAGATCTGGGAGACAGAAAGTTTCTCAAGGTCACTTTGAGTTGAGAGCAACATCTCAAGGGTAAGGGCCTGAATGCAGCTCTGGGATGTGCTTCCTTCAACCAAGGTTCCCGTGTCCATTCCTCATGCTGTGGGCATCCCAGAGGAGTGAAGAGCAGGGCAACACACTGCAGGGCTGAGGTACCTCCCAACATCTACAAGTGGCAACAGGAACTCAGAGAGAGACCATGACCTTTATCTCCCAGTGTACAAGGGCCTGACTCTGCCTCTGAACATCCCGGGGTGCATAAGGAGTTAATGAGGCCAGCTCAGATGTGGACTCCAGACAGAACCCTGACATTTCTGTTTGTGACTCCAGGAACCAACCGCACTGGCCCAGGGAGATTCGTCTCAGCTCCCTTGGACAGGCTCATTGCGAGTGTTCCTGTCTGCTGCATCACCCTTATATGATGTAACTGCTAGAACAGAGAGGTTCTGGGGTCCTTGGAAAAGGAACTCATTGAACATACCTTAAAGAACAGGAAGAAAGGGAATTGGGAGAATTGCATGTGGAAACCCCTGGAAGGTGAAGGAGATGAAATGCACAGTGAACCAGAGAGAGAGCTGGCAAAGCAAGCACAGGGCAGGGGAGAGGCTGCTTCTCCCACAAATCACACACGGTCTGAAAATTCATACCTTGGAAGCACAGAAATTCCAGGGACATTTTATTAGAAGTTTGAAATCATTTCAGCTGATGCGGCAGAGCAGTTTGAGATATCTCTTTAGGCATTGAGAGCCGTTCTTATGTTTTCAGACTGAGCTCCATGCTCTGACCATCATTACCCAGTGCAAACCTCTAGATGTCCTGAAGTGTCTGAGGTGTTTGCCTGGGACTGCAGCTGTCAGAGAAGACTGAAAGATTCGTGTCACTTCCATCATTTCCATCCGGTCCTGAACATTCCTACACTTTATTAGGGGAGTTCCAAGAGTGTTGGTAAAGGGGGTGGTACAGGGAGAGCACTTTGAAGAAGTGACAATAGAATTCTCCAAGTGATGTTGATGCAGGGTGTCTCGTAAGGAGGCCTGGACGTGTGGGGAAAGCAATGGCCTTGATGTCCAACACTACATGGACAACCTTGCTCCTCACCTCCCCACCCCCACCATGTGTCTCTCTCTGTCAGGTTGTTTATGTCAGTGAAAAACGCATCTCCATATGACACACAAAGTGCTTGGACCCCTCCCAGAGCAGGTCTTAGATTTGCAGTCTATCCAGAAGTTGACCTTGGATCCCCTCATATACCCAATTTCTCTATTAATAATAAAAATTACAGAGGGAAGCTCCATTCTTGACCTTGCAGACAGAATCATAGAATATCTTGAGTGAGAAGGGGTCTATAAGGATCATCAAGTCCCACTGCTTGCTCCTCATTAGACTACCTAAAACCAAACCAAGAGCACAATCCAGATGCTCCTTGAACTCTGAAAGGCTTGGTGCCATGACCACTTCCCTGGGGAGACTTTTCCAGTGACCAGCCACCCTCTCAGTGAAGAACCATTTCCTAATGTCCAATGTCAACTTCCCCTGATGCAATCTCAGTCCATTTCCATTTCCTATCGCTGGTCACCAGGGAGCAAAGCTCACCCGTCAGTTGTGCAGAGAGGCCAGTGCTGGAGCTGGCAATGGGAGAGACCAGAGCCCTGGGGCACCTTCCCAGTCTGTCCCTGCCACCAAGGGCACCCACCGGCCTCCTCTCCTGCACCTGCAGGGCTGGGCTCTGCCCCTCACACCCTCTGCAGCGTGTCACACCCCCACTGCCAGGGGCAGCAGCACCCTGAGAGGCACTGAAAAATTGTGGATAATTCTAAATATGAGGATTTGTTCCTTGAAAGAAGCTTTAGGAGATAAAAATGAGCTTTTTGGAAACTATAAATAAGGGTTTGGCCTCTAAAACTGAGGTGCTGGAAATTCAAAATCAGACCTTGGGTCTTAAAAATGAGGGTCATAAAATGAGGTTCTTAAAACGAATTTTTAGACAATAATAAAAAGAGAGAGAGCTTAGACTCTAAAAATGTAACTGTGGGTACTAAAAAACTATGGGTCCTAAAACACAGGTTAGAATCCTAGAATTGAGGATTTCATTCCAAAACATGAGACTTTGGCAACTAAAAGTGTGCGTGAGGTGCTACATAGGAGTCTTTTGACAGTGCAAGGAAAGGCTACCTCTGTGGCCCCATGACATGAACCTCTGGTCCCAAAAGCAGGTCTTTGGGTGCTCCATTGGAGGGTTCATCTGTAAAAGATGAGGTTGGATCTGCTCTGTGACTCCTCTATGACCTGACTCATCTAAAACCCGAGAGGCTCCTATGACGCAATTCCTTTATGATACCTCTATGACTTTCTTTGAACTGACTCTTCTACGACCTTAATAAACTCTGACCCAACCAGGTCATAATCTAACATTTCTATGAACTCAATCTTAGATGACCCTTCCCTTAAATTCTTCCATTAACCAAATAAACTCTCATATTTCTGTGACATGACACTTCTATTACCTGAATATCCTGTGACCTAAGACTTCTATGAACCTTCTAGAACTGAACACTTGTATTATTCCTCTATAGCCTGATTCCTATATACTCAAATATTCTCTTACCCATCTCTTCTATAACTAGACCCTTCAATAACTCGAGCATTCCATGACACAACACTTCATTCTATGTCCTGACTGTTGTCTGACTGTGCTATGATGCTTTATTCAATAACCTGACTCTTCCATGAACCTGCTGTGACCAGATTCTTCCATGACCTGACAGTTCTGAGATTCTTCGATGAACCAACCCTTCTCTGAACCAATCCTATTGTGACCCTTCTATGACCAAACCTTTCTAAAATCTAAATAAAATCAAAACATCTATGACTCGACTCCTCCATGGCCTGAATTATCTGTGACCCTTTTATGGCCAGAGGCATCTATGACCCAGTTCTGCCATGAGAATTCAATGACCCAACACTTCTATAAACCGTCTTTGACTGCGCTTCTCTGTTACTCCTCTATTACTCAACTCTTCCATCACCTGACACTTCTCACACACAAGTTTTTTCTCACTCTTCTATGACCCAACACTTTTATGACCCTGCCCATCTATGACCAAACTCTTCTACAACTCCATGGAACTGTGGGAGAGGCTTGGAATCTCCCAGAACTACATGGGCCTCTATTTGGAATTAGATGGAATAACTGCTCCCAGGTTGATTTGGCCATGTGAGAATGTTCATAACTCCAGTGTCATTGTAGCCAAAGCCAGATCTGCCTGCCCAGGGCTGGGGGTCAGGCCTTGGTCTTCCTGCTTCATCAAGCAAACCAAACCTTTTTCTCAGCATCACAGCTCTTGCACAGCGCCTTTGCCTACCTGCAATCATGGCTTCCAATTCTCAACTCTAACGAGGCCCTGGGGAGGCTTTGTTACTAACGATCCTCATTGAGACCAATTAATACTTCAAGGTACTCTGAGTTCTGCTGTTGACTTCTTGAGAGCTTCACTCAAACTTCTCCAGGAAGCTGAGGTTCAAGGACTCATCAACAAGTCCACCCTGCATCTCATTAAAGCCCAGAAAGCCTTAACGAGCTCTTTGTCTGCCTGGAGATTTCTTCAGGTCTTCAAGCAATGCACAGCTCCTTGGAGTCATTTCCCAGTGTGGTTAAAGAGGAAGATTTCAAAGTGCACCTAAGAAAAATATATTTTAGTTTAAACTTTGTATTTCTATACTTTTCAAAATCATGGAAATATTTGGTTTGGAAGGGACTTTAAAGGCCATCCAGTTCCTACCCCCTCTGCCATGGGCAGGGACACCTCCCACTAACCAGGCTTCTCAAGGCCCCATTCAACCTGGTCTTGAGCACCTCCAGGGAGGGGACATCCACAGCTTCCCTGGGCCACCTGGGCCATTAAGTCACCAACTACTTTGTGAATGATTTCTTCCTGATGTCTAATCTAAATCTTCCCCCTTCCATTTTGAATCTATTCCCTCTTATCTTATCATTCCATGTCCTTGGATAGAGACCCTCCCTTACTTTCTTGTCATCAAATTCAGGTACTGGAAAGCCACTCTAATGTCTTCTAGAAGCCTTTTCTTCTCCAAGCTGAGGATTTTCCAAGAGACAAGCAATATTTCATTGGAAAATCTCTTTTGCAATGGCCTCCACCCAGGTCCATCTCCTCAGGGCACCCCTCAGCCAGCAAGGTTCCTGCTCATGCTGCTGCATGGAAATATTTTTTGACTGAGCTGAAAATAGTATAACAGGTGAAAGAGAATAGATAAAAACTAATGTAAATGGAAACCAAAGCACTTGCCACCTCCCTCAGGTAGACAGAAACCCCACCAGTCTACCACCACCCATCATCTCTAATGATAAAACTGTCTACTTATTTGTTTTTCTGCCACAGCTTTTATCACTTATTGTGGCATCTATGTTATGGGATCTCCCTCTGCTCAGCCGGGGTCAGCTCTCCTGCCTGTGTTACCCTGACAACTTCTTGCCAACCCCCAGCCCCTCACTGGGAGAAGCAGAGGGAGCAACTCCTGACACTGGGAAAAGGAGACAATCGCTGCCCTCACTCTTCTGGCACCAGGATGATGCCACAGGATCCAGTGAGTCTCCCATTTCAAAAGGAAAGTGGAGAAACTGGAAAGGAACTGGAGGAGGTCTGGCAGGATGGAGTTAGGAGCCCCCAGCATGAGGGCTGAGGGCACACTTTGTTCTTCTGGAGGAGGATCAGGCCAACCTGTTAAATGGGTTTCTAAATCTTATGCTCATAGTAAAATTTAGGGAAGAAGAGAGCTCAGGTGATCTCTAGTGCAATGCCAGCTCCATGCAGGCCCTGCTCTGAGGTCAGACCAGGCTGCTCAGTCCATGTCAGCATCCACAGAGAGACTTTAGACATCAACAAGTCACCGAGGCCATGATTAAAAGAAATGATTTTGTGATCTGACCAGCACCATGGACACAGCTATCTGTCGGCCACAGCTCCTGTGACACCTGGGAACATCCACCTTCTTGTCCAGAGGAGCGGGATCCTTCTGGGATGGACAGGAGGGAAAATGCCTTTGTGTGAGTGCGATGCAGCCCCAGACGAGGCTCCAGGGCAGCGGGGGATTCTCCACCCACAGGGGTTCAAACCAAGCAGATTTGATGCTTCCAGGTGTTCTGTGGAGGAGACTGGGCTGGAGGAGCCCAGAGGCTTTTCAGCCTTAATGGTTCTGTGTTTGTGTGATTGAAGGGCCACAGCCCTGTACGGCCCAAGCGCCTTCTGCTAGAGCCCCCAGACCCATTTTGGGGCCAGATCCCCCCTTTTTTTTTCCAGAGCCCTGGATCCAAGATTGGAGCTGGGGGAGGTTGAAACAGCCCTTTGGGTCACAAAACTTTGTTTTAGGGTATAGACCCTCCTAGGTAATTCCAACCTTTCTTTTTTATCTTTAAAGACTCATTTTAAGGACCAGAGCACAATTTTTACAGCACAAAGTATGGTTTTCAATGTCCACAGCCTGTGTTTTTGAGATAAAAGCCTCAAACATGGATAAATAGCTCATTTCTAGCTTCTAAAGCCTCCTTTTCAGGGAACAAAGATTCATTTTTGGAGCTGTTTTCGGTTGTGGAAGTCAAAATCTCAATTTTTAACCTCTCAAGTTAATTTTCACCGACAAAGCCTTCGTGTTTAGTATCACAGCATCATTTAGGGGAATAAAACCTCATGTCAGGGCTTACTTATAAGTTCCAAAAGCACATTTTTATCTTCCAAAGACACTTTCAAGGAAGATACCCTCATTTTTAGAATTATCCACAATTCTGATGTCCCAAATATTTGAAGTTCAGTGCCTCTCAGGGTGTTTCAGCCCATGGCAGAGAGTTGGACTAGATGGATGTTTGAGGTCCCTTCCAACACAAACCATGGGTCTGGCCGTGGCCTCTGTGATGTCATCGTCTGGGATGCTGCCCTGTGTCCTAGGAGACCTCTCTGCTGTCCAGGGCAAGCACCCTCTGCACTCACTCTCCAGGAGGATCTGGAGGAGGCAGGTGGTCTCTGCACTGGGAGCTGCCTGCGCCTTGTTCTGTGTGTGAGGAACAAAGCAGCTGTGGTTCAGCCATCGCAGTGCCCGGTGCCGGTTCTGCTGGAGAGGAAACTCTGCCCCACGGCCAGGGTGGGTCAGGTCTGTCCGTGCCTGCTTCTGTGCAGTCATTGCTCAGAGTTTAATCTCCATGGCACGACCTCCAGCTCTTGAGGGTTCTGTCAGCTCCTGTTCTTGCTCCAGCCTCCAGCTGGAGTTAACTCCATTTCCCACCACTCTCTGGGCCCAGCCAGCCAACCAGTTTTCCACCCAAGAGTTTGTGCGTCTGTCCAGGCCAGAGGTGACAGATTCCTTAGCAGAATGCTGTGAGAATCTCTGTCAAAGGTTTTACTGAAGTCCAGGAAGATACATCCACAGCCTTTCCCTTGTCCAGAATCCGAGTCACTTTGTCATAGAAAGTGATCAGGTTAGTTTGACAAGACCTGCCTTTTGTGAACCCATGTTGACTGGGCCTGACCACCCAGTTCTCTTGCATGTGCTTCACTATCGCACTCAAGATCACCTGTTCCATGACTTTCCCTGGCACTGAGGTCAGACTGACAGGCCTGGAGTTCCCTGGATCCTCCCTGCGACCCTTCTTGTAGATGGCACAACATCAGCCCCCAGTCCAGTGGAAGTTCCCCTGGAAGTTCATCATCCCTGGAGGTGTTTAAAAGGCAGGTAGATGAGATGCTTGGGAACAAGATTTAGTAGTAGACAGGTATGATTGGAGCTATTGTTCTCTGAGGCCTTTTCAAACCTAATGATTCTAGGATTCAATCACATCATCCCCCATCCTCTATTGAAACCGCAGGCTGCCCTGGCCCAGGTGTGGGACTTTGCCCTTGGCCTTGTGGAACCTCATGAAGTTTGCCGAGGCCCATCACTCTCCAACAGGGATCCAGGGCCCATTCAACCCCCCAAATGGGACCCAGGAGCCCCCATACCCCCTACAGTGATCCAGGACTCCCCCAATCTGCCCTAATGGGACCCGGGACCCTCAAAAACCTGACCTTGGACTCCCACAAACCCCTCAAGAAAGAACACAGGACCCCCAAAAATGGGACCCAGGACTCCCCTAAACCCCAAAACCAGATCCAAGACTCCCCCAAACCCCACAAATTGACCCAGGTCCTATCCATACCCCTCAGAAAGGACCCAAGACCCCTCAACCCTCACCCCTGAAAAGGGGTTCTGGACTCCCACAAACCCCCAAAAGTAATCCAGGGCCCCCTCAAACCCTCAAATGGGACCCAGGACACCCCCCCCCCCCCCCCCAAAACGGACACAGGACCCACTGAAACACCTTTGAAATGGACCCTGGGTCCTTCACTAAAACCCCTCCCAATGGGACCCAGGGCTACCTAAAATGCCCAAATGGGACCCAGGACCCACAAAAGGGATCCACAACCACTCGCAACCCCCTCAAAATTGACCCAAAGCCCCCCACAATGTGCCCAGGACCCCACCAAAACACTTCCAAATGGGACCCTGGACCCTCCCCAAACCTCCGCTAGGGAGCCAGGACCCACAAGCCGTTCCGCAAAAGGTACCCAGGACTCCTGCCAAACCCCCAGAAAGGGATCCAGGACCCCCTCAACCTCCCAAAAAGGTACCCAGGACCCTTCCAAATCCCCAGAAAGCGATACAGGACCCCCTCAACTCCCCCAAGAAGGGAACCTGGAACCCCCCTAAACATCCTTGATGAGACCCAACACACCCCACATCGGGACCCAGGACCCCTAAACCCCTCAAAAGGGATCCAAAAAGGCCCAGGCCACAAAATGGAAAGCAGGACCCCTTAAATCCACCTCCCAATAGGGACACAGGTGCCCCAAAGCCCCCTGAAAATGAATTCAGGACCTCCACAAGTCTGCCCCCCCCCAAAATGTGAACCAGGACCCCCCCAACCTCCACGTAAATGTAGCCAGGACTCTCCCCAAAGCCCCTCAAAAGAGATCCAGGACCTCCCGAGATACTCCCAGATGGCATCCAAACCCCCTACAAACACCCAAAAGGGACCCAAGACCCCCCTCTAACCGAGGACCCCACCCCAAGACCCTAAAAAAAACCCCAGTAACCCCCCCAACTGCCCCAAAAAGGAACCAGGACCCCCTCTAACCAAGGAATCCACCCAAAAGACCTGAAAATGGGACCTAAGACCACCCCCAACCACTCGGAATGGGACCCAGGACCCCCGCAACCCCCAAAAAGGGATCCAGGAGCTTCCCAAAAGAAGACAGGACTCCCCCAACCCCTGAAAATTTACCCAGAACCTCCTCAACCACACCCTCCAGTGGGACACAGGAGCCCCAACCCACTCCTCAAAAGGGATCCAGGACCCTCCCCCAAACTCTCCAAAAGGGATCCAAGACACAACTCCACCCCCAAAAGTGACAGAGAACACTCCCTGTGCTCATAAAAGGGACCGTGGGCACCCACCCGCAAACCCGCAAAATGAGAAGCAGAACCCCCTCAACCCCCCAAGAGGGATGCAGGACCTCCCCAAAACCCTCCTAAAGGGATCCAGGACTTCCCCAATCTACTCTAAAGGGAACATAGACCCCTCCAAAACTGACCCAGGACTCCACCAAACCCCTCAAAATGGATCCAAATCTCCCCCAAATCCCCCAAAAGAGTCCATTGCCTGGGACCCACCCCAAAAATGGACCAACAACTCCCTCTAAACCCCACCAAAAGGAACCCAGGACCCCCCTGTCCTCCCTAAAGGGAGAAAAGAGAGAAAGTTGGGGAAGACAGAAGGATGTTGGGGGGGGACTGTGTCAAAGGCTTTCCAGAAGTCCAGGTAGATCACAGCCATAGGTTTAATTAGTGCAATAATCACATTTTTGAATACCCAAATATGATGCAAACCCTAGGAAGTTTGACCAAGCTCAGAGAACTCAGGCTTTAGAGAAGGGCAAGGGGAGTGTGGAAGTGTAGAGAGAACAGCTCTGGGAGATCAAGGGCTGGTGCCTGGCAGTGCTTCCATGTCAGGATTCTTTTGACCTCCAGCCATGCCTTCAGGAACTGTCCCTGCAAATCCAAAAAGGCCTTAGAAGAAAGCTATCGGGAAACTAAAGGTATTGAATATCTCTTTATTTCATTGAAACACAGAGGGAGAGCAGCTCCTCATTTACACAGTCAAACAGTAAGAAAAGAGGACAGTGAATTAAAAACAGGAGGACAAGATTATTGCAAATGAAAAACCAACAACAACACAGAGAAGCCAGTGTGGGCCTGCCATGAGTTGCATGATAACTGCTATGCAGAAGGTGATGAGCAGTTCATTGCTTCAGAGAAACATCCAGTTAGGAGTTTCCACACGGCATCCTTGAGCTGTTGGTTCCTCAGGCTGTAGATGAGGGGGTTCAGTGCTGGAGGCACCATTGAGTACAGAACTGATACCACAAGATCCATGAGTGGAGAGGTTCTGGAGGGGGGCTTCAGGTAGGAAAACATTGCAGTGCTGATAAATAGGGAGACCACAGCCAGGTGAGGGAGACACATGGAAAAGGCTTTGTGCCGTCCCTGCTCCGAGGGGATCCTCATCACAGCCCTGAAGATCTGCACATAAGACACCACAATGAAAACAAAACAGCCAAAATATAAACCGGTACTAACACCAAGCAGGTGAAATTCCCTGAGGTAGGAGTGTGAGCAGGAGAGCTTGAGGATGTGGGGGATTTCACAGAAGAACTGTTCCACAGCATTGCCCTGGCAGAGGGGCAGGGAGAATGTATTGGCCGTGTGCAGCAGAGCATAGAGAAACCCAGCACCCCAGGCAGCTGCTGCCATGTGGACACAAGCTCTGGTGCCCAGGAGGGTCCCGTAGTGCAGGGGTTTGCAGATGGCAACGTAGCGGTCGTAGGACATGACTGTGAGAAGAGAATATTCTGCACTGAACAAGAACACCACAAAGAAGACCTGGGCAACACACCCTGAGTAGGAGATGGCCCTGGTGTTCCAGAGGGAATTGACCATGGATTTGGGGACAGTGGTAGAGATGCAGCTGAGGTCTAGGAGGGTGAGGTTGAGGAGGAAGAAGTACATGGGGGTGTGGAGGTGGTGGTCACAGGTGATGGTGATGATGATGAGGCCGTTACCCAGGAGGGCAGCCAGGTAGATGCCCAGGAAGAGCCAGAAGTGCAAGAGCTGCAGCTCCCGTGTGTCTGCGAATGCCAGGAGGAGGAACTGGGTGATGGAGCTGCTGTTGGACATGTGCTGCCTCTGGATATGAAGCACTGATTAAAACAAAAATAGTGTGAGAAATTACGGGAGACTTCTTTAAATAAAATGAAAGTTATTTCTGACACTGTACACTTTCCACTGCTTTTCCATTTTCAGTTGCAGCCCTTCATCCAGCTCTGTGCCTGGAGCCCTGCGTGGTGCCAGCTGAATGTGCTGGGAGGAGCAGGGCCTCTGCCTGCTGGCTGCGAGGAGTCAGCCCTCCTCTGCATCAGGGGGTGATGGGGACAGGGGACACTGCTGGGGTTCAGCTTTGTCCTGTGGAACTACTCCTGGTGCAAAAGGGCTTGTCAGCATCTGCACTGCCAGGGATCAGGAACTGAGGTGGAAGAAAGCAGGGCTGTCAAGGTTTGGGTATCTTAGAACTCCTTCTGTAACCTTTGGCACTGTTCTTGGATGCTAGAAATCTTCAACATCCCTGATACACTCAGGGAGAATAGAGGGAGTCCTGAGAGGTGAGATCATTGCCTGTGACACAGTGCAGAGGGAGGGGAGCTGCTCTGTCCCATCTGCCTTGAGCTTGCACCTGTCTGAGACAGAGTAATCACAATTTCATATTCACCTTAAAAGCCACCAGGATGTGCAGAAAGCAGATAAACCTTCCGCCAAGCAGTGATTATCTAACCCTTTCTCAAGGTCTCAGCATTCCACTCTCGGACCAGGACACACACAGCTCATTTCACAAAAAAACACCCCTCTAGTAGGAGCATCTTTTCCGCAGACACGAAGCTGCAATAGGACACGAAGCTGCAATAGGAAAGGTTTGCACCCTGGAGGGCTTCTCAGTGCTTGGGAGGACACTTCAAGGAAAGCCAAATATTCTAATGATGATATCTCAGTACAGAAGAGTCTGTTAATTCCTCAGGAATGCACTGCCCACAGCCCCACAGAGGATCAGTGCCTGACTCTGCAACTCCCATCCCCAGAGAGCCTGGCAGCGAGAACAAGAAAACAACAGCAAGAACAGAGACAGGTAGAGAAACAGGGAGAAAGAGAGTGAGGGTCTGGCTGAGAGAGGCCAGGGCAGAGGCAGCTGGGCACGCAGACAGCGTTCCCCTTCCTGAGCTGTGCTCACCCCCTCCCAGACACCAACCTTGCTGGGCAGTTTCTCTCAGCCCCTGGTCTCTGGAGAGGGCACTGGAGCTGTGGCTGCAGAGGAGGGGGCTCAGCCTTGGAGCCCAGAGCCCTGAGGGCAGAGGGTTTACAGTGTGAAAGAGGAGGCAGGGGGCTTGCTGAGAGGAAGGGGCTGCACTGCAGGGATCACACAGAGATTTCTGTCTTTTCAGTTGCACAACGCCTCAGTTTTGTTTCATCTCATTGTCTGATGCTATCCCTTCTGCTGGGGATTTCCTAATAGGAGGTGTTTCCCTGTCCCACATCTTCTCCCTGTCAGTGCTCACAGACCCCATCTCACCCTCTCTTCACACCACTGGCCCTACACAAACCAGCCTGTTTCCCATGTGAAGCTCTGCACAGGGTCTTGTTTATAAGCAGAAAAGGACAGGACAGACTGATCCTGATGGGTGCAGCAGAGGTGATGCTGGTGCTGTCCATGAGAGAGGAGCAGCTGGAGACAATTAAGGAGGCTCCTATCAAACCTACTGATTACTCAAAGAGACAGCTCAGGTGTCTCTGTGATTTTTTACCAGCATGAGAGTCCCTTGTCCATTTCTCCCCTGAAATACCTCAAGAGCAAGAAACAGAAAACACAGACAAAGAATGTTCTTTAACATAATCCCTGCCCTGATCTTCCTCTTGAATTTACCTCTTAGAAATATCATGGGGTGATGTGGAGCAGCGGGGACCCTGGCTTTTCTTTCAGCTGCAGAAACTGCAAGAGCCCTCCTGACAGATCCCTCAGGCTCTGGCTGAGCTGGCTTTAGGAGATCCCTCCAGGAACTGCACATGCACTGTCCTACACCCGGACACTCACCGTGAGAAGGACTGTGAAGATTTTCACGAAATGAAGCCTCCTCTTTCATCCCATCCCACCCTGCCTTTCCCCTCTCTCTGCTCCCTCCTCTCCCCTCACTGCCTGCAGGCAGTGCCCTCAGCCCTGCTGGGCTTTGCAGGGGAGATGCTTCTGGACAGACCTGGCTCTTCTATGAATTACCATCCTGTTATGAGCTCCCTCCCTGCCAGGAGCCCAGCCCAGCTCAGCAGCAGAGGAGCAGCCCAAGGCAGCGCTTTCTCCGCCCCCTCTGGGGTCCCTAGAGGTGTCCCTGGGGCTCCAGGGGAACCTGCTGAGAAACAGGCTGAAGCCATCCCTGATGTTCCCTCCCTCAGCCGGGGGGAGATACTGTCCTGCATTGTCATTGCTCCTGTTGGAAAAACAGCAGGGCATGAGAATAACTGGTTTTGCCCCATCATTTAACAGGCCCCAGCAAGGGGACAAGGAATGATCTCATTTCTCCAAGCCCTTCCATAGTGAGAATTTAGGCTTTTCTTCCCTGGCCTTTAGACCTGTGGTTGGAAAGACACTCAGCTCTCTTCTGTCCCAGCTGTGTTTCTGCTTTATGTAAATCCTTTCCACACATGGGGTCTTGGATGCTTGGTTTCCTGATGTCAAGGATGAGCTTGGCTGGTGCCACAGCTGCAGGGCTTCAGCCCCAGTGGGCAGCAATGCCCTCAGACAGGGACACAGGCAGGAGGAGCTGGAGCTGTTCCTGTGGGAGACAGAGCTGGGACATGGTCACGGAGCTCAAGACAGATGGTCTTCACAGACAGAATCCTCCAAGCTTAGCAAGGGTCAAGACCGTGATTCAGTCTCAACCACAAAGGCCGTTCAGGGGCCCCATGATGAGTTTTTGTTGCTTCAGGAACAGTTAAAAAAAACAAACCCACAACATTTTATGTTATTTTCAGAAATGATCAGTGGATGAGCAGGGAAGCTAAAGTCTGTGCCCCAGACCATATCCCCTCAGATTCCATTTCTGGGTGTCTGAAAGAGAAGAGATCTGCATTTTCTTGGGTAGATTGTGTCCCACCATCCTTCCACGACACAGCCCTTTTATGACCCCACACTTCTATGACCTGATACTTCTATGACCTTTCTCATCTATGACCAGACGCTTATATGAGCCATATTCTCTATGACCAAGACTTTCTGTGACCTGAGCCATTTATGACCTCACTCTAATGACTCTTCTATGAGTTGATTCCTGTATTACCCTTATGTGACTCTTAGGACTTGAGTCCTCTATGTCTGGACTCTTCTGTGTCCCTTTTATGACTTCACACTTGTGTGACCCATCACTTCTATGACCCTACCTTTCTGCGACCCATCTCCTCTAAGAGCCTTCTATAACCCAATGCTTCTATAACACGTCTTCTGTGACTCAGTTCTTCTATGACCAAACTCTCCTCTGACCCTTCTGTGGCTTTCTATAACCTGACTCCTCTATGACTTCTCTGTGACCTGACTCTTCTTTGATTCAACTCCTCTATAATACAAGTATTTTATGACCCAACACTTCTATGACCTGAGTCTTCTATGATCTTTCTATGACCCGATCTTTCCTATTCCTAGCTAAATTCTCATGCTTCTATGACTTGACTCTTCCATTACCCAAATATATTACGACCCTTCTATGACTGACACAAATCTTTCATGGCCTTAGAGTCCTATGACCTAAGAGCTCTATGAATGTTTTATGACTGAATTCTTCTATTATTCCTCTATGATCCAGCTCATCTAGAACTTGACTCTTCTTTGACCTGTCTCTCAAATGATCAGACCCTTCTGTGACTCAGGCATTCTATGACCTTCCATGATTTCAGTATTCTCTGACTCTTCTATGACATGACTTTCTATGGCCCAATTCTTCTATGACTCTTTGTTAACACCAATCATCTATGTCCTGATTCTTCTATGACCTGACTCTTCCAAAGTGTCACTCTTCTATAACCAGCTCTTCTATGAACCAATTAACTGGCCCTTCTATGATATCATTCCTGTATGACATGACTCACATATGAGCTGCCCGGTACCTCTTGTATGACTTGACACTTCTAGGACCCAACAATTCTATGAGCCTTCTAAAACCTAATGCTTCTATGCCCTGACACTTTGATGTCACACACTTTCTGCAATCGTACTCTTCTATGAGCCTTCTAGGACCCATGTCTTGTATGAACCAACTCTTCTACCACTCCATTCTTCCGTGTCCCCACTCTTCTAAAACACAAGCCTTCTATGAGTCGATCCTTCACGACTCAAGCCTTCTATGATCCAGTTCATCTGTGACCCTTCTATGACTTCCTATGACCTGAGTCCTCTATGATCTGAATAACCTATGACCTAACCATTTTATGACCTGACCCTTCTATGACCTGACTCTTCAATGTCTATTCCCTGACCAAACCCTTCTATTGCCCAAATAAACTCTCATGTTTCTATGACCTGAGACCATTTTATGGATCTTCTGTGACTGAAATCTTCTACTATTCCTTTATTACTGACATAGTTAACTCAACTTTATTGTCACTCATCTCTTATATGACCAGACCCTTCCATGATTCAAGCCTTCTATGACAAAAAACTCCATTCTATGAACTGACTGTTGTCTGACTATTCCGTGATGCTACTTTCCATGACCTGATTCTTCTATGAACTTTCTATAACCAGATTTTTCCATGTCCTGACTCATCTAAAACTCTTCTATGACTCAACCCTTCTCTGAACGAACCCTTTGGTGACCGTTCTATGACCAAACTCTCCTAAATCCCAACTAAACTCACAATCTATAACTCGATTCTTCCATAACCTGAATATTTTGTGACCCTTTCATGACCTTAATGATCTAAGACCGGGTTCTGCTATGAGAATACCACAACCCAACACTTCTGTGCCTCTCTGTTACTCCTCTATGACTCAAACCTTCTATCACCTGACTCTTCTCACACCCAATTTTTCTGTCACTCTTCTAGGATCCAACATTTTATGACCCTAACCTTCTAGGACCCAACTCTTATACAACTGCCTGTAGCTGTGTGAGAGCCTTGGCGTCTCCCATAACTCTACAGACCTCTGTCTGGAATGACAAACTGCTCCCACTTTGATTTGGCCATGTGAGAATGTTCATGACACAGATGTCATTGCAGTCAAAGCCAGATCTGCCTGCCCAGGGCCTGGGGGTCGGGGCTTGGCCTTTCTGCTTAACCAAGCAAACCCAGGCTTCTCTCAGCATCACAGCTGCCTGCACAGCCCCTTTACCCTCCTGCAATCATGGCCTCCAATTCTTGGCACTAATGAGTCCCTGGGGAGCCTTTCTCAGGAAGAATCCTCACTGAGACCAATCAATACTTCAAGGTACTCTGAGTTGTGCTTTTATTTCTTGAGGGATTCACTTCATCTTCTTTAAGAAGTTGAGGTTCAAGGACTCATCAGCTAATACACCCTGGGTCTCATTAAAAAACAGAAAGTCCTAACAAGCTCTTTCTCTTCCTCTTGTTTTCTTCAGGTCTTCAAATCTTGTACAGCTCCTTAGAGTCATTTCCCGGTGTCATTAAAGAAGATTACGAAATGCATCTAAGAATAATACATCTGAGTTTAAAGTTTATATTTCAATACTTCTCAGAATCATAGAATGGTTTGAGTTGGAAGGGACCTTAAAGCCCATCCAGTTCCAACCCCCTTGTCTTGGGCAGGGAATCCTCCCACTGTTCCAGGCTGCTCAAGGCCCCATCCAAGCTGGCCTTGAACACTTCCAGGGAGGGGCAGCCACAGCTTCCCTGGGCAACCTGGGCCACTGCCTCACCACTTTCTTTGTAAACAATTTCTTCCTAATGTCTAATCTAAATCCTCCCTAAATCTGAAAGCCACCCTGTGTAATCCTATCACTCCATGCCCTTGGAAAATTTCCCCTCTCCATTTTCTTGGTGACCACCTTCAAGTACTGCAAGGCCCCAATAATGTCTCTCCAAAGCAGGCTGAGGAAGTTGCAGGAGAAGTTCAATATTTCTTTGGCAAATCCCTTTTGAAAGGGCATGGGATTGATGGAGGTCTCTTGTGAGTGAGGACAAGCAAGGGTCCTGGTGTCCATGTTCATATCCTCAGGGCACTCCTCAGCTGGCCAGGGTTTTGTGCATGCTGCTCCTGGTGATCCACGTGGGCTGAGCTAAAAATAGTTTAATAGGGGAAAGAAAAAAGATAAAAAACAACATACTCCAAACCCAAATCCATTGCAAATGACTTCACTCAGCACTTCCTTCAGTCAGAATGACACCCCACCAGTCTACCACCACCCGTCATCTGGAATAATAAAAATCTCAACTTCTTTCTTCTTCTGTCACAGGTTTTATCACTGAGCGTGGCATCTATGTTATGGGATCTCCCTCTGCTCGGGTGGCGTCAGCTCTCCTGCCTGTGTCCCTCTGACAACTTCTTGTTCCCCCCTCAGCCGCTCATTGGAAGGAGCAGAGGGAACAAATCTTGACACTGGGAAAAGGAGACAATCTCTGCCCTCACTCTTCTGGCACCAGGACGATGCCACAGGACCCAGAGAGTCTCACATTTCAAAAGGAAAGTGGAGAATGTGGAGAGGACCTGGAGGAGGTCTGGCAGGATGGAGTTAGGGGCCAGAGCTGACGGGTGAGGGCACATTTTAGTCCTGCTGGGGAGTCTCGGGGAACGTACTAAGTGGGTCTGTACATCTTATGCTTATGGAAAAACTTAAGGAACAAGAGAGCTCAGATGATCTCTAGTGCAATGCCAGCTCCAAGCAGGGTCAACTCTGAGGTCAGACCAGGCTGCTCAGTCCATGTCAGCATCCACAGAGGGAGTTTAAATGTGAACAAGGCAGCGAGACCATAATTATAAGGAATGATTTTTGCATTTTATTGGCTCCATGAAGGAAGCTATTGATTGGCCACGGATCCTGTGACTCCTGGGAACATCCACCTCCTTGTCCAGAGGAGTAGGATCCCTCTTCCAGTCTCCTGGCCCATCTCCAGCCCATGGGGTGCTTTAGGCTGGAAGCAGAATTTAAACACAAGGACATGGCTGCGGTCACCTTAGTTGCTCAAAGAGGTAGAACATCCAGGTTAAGAGCTCCATGAAAGGAAGAGAAAAATTTTAATAAAGCATCAACTTTATATTATGTCATATGATGGCTCTGCTCTCCTCTTTATATCCTCTGCACCCTGAAACCACACCTGCATTTCTGCCTCACCTCTAAAACCTGATCACCTGATGGAAAGAAAGGTAGAAGAATGGTCCTAGGCATCTGTGAATCTCCTGGAGTCTGGAGATCTGATGGCTATGATGTCGTTCCATTGTTCACCTCAGAAAGAGCCAAGCTGGGCAGTGACTCTGCAAGTCTGACTCCACAAGGTCCATGGAGAGGCCAGGCTGTGTCTATATCTGCTCACCTACAGCTCAGAGTAATCTGGTGTTAAAATTCAGTCCTGTGTTCATTGTCTTCTCACCCATGGACAGAGGGGTGGGTGGAGGCTCAGGAGATGCTGGTCAGGGCCATGAAGGTTCATGGATGATCTCAGGGCCATGACACTGCCGCATGAGGAGAGAGAAAGAAATGAACCACACATACCCCTGACCACAAATACAATGGGATCCCATGGAGAAGAGCCACACTGAGGCAGGGGAGAAGTGTGGGGAGGAGGGAGCTGCAGAGATGGTCTTCACTGACTTTTAACTCACTCTTGTCCACCCTCCATGCTCCTCCTGGGGTTGGGGTGGGCAGAGGAATTGGGAGACATGGAGCCATTTCAGTCTGAGAGAATGTGGGATGGGAATGAGATTTAATATTTTGTCTTTGTTTCTCCCAATACAAACCTTTCTTAACTGGCAATAAATTAAATTGACCTTCAACTGGTCCACAGTTCTTTACCAGTGACAATCATTGATCCGTGAACCTCGTTTGCTTTCTCTGGAACCCTGAGCTTTTCTGATTCATTCTTTTCCTCTGTCCCGTTGGTTCTGGGCAGGGAGGGAGCAGCTGGGTGGGATCTGGCTCCTGGCCAAGGTTAACCCACCAAGGGACACATCAGGGCTGTCATGTCAGTACAGGGCTCCCAGCACAAGGGAGACCCTGCCCAACCTGGAGCGAGTCCTGCCGAGGTCAGAAGGATGACTGGGGCTGGAAAACATCATGGACAAGGAGAGGGTGGGAGAGCAGGGTTCTGAGAAAACTCTTGGGATGAAAAACTGAGCAAGGACCCATAGCAGCTGAGTGATCGCAAACCATGGATATTGTCAGTGTTTGATGAGACAAGGCCATGAGCCCCTGATTTGTTTGCAGCTGTGTGTGTAAGAGCTTGTCTGAAAGATCAGCAGTGGCAAGATCTGTGGGACTGGTGTGCAGGAAATGTCAGTAGGAAAAGGATTCTTTTTTTATTAATAATAATGATGGTGGAGTTGGGTGTCACTGAGGAAAGGAAGAGGATACCAGCGACCATGTAGCCAGAGTTTCTCCTTAGGGTTGGGAGGTGTGGCCAGACATGGAAATGGCTGGTGTGTTGGACTCATCTGAGAAGATTTCCGTGGAGCATCTTCCCATAGGGTGTCCATAGGACAATTACTGGTGGTGTGCAATCTATAATTGGGACAAATGCTCTGGCTTCACCAAGGGCAAGTCAGTATGACCAACTTGTGGATTTCTATGATGGGGTAAACACTGCAGTGGAAAAGGGAAATCCAATGGATGTGATCTATGTGGACTTCTGGAAAGCCTTTGACACGGTCGCCCACATCTTTCTCTCTAAATTGGAGAGATATGGATTTCATGAGTGGACTCTTTGGTGGATGAGACATATGTTGGATTGTCGTATTCATAGACTAGTGTTGAATGGCTCGAAGTCCAGATGGAGATCCGTGATGAGTGGTGTCCCTCAGGGATTCATGCTGGGACCAGTGCTGTTTAATATCTTCATTAATGCTATTGACAGTGAGATCGAGTGCACCCTCAGCAAGTTTGCAGATGCCACCAAGCTGAGTGGTGCAGTTGCCACATCAGAAGGACAGGATATTATCCAGAGGGACCTGGGCAGGCTGGAGAGGCCTTGGGGTGCTGGTCGATGGGAACCTCAATGTGAGCCAGCAATGTGCACTTGCAGCCCAGAAGGCCAACTGTGTCCTGGGCTGTGTCCAAAGAAGCATGGTCAGCAGGTCAAGGGAGGAGTTTCTGCCCCTCTATTCCTCTCTTGTGAGACCTCAGCTGGAGTGCTGTGTCCAGTTCTGGAATCCTCAGCATAAGAAAGAGCTGTTGGAATAGGCCCAGAGAAGGCTACAGGGATTATCCAGGGGCTGGAGCACCTCCCATATGAGGACAGGCTGAGAGGCTTGGGCTTTTCAATCCTGGAAAAGAGAAGACTCCAAGGAGACCTTACAAAGACGTTCCAGAGCTGGAAGGGGCTCCAGAAATGCTGTGGAGGGGTTCTGGATCAGAGATCTCAGGGGCAAGAAGAGGCGGGAATGGTTTTAGTCTGAAAAATGGGAGATTGAGATGAGATCTCAGGAAGAAAAGTTTTCCTGTGAGAGTCGTGAGGCCCTGTCCCAGCTTGCCCAGAGAAATGGTGGCTTCCCATTCCCTGTAGGTGTTCCAAGAAAGGCTGGATGGGGCTTGGAATGACCTGATCCAGTGGGAGGTTTCCCTGCCCATGGAAGGGGGTTGGAATTGAATGGCTTTTGAGGTCCCTTCCAAATCAAACTCTTTTGTGACTCCATGACAAGGTACACCAGGGTCACCAAGACCTTGTCATGTCAAAAGCACTTTAGAGCAGGAACGTGCCTCTGGCATGGTAGAGAGAAAGACATGAACTACGCAGACTCCTGACCACAAATATGATGGGATCCCATGGAGAGGAGCCATGCTAAATCAGGGGAAACTTGTGAGGAGGAAGGAGCTGCAGAGATGCTTTGTTCTTACTGTAAACCCCCTCATCACCATCCTTTTTCTCCTCCTGGCATTCAGATGGACAGAGGAATTGTGAGCCGTGGAGCCATTTCAGTCTGGGAGAAAGTGGGAGGGGAACGAGCTTTAATATTTTGTCCTTGTTTCTCCCAATCCAAACCTTTCTTAACTGGCAATTAATTAAATCGACCTTCAGCAAGTCCACACATCTTTGCCATCGACAGTCACTGGTCACTGAACCACCTTTGCTTTCTCTTGACCCCTGAGCTTTTCTGGTTCATTCTTTCCCTCTTTCCCATTAGTTCCGGGCAGAGAGGGAACTTCTGGGGTTGTGGGTCTGTCTGCTGGCCAAGGTTAACCCACCACAAGACACATCAGGGCTGTCGTGTACAGTCGGGGCTCCCAGCACAAAGAAAACCCTGACCAGCCTGGAGCGAGTCCTGCCAAGGCCAGAAGGATTGTTGGGCCTGGAGCACGTCATGGACAAGGAGAGGGTGGGAGAGCAGGGGTTTGAGAAACATTTCAGGGCATAACACTGAGCAAGGACCCAGAGCAGCTGAGGGATCCCAATCCATAGACTTTCTCAGTGGTTGATGAGCCAAGGCCATGAGCCCCTGATGTGTTTGAAGCTGTGTGAGAAAGGGCTTGTCTGAAAGACCAGCAGTGGCAAGAGCTGTGGGACTGGTCTGCAAGAAATGTCATTAGGAAAAGTCTTCCCTTCTTATAAATAATTGTGGTGGAGTTGGTTGTCTACTGAGCAAGGAACGACAGAGATAGCCATACAGTAAAAGTCCCTGCAAAGGGTTGAGAGATACAGCCAGACAGGGAAATAGTCTTTGTGTGGGACTCATCTGGGATGATTTTGGTGGGGCAACTTCCCCAAGGTGCGCAGGGGACAATTGCTGGTGATGTACATATATAATTGGGCCAAATGCCTTGATATCATTGTATAAAACTAGTATTAGTTTTATTACTAGTGCTTAGGTGTTCAAGTCCATGTTGGATGAGGCTCTAAGCACTCTGGTCCAGTGAAAGTGTCCCTGCTTATGGAAAGGGGGTTGGAACTGGGTGATCTCTAGGGTCCCTTCCAACCGAAAACAATCCACGATTCTATGTTGTGATTCTATGATTCTACAACTACCACTAGTAGTAAAACAAGCCCTGGCTCCAGCATGAGCATTAATGTAAGTTTTAATGACAGGAATAGTGTCAGGTTTTATTGTGTTTATTAAATCCAACTTTCAGTTTCATCTATCAAGATTTCTTTTCCTTTCCTGAATAAAGTTGGAGAAGGAACCACTTCCCATGGTTTGCACCCAGATGGAGGGGCTGAACTGGGACACCTTGTGGCCCCATCTCACACACCGGGGGCTCACAGACAGACCCTCCCCGTGCTCTCGCAGCGGCTGCACAGCAGCAGTCACCGTGTCTCTGTTCTCCTGCTGCCACTCCCAGAGCTGGGGTTGGTCACCCTCCTCTGCACTCATCTGAGATGCTCCACAGCATGAGGAATGGACACGGAGACCTTGGTCCAAGGAAGCACATCCCAGTGCTGCACTCTGGCGGCTTCCAGGGGACGTTGTTCTCAAAGTGAAGTGACTGTGAGGCTCTTTCTGTCCCAAGGGCCTTCACAGCCACCCCATGGACATCATCCCTGTCACACAAGGGCCCATTGCCTGTCCCTGCCTGTGATTGCAGGATGGACACAATGCAGGAGTGGGACCCAGCTCACAGCACTCAGATCTTCGACGAGCACAAGGGCTGGGAAGAAGATCTCAGAGGTGTGAAGAGAGCAGCTCTAGAAAGACCAGGTGCTGGTTCTCCCTGGCAGTGTGCTGGAAAAGCCAAATGTGGTTCTAGAGGCAGGACAACTGGAACTGGTGAGCATCCTTCTATCATCTTGTTAAACTAGTTCAAGATCTGGGAGCATAAGGAGCTGCCCACTGATTCTTCATGTTCTGGAGGCACCACTAAGTGCCACCCAAGTCACTCTTCGTGGTCACATGAACCACTTTTCAGTTCTCATTGAAACTCTAGATTGTGACAGACACCCAGGTGACAGATGGCCAATACTTTGTGCAGTAGCTCTTCGATGTCTCCCAACTCTGATGGCCCTACGTGTCTCATAGAGGAATCGTCCCACCGTTCCGTGATCTGCCCATGGTTGCTCCAACTCACACTGTTGCCTCTTTGTAGCATTTCAAATTTGAGGATCCTGGTGGGAAAAGGCCTCACTGTCTTGATCCTGGCTTTGCTGGACACCCTAGAGGGTGTGACCATAGGTTGCTGGGACCCAGCTTTACAGAAGTCCAGGTAGATCAATTTCTATGCTTTAAATTAGTGTAATAATTGCATTCTAAACACCCAAACATGATGTAAACCGCAGACCGTCTGATCAAGCTCAGAGCCCTCAGGCCTTACAGCAAGGCAAGGGGTGAGGAGGAGAGTGTGGAAGTGGAGAGAACAGCTCTGGGAGTTCAAGCACTGGTGCCTGGCAGTGCTGCCGTGCCAGGACTCTTCTCCCTTCCACCCATGCGCACAGAACTGTCCCTGCAGCTCCAGAAAGGCCTTGGGGGAAAGACATAAGGAAACAGAAGTCATTGAATATCCCTTTATTTTCTTTAAACACACAGAGAGCACAGCTCCTCATTTACAAAGCCAATCAACAAAAGAAAAAAAAAATAAGAAGGCAGTGAATTAAAACCAGGATGACAAGATTATCACAACTGAAAAACCAGCAACATCAACAACAAATAGAGAAGCCAATCTGGGCCTGCCACGATTTGCTTCATAATTACTATACAGAAGACGATGAGCAGTTCATTGCTTCAGAGAAGCTGTATCAGTTATCAAGTATCAAGTATCAGTTTCCACACTGCATCCTTGAGATTCTGGTTCCTAAAGCTGTAGATGAGGGGGTTCAGTGCTGGAGGCACCACTGAGTACAGAAATGACAGCACCAGGTCCAGGGATGGAGAGGAGATGGAGGGAGGTTTCAAGTCGGAAAACATTCCAGTGCTGACAAAGAGGGAGATCACAGCCAGGTGAGGGAGGCAGGTGGAAAAGGCTTTGTGCCATCCCTGCTCAGAGGGGATCCTCAGCACAGCCCTGAAGATCTGCACATAGGACACAACAAGAAATACCAAATGCTACTAAGACACTGACAAGAAGGCCAAACTCCCTGAGGTAGAAATCTGAGCAGGAGAGTTGAGGATCTGAGGGATTTCACAGAAAGACTGTTCCACAGCATTGCCCTGGCAGAGGGGCAGGGAAAATGTATTGGCTGTGTGCAGCAGAGCATTGAGAAACCCAGAACCCCAGGCAGCTGCTGCCATGTGGACACAAGCTCTGCTGCCCAGGAGGGTCCCGTAGTGCAGGGGTTTGCAGATGGCAACGTAGCGGTCGTAGGACATGACTGTGAGAAAAAGTATTCTGTTGAAATGAAAAAGGCAAACAGAAAGACTTGAGAAACACATCCTGAGAAGGAGATGGCTCTGGTGTCCCTGAGAGAAATTGCCATTGATTTGGGGACAGTGGTAGAGATGGAGCCGAGGTCAAGGAGTGAGAGGCTGAGGAGGAAGAAGTACATGGGGGTGTGGAGGTGGTGGTCACAGGTGATGGTGGTGATGATGAGGCCGTTGCTCAGGAGGGCAGCCAGGTAGATGCCCAGGAATAGCCAGAAGTGCAAGAGCTGCAGCTCCCGTGTGTCTGGGAATGCCAGGAGGAGGAACTGGGTGATGGAGCTACTGTTGGACATCAGCTGCCCCTTGATATCACAGAATCACATAATTACCAGGTTGGAAGAGACCCACCAGATCGTTGAGTCCAACCATTCCCACCAATCCCTAAACCATGCCCCTAAGCACCTCATGACCCTCACCTTAAACATCTCCAGGGAAGGTGAGTCAACCACCTCCCTTGGCAGACTATTCCAATGCCTAACCACCCTCTCCGTGAAGATTTTTTCCTTATCTCAAGCCTAAATCTCCCCTGGCGGAGCTTGAGGCCATTCCCTCTCTTCCTGTCCCCTATCACATGGGAGAAGAGGCCAGCTCCCTCCTCTCCACAACCTCCCTTCAGGTAGTTGTAGAGAGTAATAAGGTCTCCCCTCAGCCTCCTCTTCTCCAGGCTGAAAAACCCCAGCTCTCTCAGGCACTTCTCATAAGATTTGTTCTCCAGCCCCTTCACCAGGTTTGTTGCCCTTCTCTGGACTCGCTCCAGAGCCACAACATCCTTCTTGTGGTGAGGGGCCCAGAACTGAACACAGTACTCGAGGTGCAGTCTCACCAGTGTCGAGTACAGGGGGAGAATAACCTCCCTGGACCTGCTGGTCACGCCGTTCCTGATACAAGCCAGGATGCCATTGGCCTTGTTGGCCACCTGGGCACACTGCTGGCTCATGTTCAGTCGGTTGTCAACCAGCACCTCCAGGTCCTTCTCCTCCTGGCAGCTTTCCAGCCAGGTTTCTTCTAGTTTGTACCTCTGCTTAGGGTTGTTGTGCCTCAAGTGCAGGACCCGGCATTTGGCCTTGTTAAACCTCCTGCCGTTGGTCTCAGCCCAGCAGTCCAGCCTGTTCAGGTCCCTTTGCAGAGCCTCCCGACCCTCCAGCAGATCGACACTTCCACCCAGCTTGGTGTCATCTGCAAACTTGATAAGGGAGGACTTTTTGTTGTCTTTCACAGTCTTGGCCAATCGCATTTCTAGTTGGGCCTTAGCCCTCCTGATTTTTTCCCTGCACGTTCTCGCCTCCTCCCTATAGTCCACCCAGGATGCCTGCCCCTTCCTCCAGAGGTCGTAGACCCTCCTCTTCTTATTGATGTCTCTTAGGACCTCGCTACTCAACCACGCTTGTTTCTTACCCCTCCGGCTACTTTTCCGGAACTTGGGGACGGCTTTCCCCTGAGCTGCTAGGAGTTCCTTCTTGAAGAGCGCCCAGCCTTCATGGACACCTTTGCCCTCAAGGAGCGCCTCCCACGGGACTTTTCCGACCAGCCTTCTGAACAGCCCAAAGTCTGCTCTCTGAAAGTTGAGGGCGACTGTTCTGCTAACCTCCTTCTTCATTTTACCCCACACTGAGAACTCTATCATCTCATGATCGCTTTGCCCCAAGCATCCTCCAATCTTCACATCCTCTCTGTTCACCAACAGCAGGTCCAGGAGGGCACCGTCCCTTGTCATTTCACTCACCAGCTGTGTGAGGAAGTTGTCTTCAACACACTCCAGGAACCTCCGGGACTGCTTCCTTTCTGCTGTATTATATTTCCAGCCTATATCTGGGAAACTGAAGTCTCCCACAAGGACTAGCTGTAGCGATTTTGAGACTACACTCAGTTGTTTGTAGAAGAGCTCATCAGCTGCTTCTTCTTGGCTGGGTGGTCTATAGCAGACTCCCATCACAATCCCTTCCTGCCCATGGACTCCTCTGATTTTCACTCACAGGCACTCAGTCCCATCCTGATCGTAGTCCAGTTCGAGAGTATCAAAGCCCTCTCTAACATAGAGGGCTACCCCGCCTCCTCTTCTGCCCTTCTTGTCCTTCCTAAAGAGTTTATACCCCACCATGGGTACGCTCCAGTCATACGAGTCATCCCACCACGTCTCTGCAATGGCAACGACATCGTAGTCTCCTTGACATGACAAGGTCTTGGTGACCCTGGTGTACCTTGTCATGGAGTCACAAAATGTTTTGATTTGGAAGGGACCTCAAAAGCCATTCAATTCCAACCTCCTTCCATGGGCATTGAAGCCTCCCACTGGATCAGGTCATTCCAAGCCCCATCCAGCCTTTCTTGGAACACCTACAAGGAATGGAAGCCACCATTTTCCTGGGCAACCTGGGACAGGGCCTCACGACTCTCACAGGAAAACATTTCTTCCTGAGATCTCATCTCAGTCTCCCCTTTTTCAGACTAAAACCATTCCCGCCTCTTCTTGCCTCTGAGATCTCTGATCCAGAACCCCTCCACAGCATTTCTGGAGCCCCTTCCAACTCTGAAAGGTCTCTGTAATGTCTCCTTGGAGTCTTCTCTTTTCCAGGATTGAAAAGCCCAACCCTCTCAGCCTGTCCTCATATGGGAGGTGCTCCAGCCCCTGGATAATCCCTGTAGCCTTCTCTGGGCCTATTCCAACAGCTCTTTCTTATGCTGAGGATTCCAGAACTGGACACAGCACTCCAGATGAGGTCTCACAAGAGAGGAATAGAGGGGCAGAAACCCCTCCCTTGACCTGCTGACCATGCTTCCTTGGACACAGCCCAGGACACAGTTGGCCTTCTGGGCTGCAAGTGCACATTGCTGGCTCACATTGAGGTTCCCATCGACCAGCACCCCAAGGCCTCTCCAGCCTGTCCAGGTCCCTCTGGATAATATCCTCTCCTTCTGATGTGGCAACTGCACCACTCAGCTTGGTGGCATCTGCAAACTTGCTGAGGGTGCACTCGATCTCACTGTCAATAGCATTAATGAAGATATTAAACAGCACTGGTCCCAGCATGAATCCCTGAGGGACACCACTCATCACGGATCTCCATCTGGACTTCGAGCCATTCAACACTAGTCTATGAATACGACAATCCAACATATGTCTCATCCACCAAAGAGTCCACTCATGAAATCCATATCTCTCCAATTTATAGAGAAAGATGTGGGCGACAGTGTCAAAGGCTTTCCAGAAGTCCACATAGATCACATCCATTGGATTTCCCTTTTCCACTGCAGTGTTTACCCCATCATAGAAACCCACAAGTTGGTCATACTGACTTGCCCTTGGTGAAGCCAGAGCATTTGTCCCAATTATAGATTGCATACCACCAGTAATTGTCCTATGGACACCCTATGGGAAGATGCTCCATAGAAATCTTCTCAGATGAGTCCAACACACCAGCCATTTCCATGTCTGGCCGCACCTCCCAACCCTAAGGAGAAACTCTGGCTACATGGTTGCTGGTATCCTCTTCCTTTGCTCAGTGACACCCTACTCCACCATCATTGTTATTAATAAAAATAAAGAATCCTTTTCCTACTGACATTTCCTGCACACCAGTCCCACAGATCTTGCCACTGCTGATCTTTCAGACAAGCCCTTACACACACAGCTGCAAACAAATCAGGGGCTCATGGCCTTGTCTCATCAAACACTGACAACATCCATGGTTTGCGATCACTCAGTTGCTATGGGTCCTTGCTCAGTTTTTCATCCCAAGAGTTTTCTCAGAACCCTGCTATCCCAGCCTCTCCTTGTCCATGATGTTTTCCAGCCCCAGTCATCCTTCTGACCTCAGAAGGACTCGCTCCAGGTTGGGCAGGTTCTCCCTTGTGCTGGGAGCCCTGTACTGACATGACAGCCCTGATGTGTCCCGTGGTGGGTTAACCTTGGCCAGCAGACAGATCCCACCCAGCTGCTCCCTCCCTGCCCAGAACCAACGGGACAGAGGAAAAGAATGAATCAGAAAATCTCAGGGTTCCAGAGAAAGCAAAGGAGGTTCACGGATCAATGATTGTCACTGGCAAAGAATTGTGGACCAGTTGAAGGTCAATTTAATTTATTGCCAGTTAAGAAAGGTTTGTATTGGGAGAAACAAAGACAAAATATTAAAGCTCAGTCCCATCCCAATACTCTCAGACTGAAATGGCTCCATGTCTCCCAATTCCTCTGCCCACCCCAACCCCAGGAGGAACATGGAGGGTGGACAAGAGGGAGTTAAAAGTCAGTGAAGAACATCTCTGCAGCTCCCTTCTCCCCACACTTCTCCCCTGCCTCAGTGTGGCTCTTCTCCATGGGATCCCATTGTATTTGTGGTCAGGGGTACATGTGGTTCATTTCTTTTTCTCTCCTCATGGGGCAGTGTCATGGCCCTGAGATCATCCATGAACCTTCATGGCCCTGACCAGCATCTCCTGAGCCTCCACCCACCCCTCTATCCATGGGCGAGAAGACAGTGAACACAGGACTGAATTTTAACACCAGGTTACTCTGAGCTGTAGGTGAGCAGACACAGACACAGCCTGGCCTCTCCATGGACCTTGTTGAGTCAGACTTGCAGAGTCACTGCCCAGCTTGGCTCTTTCTGAGGTGAACAATGGAACGACATCATAGCCATCAGAGTTCCAGACTCCAGGAGATTCACAGATTCCTAGGACCATTCTTCTATCTTTCTTTCCATCAGGTGATCAGGTTTTAGAGGTGAGGCAGAAAAGCAGGTGTGGTTTCAGGGTGCAGAGGATATAAAGAGGAGAGCAGAGCCATCATATGACATAATATAAAGTTGATGCTTTATTAAAATTTTTCTCTTCCTTTCATGGAGCTCTTAACCTGGATGTTCTACCTCTTTGAGCAACTAAGGTGACCGCAGCCATGTCCTTGTGTTTAAATTCTGCTTCCAGCCTAAAGCACCCCGTGGGCTGGAGATGGGCCAGGAGACTGGAAGAGGGATCCTACTCCTCTGGACAAGGAGGTGGATGTTCCCAGGGGCCACAGGATCTGTGGCCAATCAATAGCTTCCTTCATGGAGCCAATAAAATGCAAAAATCATTCCTTATAATTATGGCCTCGCTGCCTTGTTCACATTTAAACTCCCTCTGTGGATGCTGACATGGACTGAGCAGCCTGGTCTGACCTCAGAGTTGACCCTGCTTGGAGCTGGCATTGCACTAGAGATCATCTGAGCTCTCTTGTTCCTTAACTTTTTCCATAAGCATAAGATGTACAGACCCACTTAGTACGTTCCCCGAGACTCCCCAGCAGGACTAAAATGTGCCCTCACCCGTCAGCTCTGGCCCCTAACTCCATCCTGCCAGACCTCCTCCAGGTCCTCTCCACATTCTCCACTTTCCTTTTGAAATGTGAGACTCTCTGGGTCTTGTGGCATCGTCCTGGTGCCAGAAGAGTGAGGGCAGAGATTGTCTCCTTTTCCCAGTGTCAAGATTTGCTCCCTCTGCTCCTTCCAATGAGCGGCTGAGGGGGGAACAAGAAGTTGTCAGAGGGACACAGGCAGGAGAGCTGACACCACCCGAGCAGAGGGAGATCCCATAACATAGATGCCACGCTCAGTGATAAAACCTGTGGCAGAAGAAGAAGAAAGAAGTGGAGATTTTTATTGTTCCAGATGACGGGTGGTGGTAGACTGGTGGGGTGTCATTCTGACTGAAGGAAGTGCTGAGTGAAGTCATTTGCAATGGATTTGGGTTTGGAGTATGTTGGTTTTTATCTTTTTTCTTTCACCTATTAAACTATTTTTAGCTCAGCCCACGTGGATCACCAAGGAGCAGCATGCACAAAACCCTGGCCAGCTGAGGAGTGCCCTGAGGATATGAACCTGGACACCAGGACCCTTGCTTGTCCTCACTCACAAGAGACCTCCATCAATCCCATGCCCTTTCAAAAGACATTTTCCAAAGAAATATTGAACTTCTCCTGCAACTTCCTCAGACTGCTTTGGAGAGACATTATTGGGGCCTTGCAGTATTTGAAGGTGGTCACCAAGAAAATGGAGAGGGGAAATTTTCCAAGGGCATGGAGTGATAGGATTACATGGGGTGGCTTTCAGATTCAGGGAGGATTTAGATTAGACATTAGGAAGAAATTGTTTACAAAGAAAGTGGTGAGGCAGTGTCCCAGGTTGCCCAGGGAAGCTGTGGCTGCCCCTCCCTGGAGGTGTTCAAGGCCAGCTTGGATGGGGCCTTGAGCAGCATGGACCAGTGGGAGGATTCCCTGCCCAAGGCAAGGGGGTTGGAACTGGATGGGCTTTAAGGTCCCTTCCAACCCAAACCATTCCATGATTCTGAGAATATTGAAATATAAACTTTAAACTACGATGTATTTTTCTTAGATGCATTTTGAAATCTTCTTTAATGACACTGGGAAATGACTCTAAGGAGCTGTGCAAGACTTGAAGACCTGAAGAAAACAAGAGGAAGAGAAAGAGCTTGTTAGGGCTTTCTGTTTTTTAATGAGACCCAGGGTGTATTAGCTGATGAGTCCTTGAACCTCAACTTCTTAAAGAAGATGAAGTGAAGCTCTCAAGAAATAAAAGCACAACTCAGAGTACCTTGAAGTATTAATTGGTCTCAGTGAGGATTCTTCCTGAGAAAGGCTCCCCAGGGACTCATTAGTGCCAAGAATTGGAGGCCATGATTGCAGGAGGGTAAAGGTGCTGTGCAGGCAGCTGTGATGCTGAGAGAAGCCTGGGTTTGCTTGGTTAAGCAGAAAGGCCAAGCCCCGACCCCCAGGCCCTGGGCAGGCAGATCTGGCTTTGACTGCAATGACATCTGTGTCATGAACATTCTCACATGGCCAAATCAAACTGGGAGCAGTTTGTCATTCCAAACAGAGGTCTGTAGAGTTATGGGAGACGCCAAGGCTCTCACACAGCTACATGCAGTTGTATAAGAGTTGGGTCCTAGAAGGTTAGGGCCATAAAATGTTGGATCCTAGAAGAGTGACAGAAAACTTGGGTGTGAGGAGAGCCAGGTGATAGAAGGTTTGAGTCATAGAGGAGTAACAGAGAAGCACAGTCATAGAAGTGTTGGGTTGTGGTATTCTCATAGCAGAACTGGGTCTTAGATGATTAAGGTCATGAAAGGGTCACAGAATATTCAGGCCATGGAAGAATCGAGTTATAGATGTGTGAGATTAGTTGGGATTTAGGAGAGTTTGGTCATAAAACGGTCACCAAAGGGTTCGTTCAGAGAAGGGTTGAGTAATAAAAGAGTTTTAGAACAGGCAGGTCAAGGAAGAATCTGGTCATAGAAAGTTCATAGAAGAGTCACGTCATGGAAAGTAGCATCACGGAACAGTCAGACAACAGTCAGTTCATCGAATGGAGTTTTGTGTCATAGAAGGCTGGAATCATGGAAGGGTCTGGTCATAGAAGAGATGGGTGACAGAAGAGTTGAGTTAACTATGTCAGCTATAGAGGAATAGTAGAAGTTTTCAGTCATAGAAGATCCATAAAAGAGTCTCAGGTCATAGAATTTTTGGGTAATAGAAGTGTTGAGTAATAGAAACACGAGAGTTTATTTGGGTAATAGAAGGGTTTGGTCATTGAAGAGACATTGAAGAGTCAGGTCAGAGAAGGGTCAGTTCATAAAATGGTTAGGTCATAGATTATTCAGATCATAGAGGACTCAAGTCATACGAATTCATAGAAGGATCATAGATGAATTGGATCATAGAAGGCTTGACTCATGGAAGGATCGACTCATAGAAGGGTTGTGTTTTAGAAGAGTGAGGACACGGAAGAATGGAGTGGTAGAAGAGTTGGTTCCTACAAGAGATGGGTCCTAGAAGGCTCATAGAAGAGTACGATTGCAGAAAGTGTGTGACATCAAAGTGTCAGGCATAGAAGCATTAGGTTTTAGAAGGGTCACAGAATTGTTGGGTCCTAGAAGTGTCAAGTCATACAAGAGGTACCGGGCAACTCATATGCGAGTCATGTCATACAGGAATGACATCATAGAAGGGCCAGTTAATTGGTTCATAGAAGAGCTGGTTGATAGAAGAGTGACACTTTGGAAGAGTCAGGTCATAGAAGAATCAGGACATAGATGACTGGTGTTAACAAAGAGTCATAGAAGAATTGGGCCATAGAAAGTCATGTCATAGAAGAGTCAGAGAATACTGAAATCATGGAAGGTCATAGAATGCCTGAGTCACAGAAGGGTCTGATCGTTTGAGAGACAGGTCAAAGAAGAGTCAAGTTCTAGATGAGCTGGATCATAGAGGAATAATAGAAGAATTCAGTCATAAAACATTCATAGAGCTGTTAGGTCATAGGACTCTAAGGCCATGAAAGATTTGTGTCAGTCATAGAAGGGTCGTAATATATTTGGGTCATGGAAGAGTCAAGTCATAGAAGCATGAGAATTTAGCTAGGAAAAGGAAAGATCGTGTCATAGAAAGATCATAGAAGACTCAGGTCATAGAAGTGTTGGGTCATAAAATACTTGTATTATAGAGGAGTTGAATCAAAGAAGAGTCAGGTCACAGAGAAGTCATAGAGGAGTCAGGTTATAGAAACCCACAGAAGGGTCAGAGGAGAGTTTGGTCATAGAAGAACTGAGTCACAGAAGACGTGTTATAGAAGCATTGGGTTATAGAAGGCTCTTAGAGGAGATGGGTTGCAGAAAGGTAGGGTCATAGAAGTGATGGGTCACACAAGTGTGAAGTCATAAAAGGGACACAGAAGAGTCAGGACATAGAGGACTCAAGCCCTAAGAGTCATAGAAGGGTAATACAGGCATCAACTCATTGAAGAGTCATTAGAGTGAGGTCATAAATGGCTCAGGTCACAGAAATGCTTGGACATAGAAAACATGGATCATATAAGAGTCTGGTCATAGATGAGAAAGGTCATAGAAGTATCAGGTCATAGAAGTGTGGGGTCATAAAAGGGCTGTGTCATGGAAGGGTGGTGGAATACAATCTACCCAAGCAAATGCAGATCTCTTCTCTTTCAGACACCTAGAAATCTGAAGGGACATGGTCTGGGGCACAGCCTTTAGCTTCCCTGCTCATCCACTGATCATTTCTGAAAAGAACATAAAATGTAGGTTTGGTTTTTTTTAACTGATCCTGAAGCAACAAAAACTCATCATGGGACACCTGAACAGCCTTTGCAGTTGAGACTGAATCACGATCTTGACCTTTGCTGAGCTTGGAGGATGCTGTCTGTGAAGTCCATCTGTCTTGAGCTCCGTGACCATGTCCCAGCTCTGTCTCCCACAGGAACAGCTCCAGCTCCTCCTGCCTGTGCCCCTGGCTGAGGGCATTGCTGCCCACTGGGGCTGAACCCCTGCAGCTGTGGCACCAGCCAAGCTCATCCCTGCCATCAGGAAACCAAGTGTCCAAGACCCCATGTGTGCAAAGGGTTTATTTTACATAAAGCAGATACAGGGCTGGGCCAGAAGAGAGCTGAGTGTCTTTCCAACCACGGGTCTAAAAGCCAGGGAAGAAAAACCTAAATTCTCTCTATGGAAGGGCTTGGAAAAATGAGATCATTCCTTGTCCCCTTCCTGGGGTCCTGTTAAACTATGGGGCAAAACCAGTTATTCTCATGCCCTGCTGTTTTTCCAACAGGAGCAATGACAATGCAGGACAGTATCTCCCCCTGGCCGAGGGAGGGAACATCAGGGATGGCTTCAGCCTGTTTCTCAGCAGGTTCCCCTGGAGCCCCAGGGACACCTCGAGGGAGCCCAGAGGGGGCAGGGAAAGCGCTGCCTTGGGCTGCTCCTCTGCTGCTGAGCTGGGCTGGGCTCCTGGCAGGGGGGGAGCTCATAATGAGACAGGAGTTCATAAAAGAGCCAGGTCTGTCCAGGAGCAGCTCCTCTGCCAAGCCCAGCAGGGCTGAGGACACTGCCTGCAGGCAGCGAGGGGAGAGGAGGGAGCAGAGAGAGGGGAAGGGCAGTGTGGGGCTGGAGGAGAGAGGAGGCTTCATTTGGAGACAAATCTTCACAGCCCTTCTCCAGGTGAGTCTCTGGGTGCAGGACAGTGGAGTTATGGTTCGTGGAAGGATCTCTTAATGCCATCACGGCCATAGCCTGAGGGTTCTGTCAGGAGGGGTCTTGCCATTTCTGCAGCAGAAAAAAACCCCAAGGCCAGCACTGAGCCTGCCTGGGGAAATCCCTGTTGTGGGACAGAGATAACCTATGGGTGGAAGAAGCAGCTCTTGAAATGAGAGGGTCTTTCTGATTTCAAGAGGTCTTCTGTGATTCTGGGCTGCTCACTGCTCCAAATCACACAAGGACATTTCAAGGGGAAGATCAGGGCAGGGACTACTTTAAAAATAATGAATTTTCCTGTGTCTGTGTTTTCAGTTCCGTGCTCTTGTGTAGTTTGTGGGGAGAAATGGAAGAAGAGGCTGTCATGCTTGAACCAATCAGTGAGACTCCTAAGCTGTATCCTGGATTGGTCAGTAGGTCTGATAAGATCCTCTGATATTATCTCCAGCTTTTCCTCTGCCTAAGAACAGAACCAGCATCATCTCTGCTGCACCTATCAGGCTCAGTCTGTCCCATCCTTTTCTGTTTATAAACACAAACCTGTTCCCAGCTTTACCCGGCAAATAGGCAGGTTTATGTAGGGCCAGGGGGATGCAGAGAGGGTCAGATGGGGTCTGTGACAACTGACAAGGAGAAGAAATGGGACAAGGAAACATGTTTAGTGAGGAAAATCTCCAGGGAGAAACGGTAGTACAAGAGAATAAGACTAAAAATCCCAGATCTGTTGAGGGAGGGAGAATTCATATAGCTCTGTGTGATCCCCTGCTGTGTAGCCCCTTCCTCTGAGCAAGTCCCCTTGCCTCCTCTCTCATCCAGCAAACCGTCTGCCCTCAGGGCTCTGGGCTCCAAGGCTAAGCTCCATCCTCTGCAGCCACAGCTCCAGTTCTCTCCCCAGAGCCCAGGGACTGAGAGCAACTGCCTGGTAAGGTTGGTGTCTGGGAGGGGGTGAGCACACCTGGGGAAGGGGAACGCTGTCTGCGTGCCCAGATGCCTCTGCCCTGGCCTCTCTCAGCCAGACCCTCACTCTCTTTCTCCCTGTTTCTCTACCTGTCTCTGTTCTTGCTGTTGTTTTCTTGTTCTCGCTGCCAGGCTCTCTGGGGATGGGAGTTGCAGAGTCAGGCACTGATCCTCTGTGGGGCTGTGGGCAGTGCATTCCTGAGGAATTAACAGACTCTTCTGTACTGAGATATCATTATTAGGACACTTGGCTTTCCTAGAGGTTTCCTCAAAAGCACTGAGAAGCCCTCACAGATGCAATCCTGTCCTGTCACACCTTTGTGTTACCTGAATGACTTGTGGAAAAGTGCAGGGATGCTCCAGCCAAGAAACGCTTTTTTGTTTGTGACATGAGCTGTGTGTGTCCTGGTCTGAAAGTGGAATGCTGAGACCTTGAGAAAGGGTTAGATACTCAGTACTTGGCAGAATGTTTATCTGCTTTCTGCATATCCTGGTGGCTTTTAAGTTGAATATGGAAGCGTGATTATTCTGTCTCTGAAAGGAGCTTGCCCAGGGCAGATGAAAACTAAAGCAAGGGAGAGAGCAGCTCCCCTCTCTCTGCACTAAGCCACAGGCAATGCTCTCACCTCACAGGACTCCCTCTGTTCTCTCTAAGTGCAGCAGAGATTCTGAGGTTTTCTAACATCCAAGTAAACTGCCAAGGGTAGGAGAAGGAGCTGTAAGAAACCCAAACCTCTCGTCCTGCCTTCTTCCATCTCAACTCCTCATCCCTGGCAGTGCAGATGCTGACAGGCCCTTCTGAACCAAGAGCACTTCCACAGAATAAAGCTGAGTCCAGGAGTGACCCCTGTCCCCACCGTCCCCATGACCCCCTGCTGCAGAGCAGGGCTGACTCCTTGCAGCCAGTGGGCAGAGGCCCTGATCCTCCTGGCACATTCAGCAAACACCAAGCAGGGCTCCAGGCTTGGAGATGAAGGAAGGGCTGTGAAAGGAAAAGCAGTGGACAGTGTACAGTGTGAGAAATGGCTTTGATTTCACACAGAGTTATCTCCCCTAATTTCTCACTGCAATTTCTTTTTATTCAGTGTTTCATTTCCAGAGGCAGCAGATGTCCAACAGCAGCTCCATCACCCAGTTCCTCCTCCTGGCATTCACAGACACACGGGAGCTGCAGCTCTTGCACTTCTGGCTCTTCCTGGGCACCTACCTGGCTGCCCTCCTGGGCAACGGCCTCATCATCACCACCATCACCTGTAACCACCACCTCCACACTCCCATGTACTTCTTCCTCCTAAACCTCTCCCTCCTCGACCTGGGATCCATCTCCACCACTGTCCCCAAATCCATGGCAAATTCCCTCTGGGACACCAGAGCTATCTCCTTCTCAGGATGTGTTGGTCAGGTCTTCTTTCTGTTCTTCCTCCTTGGAGCAGAGTATTTTCTTCTCACCATCATGTCCTACGACCGCTACGTTGCCATCTGCAAACCCCTGCACTACGGGACCCTCCTGGGCACCAGAGCTTGTGTCCACATGGCAGCAGCTGCCTGGGGCGCTGGGTTTCTCACTGCTCTGCTGCACACGGCCAATACATTTTCCCTGCCCCTCTGCCAGGGCAATGCTGTGGAACAGTTCTTCTGTGAAATCCCTCAGATCCTCAAGCTCTCCTGCTCAGATGCTTACCTGAGAGAAATTTGGCTTATTGTTTTTAGCTTCTTGCTAATGTTCAGCTGTTTTATTTTCATTGTGGTGTCCTACGTGCAGATCTTCAGGGTCGTGCTGGGCATCCCCTCTGAGCAAGGACAGCACAAAGCCTTCTCCACTTGCCTCCCCCATCTGGTTGTGATCTCCCTGTTTATCAGCACTGGCATGACTGCCTACCTGAAGCCCCGCTCAGTCTCCTCCCAGTCCCTGGACCTGGTGGTGTCAATTCTGTATGCGGTGGTGCCTCCAGCAATGAACCCTCTCATCTACAGCCTGAGGAATCAGAATCTCAAGGATGCAATGTGGAATCAGATAACTGGATGGTGTTATCAAGCAATAAATTGCTGGGCTTCTGCATAGCAGTTCTAATGTAACTCACTGCTGGCCCACCCTGCCTTCTGTATTCTTTGGTTTTGGATGCATTGTTTAATTATAGTACTGTTCTCATTCTTTTCCTCACTCACTGTCTGTCTTTTCTGATCAAGTGGCTGTGTAAATCATAGAATCATAGATTCACCAGGTTGGAAAAGACCCACCGGATCACTGAGTCCAACCAAATCTATCAAATATTAAACCATGCACATCAGCACCACATCCACACATCCCTTAAACACCTCCAGGGAAGGTGAATCAACCACCTCCCTGGGCAGCCTCTGCCAGTGCCCAATGACCTTTTCTGTGAAAAATTTTTTCCTAATGTTCAGCCTGAACCTCCCCTGGTGGAGGTACAGGCCATTCGCTCTTGTCCGGTCCCCTGTCACTTGGGAGAAGAGGCCAGCACCCTCCTCTCCACAAATTCCTTTTTGGTAGTTGTAGAGAGCAATGAGGTCACCCCTCAGCCTCCTTTTCTCCAGGCTAAACACCCCCAGCTCTCTCAGCCGCTCCTCATAAGATTTGTTCTCCAGCCCCTTCACCAGCATTGTTGCTCTTCTCTGGACTCGCTCCAGAGCCTCAACATAATTTTCTGGTGAGGGGCCCAGAATTGAACACAGCATTCAAGAAGCCGTCTCACCCGTGCCGAGTACAGAAGGAGAATAACCTCCCTGGACCTGCTGGCCACACCATTTCTGATACAAGCCAAGATGTCATTGGCCTTCTTGGCCACCTGGGCACACTGCTGGCTCATGGTCAGTGGCCGTCAAGCAACACCCCCAGGTCCTTCTCCTCCTGGCAGATTTCTAGACAGACTTCTCCTAGTCTATATCAATGCATAGGGTTGTTGTGCCCCAAGTGCAAGACTTCTCTTTTGTGACACTATTTTTCTGCGACCCAACTCGTCTAGGAGCCTTCTATAAACCAGCATTCTATAACACGTGTCTTCTATGACTCAAGCATTCTATGCTGAAACTCTTCTATGACTCTTCTATGGCTTCTCTGACCTGACGCCTCTATGATCCTTCTATGACCCAAATCTTCTTTGACTCATCTCCTAGATAATGTGAATAATTTATGACCCAACTCTTCTATGATTCAACACTTCTAAGTCCCCTGTTACATTTCTATGACCCAATCCTTCCTTTTCCTATCTAAACTCTCATGCTTCTATGACTTGACTCTTCCATGACCCAAACATTTACAAACTCTTCTATGGCCTCAGACTCCCATGACCTGACCACCCAATGAACCTTGTATGACTGAATTCTTCAATTACTCCTCTATGATCCGGCTCATCAAGAACCCGACTCTTCTTGGACCCATCTCTTATATGATCTGACCCTTCTGTGACTTGAGCCTTCTATGACCTTTTATGACTTTTCTCTTACTCTTCTATGACATGACTTTCCATGACCCAAATCTCCTATGACTCTTCTGTGACACAAATCATCTATGTGATGCTTCTGTGACCCGACTCTTCTAAAGCGCGACCCCTCTATCAACCAGCTGTTCTATGAACTAACCCTACAATTAACTGGCCCTTCTATGATGCCATTCCTGTATGACCTGACTCACACAGGAGCCACCAGGTGCCTCTTGTATGACTTGACACTTCTATGACACAACAGTTCTATGACCTAATGCTTCTATGCCCTGACACATCAAGGACACACCCTTTCTACAACCCTACTCTCCTATGAGCCTTCTATGATGCATCTCTTCTATGAACCAACTCTTCTACCACTCCACTTTCCTATGTCCTGACTCTTCTGGAACCTGAGCCTTCTGTGAGTCAGGCCTTCTATGATCCAATTCTTCTATGATCCGTCTATGACTTTCTCTAACCTGAGTCCTCTATGACCCCAATAATCTATGACCCATCCATTTTACGAGCTGATGCTTCTATGACCTGACTCTTCAATGTCCCTTCTCTGACCAAACCCTTCTGTTACCCAATTAAACTCTCATGCTTCTATTACTCAGCACTTCTATTACTCAAAAATTCTGACTTTTATCACCCAACACTTTTATGAAACCTCCGTGACTGACATCTTCTATTATTCCTCTATTCCTGACACACCTACAACGCAATTCTTCTGTGACCCATCTCTTATATGACCAAGCCTTCTATGACACAACACTTCATTCTATGATCTGATTGTTGTCTAACTGTTCTATGATGCTAATTCCCATGATCTGACTCTTCTGGGAACATTCTCTCACCAGATTCTTCCATGACCTGACAGTTTTATGACTTTTCTATGACCCAACCCTTTTCTGAACAAACCCCTTTGTGACCCTTCTATGATCAAAACCTCTTAAATCCCAAATAAACTCACATTCCAATGATGTGACTTCCATGCCCGCACATTCTATGACCCTTTCACCACCTTAATCATCTATGAACCAGTTCTGTGATGAGAATTCTATGACCCAACACTTCAATAAACCTTCTGTGACTACACTCTCTGTTACTCCTCCATGATCCATGATTCACCTGACTCTTCTCACACCCAAGTTTTCTGTGACTCTTCTAAGACCCAAAACTTTTATGACCCTGTGCCTCCATGACCCAAATCCCCTACAAATGCACGGAGCTGTGCGAGAGCCTTGCATCTCCCATAACTCTACAGGCCTGTATCTGGAATTACACAGAGTAACTGCTCCCAGTTTGATTCAGCATCGTGAGAATGATCATGACACAGGTGTCATTGTAGCCAAAGCCAGATCTGCCTGCCCAGAGCCTGGGGGTCAGGGCTTGGCCTTTCTGCTTCACCGTGCACACCCAGGCTTTTGTCAGCATCACAGCTGCCTGCACAGTGTCTTTGTCCTCCTGCCTCCACTTCTCGACTCTAACAAGTCCCTGGGGAAAATTGTTTAGAAACCATCCTCTCTGAGACCAATTAATACTTCAAGTTACTCTGAGTTCTACTTTGCACTTCTTGAGAGCTTTGCTCAATCTCCCCTCAGTAGCTGAGGTACAAAAACTCATAAACAAAACCACCCTGGGTCTCATTAAAGTACAGACGGTCTTAATGAACTTTTTTTCTGCCTGGAGATTGCTTCAGATCTTCAAGCCTTGCACAGCTCCTTGGAGTCATTTCCCAGTGTGGTTAAAGAGGAAGATTTCAAAGTGCATCTAAGAAAAATATGTCTTAGTTTAAAGATTATATTTCCATACTTCTCAGTTTTGAGATGGAAGGGACCTTAAAGCCCATCCAGTTCCAGCCCCTCTGCCATGGGCAGGGACACCTCCCACTGGTCCAGGCTGCTCAGGTTCCCATCCAAGCTGGCCTTGAACACCTCCAGGGAGGAGGCATCCACAGCTTCCTTGGGAAACCTGGGCCACTGCCTTACCACATGCTTTGTGAGCAATTCCTTCCTAATGTCTAATCTAAATCTTCCCCCTTCCATTTTAAAGCTATTCCCCCTTATCTTAACATTCCATGTCCTTGGACAGAGACCCTCCCTTACTTTCTTGTCATCAAATTCAGGTACTGGAAAGCCACTATAATATCTCTTCGAAGCCTTCTTTTCTCCAAGCTGAGGGTTTTCCAGGACACAATCAATATTTCTTTGGAAATTCTCTTTAGAAATGGCCTCCACCCAGGTCCATCTCCTCAGGGCACTCCTCAGCCGGCAAGGTTCGTGCCCATGCTGCTCCATGGAAATATTTTTTGACTTGTCAGCTGAGTTGAAAATAGTATAATAGTGAAAGAGAACAGATAAAATCTAACATAAATCAAAACCAAAGCACTTACCACCTCCCTCAGGTAGACTGAAACCCCATCAGTCTACCACCACCCATCATCTTGACGGATAAAACTCTCTACTTATTTCTTCTTTGGCCATAGCTTTTATCACCTAGCGTGGCATCTATCTTATGGGATCTCCCTCTGCTCAGCCGGGGTCAGCTCTCCTACGTGTGTCCCCCTGAAAACTTCTTCCCCACCCCCAGCCACTCATTGAGAGGAGCAGAGGGAGCAACTCTTGAAGCTGGGCAAAGGAGACAATTGCTGCCCTCAATCTTCTGGCACCAGGACGATCATAGAATCATAGAATAACCAGGTTGGAAGAGACCCACTGGATCATTGAGTACAACAATTCCTATCAAACACTAAATCATGCCCCTAAGCACCTCATTCACCTGTCCCTTAAACGCCTCCAGGGAAGGTGAATCAACTCCCTCCCTGGGCAGCCTCTGCCAGTGCCCAATGATCCTTTCTGTGATTTTTTTTTCAGAATGTCCAGCCTAAATCTCCCCTTGTGGAGCTCGAGGCCATTTCCTCTTGTCCTGTCCTCTGTCACTTAGGAGAAGAGGCCAGCACGCTCCTGTCTACAACCTCCTTTCAGGTAGTTCTAGAGAGCAATGAGGCCACAGGACCCAGTGAGCCTCACATTTTGAAAAGAAAGTGGAGTAACTGGAGAGGACCTGGAGGAGGTCTGGCAGGATGGAGTTAGGAGCCCCCAGCATGAGGGGTGAGGGCACACTTTGTTCTTCTGGAGGAGGATCGGGGCAACCTGTTAAATGGGTCTCTACATCTTATGCTCATAGTAAAATTTCGGGAAGAAGAGAGCTCAGGTCATCTCTAATCCAATGCCAGCTCCACACAGGGACAGCTCTGAGGTCAGATCAGGCTGCTCAGTCCATGTCAGCATCCACAGAGAGATTTTAGACATCAACAAGGCACCGAGGCCATGATTAAAAGAAAGGATTTTGTGATCTGACCAGCACCATGGACACAGCTATCTATCAGCCATGACTCCTGTGACACCTGGGAACATCCACCTTCTTGTCCAGAGGAGTAGGATCCTTTGTGGTTGGACACGAGGGAAAATGCCTTTGTGTGAGCGTGATGCAGCCCCAGCCAAGGCTCCAGGGCAGGGGGACCATTCTCCATCCCTGGGAATTCAAATGCAGCAGATTTGATTCCTCAGGACTTTCTGTACATGGTGCTGACTAGGGCTGGGGGAGCCCAGAGGCTTTTCAACCTTAATGGTTCTGTGATTGTGTGATTGAAGGGCCACAGCCCCATGCAGCCCCAGCGCCTCCTGCCAGAGCCTCCGGCCACATTTTGGGGCCAGATCCCCTCTTATTTATCCAGAACCCTTATTCCCAGCACGGCACTGGGGGAGGGGGAAACTGCCCTTTAGTGCATAAAGATGCATGTTAGGGTACAGACCATCCTATAGATATTCCACTCCCACTTTTTGAGCTTCAAAGACTCATTTTAGGCCCAGAGCACATTTTTAAGGCACAAAGTCTAGTATTCTATGTCCACAGCCTCTGTTTTTGAGACAAAAGCCTCTGACAGGGTTCAAAAGTTTATTTTTGGCTTCCAAAGTTTCCTTTTCAGGGAACAAAACCTCATGTTAGAATCAAGTCTGCAGTTGTGAAGGCTCAAATCCTCATTTTTAGCAACTCAAGTCCCATTTTTAGGGCACAAAGCCATCCTATTCGCTACATGGCATCATTTTAGGGCACAAAACCTGATGTTAGGGCTCAAAGATGCAATTTCAGTTTCAAAGCACCATTTGTAGAACCCAAAGCCTCTTTTTGAAGCTCCAAACTCTCACATACAGAATCCAGTCTTCCCCTTTACAGCTCGAAGCCTCCATTGGAGCACCCAAAGTCCTGCATTTTTGGCCAGAGCTTCATTTCTTGGGGCCACAGAGGAACCAAGAGGTTTGTCTCCCTTGCAGAGACAAAAGACCTAACTTGTAGTACCACATCCATTCCTTTAGTGCCCAAAGTCTCATATTTAGGGCAGAAATCTTTGATTTAGGGTTTCCAACCTGTCTTTTAACACCCATAGCTTTATTAGGAGACCCACAGTTGCATTTTGAGTCTGAACCCTCAGGTTTTGTGTCTAAAGACTCATTTCACTGTCCCAGAGGATAATTTGTAAGGATAAATGTTGATTCTGGATGTTCAAAACCTCAGTGTTACAGGTCAAAGCCTTATATTTAGCTCATTTCTAAGTTCCAGAGCCTCCTTTTCAGGGAACAAAGCTTCATTTTTGGAGTTGTTTGCAATTGTAAAGGCCCAAGTCCACATTTTTAGTCTCTCAGATATATTTTAAGCTGCAAAGCCTTTGTCTTTGATACCACAGCATCATTTCAGGACATAAAACCTGAGGTCAGCACTCAAAGCCTCAGTTTCACTTTCAAAGCACCATTGGTAGGACCCAAACCCTCCTTCTGAAGCTCCAGACTCTCATGGAAAGGATCCAATCTCCCCCTTTACAGCTTGAAGCCGCTATTGGAGTGCCCAAAGCCCTGCATTCAGGACCAGAGCTTCATTTCCTGGAACAAAGAGGTTCTCCTCCCTTGCAGAAACAAAAGACTCATTTGTAGAACCACACGCATCTCTTTAATGCAGTAGTCTCAAGCTTTGGAATGAAATCATAAATTCTAGGGTTCTATCCTGGTTTTTTGGACACATAGATATTTTAGGACCCATAGATACATTTTGAAGGTCAAAACGCTCATTTTCTTTGTCTAAACACATTTTTAGAGTCTCTTTCTTAAAACCCAAAGGCTAATTTTGGAGTTCCAACACCTGAGTATTAGAGGCCAAACCCTTATTTATAGGTTCCAAAAGCTCACTTTTATCTGGTTAGAGACTTGCTTGCCCAGCTAGATGCCCACAAGTCTATGGGGCAGGATGGAGTCCACCCAAGAGTTTTGAGGGAACTGGCGGATGTGCTGGCCAAACCCCTTTCCATCATCTTCCAGCAGTCCTGGATGACTGGGGAGGTTCCGCTGGACTGGAGGCTGATGTCGTGCCCATCTATAAGAAGGGGCGCAGGGAGGATCCGGGGAACTACAGGCCTGTCAGCCTGACCTCGGTACCGGGGAAAGTCATGGAGCGGGTGATCTTGAGTGCAATCATGAAGCACTTGCAAGAGAACCGGGTGATCAGGCCCAGTCAACACGGGTTCATGAAAGGCAGGTCTTGCCAGACTAATCTGATCACCTTCTATGACCAAGTGACTAAACTCTTGGACGAGGGAAAGGCTGTGGATGTGGTTTTCCTGGACTTCAGTAAAGCCTTTGATACAGTTTCTCACAGCATTCTGCTTCGGAAACTGTCGGCCTCTGGCCTGGACGGGCGCACACTCTCCTGGGTGAAAAACTGGTTGAATGACCGGGCCCAGAGGGTGGTGGGAAATGGAGTTAAATCCAGCTGGAGGCCAGTGACAAGTGGGGTTCCCCAGGGCTCAGTCCTGGGTCCAGTCCTGTTTAATGTCTTTATCAACGACCTGGATGAAGGCATCGAGTGCTCCCTTAGCAAGTTTGCAGATGACACCAAGCTGGGAGGAAGGGTGGATCTGCTGGAGGGTCGGGAGGCTCTGCAAAGGGACCTGAACAGGCTGGACTGCTGGGCTGAGACCAACGGCATGAGGTTTAACAAGGCCAAATGCCGGGTCCTGCACTTGGGGCACAACAACCCTAAGCAGAGGTACAAACTAGGAGAGACCTGGCTGGAAAGCTGCCAGGAGGAGAAGGACCTGGAGGTGCTGGTTGACAACCGACTGAACATGAGCCAGCAGTGGCCCAGGTGGCCAAAAAGGCCAATGGCATCTTGGCCTGTATCAGGAACGGCGTAACCAGCAGGTCCAGGGAGGTTATTCTCCCCCTGTACTCAGCACTGTTGAGACCGCACCTCGAGTACTGTGTTCAGTTCTGGGCCCCTCACCACAAGAGGGATGTTGTGGCTCTGGAGCGAGTCCAGAGAAGGGCAACAAAGCTGGTGAAGGGGCTGGAGAACAAATCTTACGAGGAGGGGCTGAGACAGCTGGGGTTGTTTAGCCTGGAGAAGAGGAGTATGAGGGGAGACTTTATTACTCTCTCCAACTACCTGAAGGGAGGTTGTGGAGAAGAGGGAGCTGGCCTCTTCTCCCAAGTGACAGGGGACAGGACGAGAGGGAATGGCCTCAAGCTCCACCAGGGGAGATTTAGGCTTGAGATTAGGAAAAAGTTCTTCACGGAGAGGGTGGTTAGGCATTGGAACAGGCTGCCCAGGGAGGTGGTTGAGTCACCGTCCCTGGAGGTGTTTAAGGTTAGGGTAGATGAGGTGCTTAGGAGCATGATTTAGGGATTGGTGGGAATGGTTGGACTCGACGATCCAGTGGGTCTCTTCCAACCTGGTTATTCTGTGATTCTGTGATCATGACATCATTCACAACTGTGACAACTGACACATAAATGACATCTGTGAAATCTGTGAAATGTTGTCAACCTGGCTTTCAGTAAAGCCTTTGACATTGTGTCTCGTGACATTGTGCTAGAGAAGCTGAGGGCTCACGGCTTGGAGGGATGTTCTCTTTGCTGGGTAAAAATCAGCTGGATGGCTTTACCCAGAGAGTTGTGGTGAACAGACCCATTTGGTGGCCAGTCACAAGCGGCATCCCCAGGGCTCTGTGTTTGGGCCAGTCTGGTTGAATATCTTTATTAATGATCTGGATGAGGGGATCAAGTGGTCCTTCAGTCAGTTTTCAGGTGACACCAAATTGGGTGAGAGGGTTGATCTGTTTGATTGTAGGAAGGCTCTGCAGAGGGACTTGGACAGGCTGGATCCATGGGTGGAGGCCAATTGGATGAGATTCAACACAGCTAAGTTTTGGGTCCTGCTTTGGATCAGCAATGATGTGGCCAGCAGGAGCAAGGAGGAGATCGACCCCCTGCACTCGGCACTGGTGAGGCCAAACCTTCAATCCTGGGTTCAGCTTTGGGCCCCTCGGTACAAGACAGACAATTAGTGGCTGGAGCACATGCAGAGAAGGGGAACAGAATTGAGGAAGGAGAAGCTGGAGTCTGGAGATGAGGCTGAGGGGGGACGCCGTTACTCTCTACAATTAATGGAAAAGTGGTTTTAGAGAAGTGGGTGCTGGTCGCTTCTTCCAAGTAACAAGAGGAAATGGCCACACCTTGCACCAGGGGAGGTTTATTCTGGATATTAGGAGAAATTTTTCACCAGCCATGTTGTCAAGAATTGGAAGTGGCTGGGAAGTGGCAGAGTCACCTTGCCTGGAGGTCTTTAGAAACATGTAGGTTATTCATCCCTATGGGACATGGTTGGAGGGGAACTTAGCTCTATTGGGTTTATGATTGGACTTGATCATCATAAAGAACTTTTCCTATCTAAGCAAATCTGTGGGTACTCTGGCAGAAGACCTTCTCAGCCATGTTCTTGCTTCTCATCTGACACTTTCAGAGACAGAACCGGCCACACGGTCCCCTTCAGATCTATCTGTGTCTCAACGGATAATGAATTTCTGAGATGCAATAGATCTCATAACACCAGACACATCCATTACCCTGGGAGATGAAGTGCTGATGCCTGGCAGTGCTGCCCTGCTGAGACTCTTTTCCCCTCGACCTGTGTCCACAGGAACAGTCCCAGCAGCTTCAAAAAGATATTGGAGAAAAGATATCAAGGAACAGAACACGTGGAATATCCCTTTATTTTATTTAAACACACCGAGAGCACAGCTTCTCATTAACACAGCCAATCATTAAGAAAAGGGAAGACAACTGTGAATTAAAAACTGGATAATATTATTGCAATTTAAAAACCAGCAACACCATTAACAAATACAGAAGCCAGTCTGAGCTTGCTGTGAGTTGCATGATAACTGCTATGCAGAAGGTGATGAGCAGTTCATTGCTTCAGAGAACCATCCAGTTATCAGTTTCCATACTGCATCCTTGAGCCGCTGGTTCCTCAGGCTGTAGATGAGAGGGTTCAGTGCTGGAGGCACCACTGAGTACAGAACTGATAGAATCAGGTCCAGGGATGGAGAGGAGACAGAGGGGGTTTTCAGGTAGGCAAATACCCCAGTGCTGACAAACAGAGAGACCACAGCCAGGTGAGGGAGACATGCAGAAAAGGCTTTATGCCATCCCTGTTCCAAGGGGATCTTCAACACAGCCCTGAAGATCTGTACATAGGTCACCACAATGAAAATAAAACAGCCAAAATCTAAACAGACACTAACACTAAGAAGTCCAACCTCCCTGAGGTAGGAATCTGAGCAGGAGAGCTTGAGGATCTGGGGGATCTCACAGAACTGTTCCACAGCATTGCCCTGGCAGAGGGGCAGGGAAAATGTATTGGCTGTGTGCAGCAGAGCAGTGAGAAACCCAGCACCCCAGGCAGCTGCTGCCATGTGGACACAAGCTCTGGTGCCCAGGAGGGTCCCGTAGTGCAGGGGTTTGCAGATGGCAACGTAGCGGTCGTAGGACATGATAGTGAGGAGAGATAACTCTGCTGAAATGAAAAAGACAGACAGAAAGGCTTGAGAAGCACATCCTCTGTAGGAGATGGACCTAGTGCCCCAGAGGGAAACTGCCATGGATTTCAGGAGAGTCGTGGAGATATATCCCAGGTCTAGAACAGAGAGATTGAGGAGGAAGAAGTACATGGGGGTGTGGAGGTGGTGGTCACAGGCAATAGTGGTGATGATGAGGCCGTTGCTCAGGAGGGCAGCCAGGTAGATGCCCAGGAAGAGTCCGAAGTGCAAGAGCTGCAGCTCCCGTGTGTCTGTGAATGCCAGGAGGAGGAACTGGGTGATGGAGCTGCTGTTGGACATCTGCTGCCTCTGGATGTGAAGCACTGGATATGAATAAAAAATCAGTAACAAGTAAGGGGAGATGTCTCTTAGCAATATCAAAGCCATTTCTCACATTACACACTCTTCATTGCTTTTCCTTTCCCTGCAGATTATCATTCAGCTCCATGCCTGGAGCCCAGCTTGGTGGGTGCCAGTTGAATGTGCCAGGAGGAGCAGGGCCGCTGCCCACTGGCTGAGAGGAGTCATCCCTGCTCTGCAGCAGGGGGTCATGTGGGCAGCCCCAGTGTTCTAATTTCCCAGTTAAAACTTCTCCACAGTCTCCAACATGAATGAGATGGAGAGGATTTTTTACAGCTCTCTCCCATATTGGATGGAGATTTTCATGGATGTAAGCAACTCTCAGTATCTCTGTTGCATTAAGGAACAACAAAGAAATTCCTGTGAGGTGAGGACATTGCTTGTGGTTCAGTTCAGAGGGAGGGGATCTGCTCTGTCCCTCGCTCTTGTTTCCAGCTACCCTGGGCTTGAACCTTTCTGAGACAAAGGGGAAGCACAACCCCCTGGTACCCTGAAAAGACACTGCTGAAAGCAGAGGGATCCACCTCACACCACTCAATGTCTCACCCTTTCCTAAGGTCACAGCCCCCACTTTCAACCAAGGACACACACACAGCTCAATTCACAAACCCAGCAGCATTTCCTTGGCTGTCGCGTATCTGTGCTTCTCCATGGGGCTTTCAGGTAACACCAAGATGTGGCAGGACAGATTTTCATCCTGGAGGGAAGCTCAAAGCTTGGAAAGACACCTAAGGAGAAAGAAAAGTGCCCTCAGGATGTAATATTTTAAAGGGAGTTTCAACTCCTTCTCCAGCCCCACTGCCTGCATTGCCCATAGCCTCACAGCTCAGAGGACACAACAGGGACACAAATGCAGGGAAGGAGCCACCAGGGCAGTGGGTGGCTCTGCAGCTTCAACTCCCATCCCCAGAGAGACTGGCAGGGACAAAAAGAGAACAACAGCTAGGAGGAGAGGAAGGGAGAAGCAGGGAGAAATAGAGTGTGGGTCTGGCTGCGAGAAGCCTGGGCAGAGGCAGCCGGGCACACAGACAGCGTTCCCCTTCCCCAGCTGTGCTCACCCTCTCCCAGACACTAACCTTGCTGGGCAGTTGCTGTCAGCCCCTGGGCTCTGGAGAGGGCACTGGAGCTGTGGCTGCAGAGGAGGGGGCTCAGCCTTGGAGCCCAGAGCCCTGAGGGAAGAGGCTTTGCTGGGTTGGAGAGGAGGCAGGGGGGCTTGCTCAGAGGAATGGGCTGCACTGGAACCCCATAAATTCTCCCTCTCACAGCATCTCTGTTCCCTCTTATTTTCTGGTCCTATCCATTCTCCCTGGGGATTTTCCTCACTGGAGGTGTTTCCCTGTCCCATGCCTTCTCCCTGTCAGTGCTCACTGACCCACTCTGACCCTCTCTGCATCCCCCTGGCCTTACACATACCTGCCTGTTTGCCAGGTGAAGCTGGGCACAGGTTCCTGTTTATGAGTAGAAAAGGAGAGGACAGACCAAGTGTGATGGGCCCAGCAGAGGTGATGCTGGTGCTGTCCATGGGCAGAAGAGCAGCTGCAGACACTTTGGGAGGCTCCTGTCAGACCTACTGACTACTCAAGGATACAGCTCAGCAGCAGCAGTCTCAGTGATTTGTTGAAGCATGAGAGCCTCTTGTTCAATTCGTACTGCACCTCCTCCCCCCTTCAATTCCCCATCAACAGGAAAGTGAAAACACAAACTCTGGAGAGTTTCTTGTCTTCAACATAATCCCTTCCCCAATCTTCCCTTGAAATGTCCTCTTAGAAATATCCTGGGATTATCTGGATCTGTAAGCAGGTCTGACTCACACAGCATCATCTTGAAAGCACAATGACCCTCTCCTGCCAGGAGTTCCTTATTGCACCCACAGCTTTTCCCACCATGGGGAACTCCCAGAGCAGGCTAAATACTGACCCTGGTTTTCTCTCCACTGGAGTAATGCAGGAGCCCTCCTGACAGATCCCACAGGCTGTGGCTGTGTTGGCTTTAGGAGATCCCTCCAGGAATCACACCGGTATTGTCCTGCATCAAGAGACTCACTTTGAGAAGGACTGTGAAAATATTTCTCCTCTCTCCTCCCACCCCACCCTGAATTTCCCCTCTCTCTGCTCCGTCCTCTCCCCTCCCTGCCTGCAGACAGTGCCCTCAGCCCTGATGGGCTTTGTGGAGGAGCTGCTCCTGGACAGACCTGGCTCTTTTCAGAACTGCCCTCTCATTATCAGCTCGCTCTGTCCCAGGAGCCCAGCCCAGCTCAGCAGCAGAGGAGCAGCCCAAGGCAGCGCTTTCTCTGCCCTCTCTGGGCTCCCTCGAGGTGTCCCTGGGACTCCTGGGGAACTGGCTGAGAAACAGGCTGAAGCCATCCCTGATGTTCACTCCCTCAGCTGGGGAGAGAAATGTCTGTCCTGCACTGTCACTGCTTTTCTCAGCAGAAAAATAGCTGGGGCATGAGAATTGATACTTTTGTCCCATCATTAGTCAGGACAACAGGAAGGTTACAGGGAATGATCTCATTTCTCCAGGCTGAGAGGATCTGTTCCATTGAGTGAATTCAGGCTTTTCATCCTGGGTCTTTAGTCCTGGGGCTGGAAAGACGCTCAGCTCACTTCTCTCCCAGCTGTGGCTCTGCTCTAAGCAAAGTCTTGGCACACAGATGGGATCTTAGAAATATGTTCCCAGGATTCCTCATGGCAGGGATGAGCTTGCCTGGTGGCACAGCTGCAGGGCTTCACCTCAGTGGGCAGCAATGCCCTCAGCCAGGGGCACAGGCAGCAGGAGCTGGAGCTGTTCCTGTGGGAGACAGAGCAGGGACACGGTCACAGAGCTCAGGACAGACGGTCTTCAAGAACAGCATCCTCCAAGCAAGGGTCCAGACTGTGATTCAGTCTCAACTTGAAAGGCCATTCAAGGGCACCATGATGAATGTTTGCATTTTCAGGAACAATAAGGGGCACTGTGTGGGCAGTGCTGAATTTAGCAAGAGCAGGAGTAGAGAGATCTGAGATTCTCTGTGTCCTCTTTGTCTCTGTCTTCCCCATCAAGGTCTCATCAAGGTCTTCCTCATCAAGGTCTCAGTGACTCAGAGCAGGACTCTGGAGAAGAACAATCAGTTGATGGGTGGTGGATCAGGGATCATTTCAGCAAATGCAATCCTTCCCAGTCTGTGGGACAGGAGGGGCAGCATTCCAGGGAGCTGATTGAGGAGGATGATATCACATGAAGCCACTCTCCATCATTTTCAGAAGGCCGTGGATATGGGGGGAACTCTCTGACAACTGGCACTTCTCCCACATTGTCTGTCCTTTTCAGAAATGGCCAATGGATGAGCAGTGGATTTAAGGGCTTTGCCCATGCCCAGAAGTTGTCTCCTCAGATTCCATTTCTGGGTATCTGTGACCTATCTCCTCTATGATCTGAATAATTGTTCACCCAGCTCTTCTATGACCGAACGCTTCTATGACCTGACTCTTCCAAGACCATTCTATGACCGGCCCCTTCCTTTTCCTGATTAAATTATCATGCTTCTATCACCCAACTATTCCATGACCCTTCTTTTATGACCCTTCTTATCACCCAAATCATTTATCTCCTCAGACTTCTGTGACCTGACACCTCTATGAGCCTTTTATGACGTATCTATTCTATTACTCCTCCATGATACAACTCACCTATAACCCGACTCGTCTTTCACCTGCTCTTATATGATCAGACACTTCTGTGACATGAGCCTTCTATGATCTTCTGTGACCTGACTATCCTCTGACTCTTCTATGATTTGACTTTCTATGACCCAAGTCGTCTATGATTCTTCTGTGACACAAATCATCTACGCCCAACACTTCTATGACCCGATTCTTCTAAAACCCAACCCTTCTATGACTCAACTCTTCTATGAACCAAACCTACTATTAACTGACTCTTCTATGACCTGACTCCCTTATGACCTAACTCTTATATGAGCCATCACCTGTATTTTTGTGATTTCTATGACCCAAAAATTCTAGAACTTTCTATGACCTAATGCTCCTATAACCCAACATTTCAATGACACAACCCTTCTACAGCACTACTCTTCTATGACCCTTCTATGAATCAACTCTTCTGTCACTCCATTTTTCCATGAGCACCCCTCATGCCCCTAACTCCATCCTGGCAGACCTCCTCCAGATCCTCTCCAGTTTTTCCACTTTCCTTTTGAAATGTGAGACTCACTGAGTCCTGTGGAATCATCCTGGTGCCAGAAGAGTGAGGTCAGGGATTGTCTCCTTTGCCCAGCGTCAAGAGTTGCTCCCTCTGCTCCCTCCCAGGGAGTGGCTGGGGGTGGGCAAGAAGTCGTCATGGGGTCACAGGCAGGAGAGCTGACCCCGGCTGACCTGAGGGACATCCCATAACATAGATGCCCTGCTCAGAAGTAAAAACTGTGGCAGAAAAAGAGCATAGTGGGGATTTTTATTGTTCAAGGTGATGGGTGGTGGTAGACTGGTGGGGCGTCAGTCTGCTTGAGGGAGGTGGCAAGTAGTGGCATTTGCATTGGGTTTGGGTTTGGATTATGTTGGGTTTTATCTTTTATCTTTCACCTATTAAACTACTTTCAGCTTGGCCCACAAGTCAGAAAGTATTTCCATGGAGCATGATGGGCAGAGACTTTGCTGGCTGGGGATTGCCGTGAGGAGGTTGATCTGGACACCAGGATGCCTGCTTGTACTCATTCACAAAAGACCTCCACCAATCCCATGCCATTTCAAAAGGGATTTTCAAAAGAAATATTGATCTTCTCCTGTAACTTCCTCAGCCAGAAGAAGTGAAAGCTTCAAGGAGACATTATAATGGCCTTCCAGTACCTGAAGGGGGTCACCAAGAAAGCTGGGGAGGGACTTCTTACAAGAGCATGGAATGACAGGGTGAGGAGAAATGGAATAAATTTCCATGGGGAAGATTTAGATTAGGCAGTAGAAAGATACTCTTCACAGAATAAGGCAGTGAGGCAGTGGCCCAGGGAAGCTGTGGCTGCCCTGTCCCTGGAGGTGTTCAAGGCCAGCCTGGATGGGGCCTTGAGCAGCCTGGACCAGTGGGAGGTGTTCCTGTCCATGTCTAGGGGGAGTGGAACTGGATGGGCTTTAAAGTCCCTTCCAACCCAAACCATTCTATGATTCTGAAAAGTATGGAAATATAAACTTTAAAACATATTTTTCTTAGGTGCACTTTGAATTCTTCCTCTTTAAACACACTGGGAAATGAGTCCAAGGAGCTGTGCAGGGCTTGAAGACCTGAAGAAAATAAGATGAAGAGAAAGAGGTCATTAAGTCTTTCTGTAGTTTAATGAGACTCAGGGTGGATTTGCTGATGAGTCCTTGGACCTTCAGCTGCTGACAGGAGATTGAGGAGAACTCTCAACAAATCAAAAGCACAACTCAGACTCTTAGTAGCTTGAAGTCTTAATTGGTCTCAGTGAGGATCGTTAGTGAGAAAGCCTCCCCAGAGACTCATTAGAGCCAAGAATTGGAAGCCATGAGTGCAGACAAGCTAAGATGCTGTACAGAAATTTGTAATGCTGAGAAAAGCTTGGGTTTGCTTGGTGAAGCAGAGAGGACAAGCCCTGACCTCCAGGCCATAGGAAGGAAGATCTGGCTTTGACTCCAATGACATTGGTGTCATGAACATTCTTATGTTGCCAAATCTCATTTGGAGCAGTTATTCCATGTAATTTCAAATACAGGCCCGTAGAGTTACATGGGATGCCAAGGCTCTCAGAGCTCCATGCAGAGACAGAAGAGTTGGGTCATAGAAGGGTAGGGTCATAAAAGGGCTGGGTCATAGTCGAGCATTAGAACCCTTCAGTGTGATAATTGTCATGTCACAGAAGGTTCAGGTCATAGAGGAGTAACCAAAGAGTTTGGTTTGAGATGGTTTGTAGAAGTGCTTGTTCACAGAAGTCTAATAGCTACTTTGGATCATAAAAGTCTCATAGGAGAGCTGGGTCATAGAAGTCTCAGGTCATAGAAGTTTCGGGTCATAGAAGACTGAGGTCACAAAAGGGTCATAGAATGTTTTGGTCATGGAAGAATTGAGTCATTGAAGTGTAAATGTTTCCTAGGGGTTTCCAGGGGTTTGGTCTTTGAAGGGTCATAGATGGTTTGGTCAGGAGAAGAGTTGGTTCAGAGAAGGGTCGGGTCATAGATGAGTCATATAACCATGTAATCATAGAAGAGTCATAGAAGTACCAGGTCATGAAGACTGGGGTGATAAAAGAGTCAGCACATATAAGACTTTGTTTTGGAAGGTACATGGTAGTGGTAGGTAATAGAAAGTTTACATCACAGAAGTGCCAGGTCATAGAATATGTGGCTCATATAATATTTGAGTCTTATAGGAGTTCGGAGGATTCACATCATAGCATGTCAGGTCAAAGATGTGTCAATTAATCGTAGGGTCCCAGAATAGTTGGATGCAAGCAGCAGATGCTCCAGTCTGGTGTCTGTTCATACCCAGTTTCTCAGCCACAAGATATCTAGAAACTGCCCACACAGGCAAGGTGTCTGCTCCTGCCCCTCCACACACTCAGCCACCTCTGACCTCACAAGGGCCATCAAAACCTACTGCCCTGTGACATAATTAGACACCAGTGACATCACAAGCCCCTGTGGAACACAAAAGCCTGGAGAGAACCTGCAGAGCGTGGTGATACAAGAGACATCCCATATTCCTGTGCAAGACAGGAGCCTGCTCCTGGTCTGAGACTCCTCAGCTACCAGAGACATCCAAAAGCAGCAGCACTGGTCCTGACCCGTCACCCCCTTGGGATGCTGAGACATCAAACACACCCTCACAAGCAAAGGGGCTGCTCCTCTGCTCAAACCTTCTCAGCACTTCTGGCCTCAGAAGCACCTGCTCAGCCCAGGGCATCTCGTGCCCTGCCACCCACTGACCCAGGAATCAGCAAAAGGCAGGGGCTGGTCCTGCACTAGAACATAGTAAGGGACCTGTGACCTCACAGGCAGCACCACAAGCCAGGGCCCTGCTCCTGCCCTGCCCTCTGATCAGTCAGGGGTGACATCCCAAGCACCAGCACAAGCCAGATGCCTCCTCCTGGCCTATCAGCTCCTCACCCATCAGTGACAACATGAGCAGCTGCACAGACCAGGGCTCCCTCTTGCCTTATCACCTACTCAGCCACCTGGTACATCACAAAAAGCTTCAAAGCCATGTGCATGCCCCTGCCCTGTGTGCTGCAGAGCCACCAGTGACATCATAAGAACATTCACCTGCCAACTGTCTGTTCATTCCCAGTCAGCTCCTGAGGCACCAGGGGCAGCAGAAGCGGCTGCACAAGCCAGGGCCCTGCTCCTGCTCTGTCACCTATTAAACCACCAGCATCATCACAAGCACCTGTGGGAGCCAGAGGCATGTTCCTGCCCTAAAGTGCTTTTGACAGGACAAGCTCTTGGTGAGCCTGGTGTACTGTGTCATGGAGTCACAGAATGGTTTGATTTGGAAGGGACCTCAAAAGCCTTCAAGTTCTTACTCCCTTCCATGGGCAGGGCCACCTCCTACTAGATCAGGTCACTCTAAGCCCCATCCAGCCTTGCTTTCATCACCTCTAGGGATGGGGCAGCCACCACTTCTCTGGGCAACCTGGGCTAGGGCCTCACCACCCTCACAGGAAAACGTTTCTTCCTAAGATCTCAATCTCCCCTTTTTAAGAATAAAAGTATTCACCCCCAACACACACACCTCCCCCCATCCTGCCCCATGAGCTCCCTGATCAAGAAACCCTCCCCAGCATTTCTGGAGCCCCTTTCAGCTCTAGAAGATGCTTTAAGATCTCCCTGCAGCCTTAACTTCTCCAGGTTAGCAACCCCAATTCTCTAAGCCTGTCCTCATATCTGAGGTGCTCCAGCTCTCTGAGCCACTGTGTCACCTCCTGTGGATTCCCTCCAACAGGTCCATGTCCTTCCTGTGCTGAGGAATCCAGAGCTGGACGCAGGGCTCCAGGGGAGTTCTCAAGAGAGCAGATAAAGAGTCCAAATCCCTTCCCTTGCCCTGTTGATTCCACTGCTTTGGATGCAGCCCAGGACACGGTTTGGCTTTCTGAGCTGCAAGCACACATTGCCGGCTCACATGGAGGTTCTCAAGCCCCAGCACTCAAAGTCCTTCTCTTCAGGATTGCTCCCAATCCATTCTCTGCCCAACCTGAATTTGTACTTGGGATTTCTTTCCCAGGCCCTGCAATTTCATGGTTTGGGTCTATCCCAGGTGCAGACCCTGGCTGTGGTCCTTTGTTTCATGAACATCCTGACAGGACAGCCCTTGTACCCATCAGGTTTCCCCTGAAAGGCATCCCTAAGGCACAGGAATGGGTCTCCTAAGAGCGTATCACTGAAAAGAAGGGGTGAGAGTTGCACCCTCTAGGCATGGATCCAGGTGTTCAACTGCACTAGGATCAGGAGAGTCCCCTGTGCCACCTCACCAAACCCCCACGTGTCCTATGGCCCCCAGGCACAGTACGGACCCTTCACCACTGCTCTGTCAGCCTGAACATCCAAGGAAGCCTCATCAGAGACAGTTTGTGTGGAGCATGGCAGGGAGGAGGGAAGTTTCCTATTGATTAGGAAACTTCATCACACTTTGTGTTTCCTTATTCTCCTGCAGATCTCTGTGAAGCTAGGTCTGTAAGGAAATCAGGGGGAGAAGGTGCCTTGGAGCTGGAACACTCAGCTTTGGGGTGCTGGGAAGTCCGATGGAAGGAAAAGGGATGGAAGTCTCAGAGGAGCAATGAGAGCAGTGGTGGGGATAGGGAGGTGAAGAACAAGACTGTCCACGCAGGGTCAGACCTCAAGGGATGTTTCTCCACAGTGTCCAGACCTCCTGAGGTGAAACGTGGCATCAATGCCCATTGAAGAAAACATCTGTCACCTCTTCTCTGAACTGAACTGAAATATAAACTTTATTTTAAAACATATTTTCATTAGGTGCACTTTGAAATCTTCCTTTTCACTCACATTGGGAAACGACTCCAAAGAGCCCTACAAACATTGAAGACCTGAAGAAAACTTTAGAATAATAATGAGCTCGTTAAGGCGTTCTGTACTTTAATGAGACCCAGGGTGGATTTGCTGCTGAGTCCTTGAACCTCAGCTCCTGAGAGGAGGCTGAGGAAAACACTCAGGAAGTCAACAGCAGAACTCAGAGTACCTGAAGTATTAATTGGTCTCAGTGAAGATCATTGCAGACAAGGGCTCCCAAGGGACATGTTAGAGTGGAGATCTGGAGGCCACGATTGCAGACAGGCAAAGGTGCTGTGCAGGCAGCCTGGGTTTTCTTCATGAAGCAAGGAGGCCAAGGCCTGACCCCTAGACCCTGAGCAGGCAGATCTGGCTTTGCCTGCAATGACACTGGTGTCATGAACATTTTCCCATTGCCAAATCTAATTGGGAGCAATTATCCCATGTAATTCCAAATACAGGCCAGTAGAGTTATGTGAGATGCCAAGGCTCTCACACAGCTCCATGGAGTTGTAAAGAGTTATGTCCCAGGTGATAGAACAGTTGGATCATAGAGTAGTCATAGGAGAATTCAGTCATAGAAGGTTTATGGAAGTGTTGGTCACAGAAGTCTCATAGAAGAATTGGGTCATAGATGATTCAAGTCATGGACTAGTCAGGCTGTGGAAGAATCAAGCCATAGAATTGATAGTTTATTCAGGTTTTAGAAGAGTTTGGTCATAGAAGGGTCACAATAGGGTTGGTTCAGAGAAGGGTTGGGTCATAGAAGAGTCAGAGAACAATCAGGTTATGGAAGAATCTGGTCACAAAAGTTTCATAGGGGAGTCCAGTCATGGAAAGTAATATCATAGAATAGTCATGTCATAGAATGAAGTGCTGTGTCCTAGAGGGCTCAAGTTATGGAAAAGCCTGGTCATATAAGAGATGGGTCACAGAAGAGTTGAGTTATAGATGAGTCAGGACTAAGAGGAAGAATATAAGTGTTCAGTCCTAGAAGGTTCGTAGAAGTCTCAGTTCACAGAATTTTTGGGTAATAGAAGAGCTGAGTCATAGAAACATGGGAGTTAATTCAGATAATGAAAGGGTTTGGTAATAGAGGGATCATTCGAAGATTCAGGTCATAGAAGTGTCAGGTCATAAAATGCTTTGGCAATAGCTTACTCTGGCCATAGAGAAGTCAGGTTATAGAAAGACATAGAGGGATCATAGAAGAATTGGGTCATAGAAGGCTTGATTCATACAAGACTGGGACTCTAGAAGAGTTGGGTCATAGAGGAGTCATAGAAGAGCTGGGAGGTAGAAGAGTTGGTTCATACAAGAGATGGGTCATAGAAGGCTCACAGAAGAGTATGGTCATAGAAATGATGTGTCATTGACGTTTCAGGCAACAGAAGCTTTAGGTCATAGAAGGGTCATAGAATTTCTGGGTCATAGAAGTGTCAAGTCATAAAAGAGTCAGCTGACATCTCATATAAGAGTCAGGTCATACAAGATTCTGTTCATAGAAGCGTCACTTAATAGTAAGTTTGGTTCATAGAACACTCAGGCCATAGAAGGGTCGGGTTTTAGAAGACTGAGATCATAGAAGCGTCAAGACCTAGATGATTTATGTCACAGAAGAGTCATAGAAGACTTGGGTCATAGAAAGTCATGTCATAGAAGAGTCAGAGACCAGTCAATTCATACAAGGTCATGGTCAGCTCAAGTCACAGAAGAGTTTGATCATTGAAGAGACAGGTCAAAGATGATTTGGGTTATAGATGAGTCAGATCATAGAGGAGGAGTAGCAGATTAATTCAGTCATAAAAAGTTGATAGAAGTCTTGGGTCATATAATTCTCAGGTCATAAAAGGTTTGAGTCATAGAGGGGTCATAAAATAATTGTGTAATGGAAGAGCTGAGTCATAGAAGCATAAGACTTTGATTAGGAAAAGGAAGGACTGGGTCTTAGAAGACTCAGGTCATAGAAGTATTGGGTCATAGAATGGTTGGATCATAAATTATTTAGGTCATAGAGGAGCTGGGTCACAGAAGAGTGGGGTCATAGGAGAGTGAAATAGGAGACTGGTCATAGCCAGTCATAGAAGGGTCTGAGAAGAGTTTGGTCATAAAAGGCTTGGATAATTTAGTCTGTGCTATAGAAGTATTGGGTTATTGAAGGCTCCTAGAGGAGCTGGGTCAAATATTGGGTCATAGAAGTGCTGGTCACAGAAGTGTCAGGTAAGAGAAGGAACAGAGAGGTGTCTGGACACATAAGGCTTGAGACATAAAAGAGTCTCGGCCTCTGCCTTGCACAGACAAACACTCTCCTGGTTTGAAAACTAGTTGGATGGCCGGGCCCAGAAAGCGGTGGGAAATGGTGATAACTCCAGCTGGAGGCCAGTTCCAAGTGGGGTTCCCCAGGGCTCAGTGCTGGGTCCAGCCCTGTTCAGTGTCTTTATCAATGACCTGGATGAAGGAATCGAGTGCAACCTTAGCAAGTTTGCAGATGACACCAAGCTGGGAGGAAGTGTGGATCCACTGGAGGGTCGGGAGGCTCCAAAGGGACCTGAACAGGCTGGACCGCTGGGCTGAGACCAACGGCATGAGGTTTAACAAGGCCAAATGCCAGGTCCTGCACTTGGGGCACAACAACCTTATGCAGTGCTACAGACTAGGAGAAGTCTGTCTAAAAAGCTGCCTGGAGGAGAAGGACCTGGGGGTGTTGGTTGACAGCAACTGAACATGAGCCAGCAGTGTGCCCAGGTGGCCAAGAAGGCCAATGGCATCTTGGCTTGTATCAGAAACGGTGTGGCCAGCAGGTCCAGTCTGGTTATTCTCCTTCTGTACTCGGCACTCGTGAGACTGCTCCTTGAATCCTGTGTTCAGTTCTGGGCCCCTCACCACAAGGAGGATGTTGTGGCTCTGGAGCGAGTCCAGAGAAGAGCAACGAAGCTGGTGAGGGGGCTGGGGAACAGGCCTGATGAGGAGCGGCTGAGAGAGCTGGGGGTGTTTAGCCTGGAGAAGAGGAGGCTGAGGGGAGAACTCATTGCTCTCTACCTGAAAGGAGGTTGTGGAGAGGAGGGAGCTGGCCTCTTCTCCCAAGTGACAGGGGGCAGGACAAGATTGAATGGCCTAAACATCCACCAGGGGAGTTTCAGGCTGAATGTTAGGAAAAAATTTTTCACAGAAAAGGTCATTGGGCACTGGCAGAGGCTGCCTAGGGAGGTGGTTGATTCACCTTCCCTGGAGGTGTTTAAGGGATGGGTGGATGAGGTGCTGATGCGCATGGTTTAATATTTGATAGAATTGGTTGGACTCAGTGATCCGGTGGGTCTTTTCCAACCTGGTGAATCTATGATTCTATGATTTGCACAGCCACTTGATCAGAAAAGACAGACAGTGAGTGAGGAAAAGAATGAGAATAGTACTATAATTAAACAATGCATCCAAAACCAAAGAATACAGAAGGCAGGGTGGGCCAGCAGTGAGTTACACTAGAACTGCTATGCAGAAGCTCAGCAATTTATTGCTTGATAGCACCATCCAGTTATCTGATTTCACAGTGCATCCTTGAGATTCTTATTCCTCAGGCTGTAGATGAGAGGGTTCATTGCTGGAGGCACCACCGCATACAGAATTGACACCACCAGGTCCAGGGACAGAGAGGAGACTGAGAGGGGCTTCAGGTGGGCAGTCATGCCAGTGCTGATAAACAGGGAGATCACAACCAGATGGGGGAGGAAGGTGGAAAAGGCTTTGTGCCGACCTTGCTCAGAGGGGATGCTCAGCACAACCCTGAAGATCTGCACATAGGACACCACAATGAAAACAAAACAGCTGAACACTAGCAAGAAGCTAAAAACAATAAGCCAAATTTTCCTCAAGTAAGCATCTGAGCAGGAGAGCTTGAGGATCTGTGGGATTTCACAGAAGAACTGTTCCACAGCATTGCCCTGGCAGAGGGGCAGGGAAAATGTATTGGCCGTGTGCAGCAGAGTAGTGAGAAACCCAGCACCCCAGGCAGCTGCTGCCATGTGGACACAAGCTCTGGTGCCCAGTGTTGCCTTTGTTAAGGCGTGACGACCTGGTTCAGGAACAGCCCGACAGCCAACACTAGGCAGCTCGGGCCATCAGCTCACAGACACCAACGAAGTGGATGGCAAATGGTGTTTATTGATTAACAACACGGTGTTATAAAGGTTAGGGTTTACAATGTCACTTCTGTCTGCTTACCTCATGTGCTAAACACTATTGGCTATGCAGAGGGGGGCGGGTTCTATCTTTACATAACAGCATGATATCTTCTGATCGCCAAGCCCTAGCTACCTACAGTGCCCTGAGGAGATAGACCTGGGTGGAGGCCATTGCAAAAGAGATTTTCCTAAGAAGTATTGATTGTGTCCTGGAAAATCCTCAGCTTGGAGAAGAGAAGGCTTTGAGGAGATATTATAGTGGCTTTCCAGTACCTGAATTTGATGACAAGAAAGTAAGGGGAGGGTCCTTGTCCAAGGATATGGAAGGATAGGACAAGGGGGAATAGCTTTAAAATGGAAGGGGGAAGATTTAGATTAGACATTAGGAAGGAATTGCTCACAAAGAATGTGGTGAGGCAGTGGCCCAGGTTTCCCAGGGAAGCTGTGGATGCCTCCTCCCTGGAGGTGTTCAAGGCCAGCTTGGATGGGGCCTTGACCAGCCTGGACCAGTGGGAGGTGTCCCTGCCCATGGCAGAGGGGCTGGAACTGGCTGGACTTTAAGGTCCCTTCCAACCCAAACCTGAAAAGTATGGAAATATAATCTTTAAACTAAGACATATTTTTCTTAGGTGCACTTTGAAATCTTCCTCTTTAACCACACTGGGAAATGACTCCAAGGAGCTGTGCAAGGCTTGAAGACATGAAGATATCACCAGACAGAAAAAAAGCTCATTAAGACTGTCTGTACTTTAATGAGACCCAGGGTGGATTTGTTTATGAGTTTTTGTACCTCAGCTACTGAGGGGAGATTGAGCAAAGCTCTCAAGAAGTGCATAGTAGAACTCAGAGTAACTTGAAGTATTAATTGGTCTCAGTGAGGATGGTTTCTAAACAATTTTCCCCAGGGACTTGTTAGAGTCGAGAAGTGGAGGCAGGAGGACAAAGACACTGTGCAGGCAGCTGTGATGCTGACAGAAGCCTGGGTGTGCACGGTGAAGCAGAAAGGCCGAGCCCTGACCCCCAGGCTCTGGGCAGGCAGATCTGGCTTTGGCTACAATGACACCTGTGTCATGATCATTCTCACGTTGCTGAATCAAACTGGGAGCAGTTACTCTGTGTAATTCCAGATACAGGCCTGTAGAGTTATGGGAGGTGCAAGGCTCTCGCACAGCTCCGTGCATTTGTAGGGGATTTGGGTCATGGAAGCACAGGGTCATAAAAGTTTTGGGTCTTAGAAGAGTCACAGAAAACTTGGGTGTGAGAAGAGTCAGGTGAATGAGGAGTTGGATCATGGAGGAGTAACAGAGGAGTGTAGTCACAGAAGGTTTATTGAAGTGTTGGGTCATAGAATTCTCATCACAGAACTGGTTCATAGATGATTAAGGTCGTGAAAGGGTCATAGAATGTTCGGGCATGGAAGTCACATCATTGGAATGTGAGTTTATTTGGGATAAAGAGGGTTTGGTCATAGAAGGGTCACAAAGGGGTTTGTTCAGAAAAGGGTTGGGTCATAGAAAAGTCATAAAACTGTCAGGTCATGGAAGAATCTGGTGAGAGAATGTTCCCAGAAGAGTCAGATCATGGGAATTAGCATCATAGAACAGTCAGACAACAATCAGATCATAGAATGAAGTGTTGTGTCATAGAAGGCTTGGTCATATAAGAGATGGGTCACAGAAGAATTGCGTTGTAGGTGTGTCAGGAATAGAGGAATAATAGAAGATGTCAGTCAAGGAGGTTTCATAAAAGTGTTGGGTGATAAAAGTCAGAATTTTTGGATAATAGAAGTGCTGAGTAATAGAGGCATGAGAGTTTAATTGGGTAACAGAAGGGTTTGGTCAGGGAAGGGACATTGAAGAGTCAGGTCATAGAAGCATCAGGTCGTAAAATGGATGGGTCATAGATTATTTGGGTCATAGAGGACTCAGGTTAGAGAAAGTCATAGACGGATCATAGAAGAATTGGATCATAGAAGGCCTGACTGATAGAAGGCTCAGGTTCCAGAAGAGTCAGGACATAGGAAAGTGGAGTGGTAGAAGAGTTGGTTCATAGAAGAGATGCATCATAGAAGGCTCATAGGAGAGCAGGGTTGTAGAAAGGGTGTGTCCTTGATGCGTCAGGGCATAGAAGCATTAGGTCATAGAACTGTTGTGTCATAGAAGTGTCAAGTCATAAAAGAGGCACCTGGTGGCTGCTGTGTGAGTCAGGTCATACAGGAATGGCATCATAGAAGGGCCAGTTAATTGTAGGGTTAGTTCATAGAAGAGCTGGTTGATAGAGGGGTCGCGCTTTAGAAGAGTCGGGTCACAGAAGCATCAGGACATAGATGATTTGTGTCACAGAAGAGTCATAGGAGATTTGGGTCATGGAAAGTCATGTCATAGAAGAGTAAGAGAAAAGTCATAAAAGGTCATAGAAGGCTCAAGTCACAGAAGGGTCAGATCATATAAGAGATGGGTCCAAGAAGAGTCGGGTTCTTGATGAGCTGGATCATAGAGGAGTAATTGAAGAATTCAGTCATACAAGGTTCATAGGGTGGTCAGGTCATAGGAGTCTGAGACCATAGAAGAGTTTGTAAATGTTTGAGTCATGGAAGAGTCAAGTCATAGAAGCATGAGAGTTTAGTTAGGAAAAGGAAGGATTGGGTCATAGAAATGTCATAAGGGAGTTAGAAGTGTTGAATCATAGAAGAGCTGGGTCATAAATTATTCACATTATCTAGGAGATGAGTCAAAGAAGATTTGGGTCATAGAAGGATCATAGAGGCGTCTGGTCAGAGAAAGCAATAGAAGAGTCATAGAAGAGTTTCAGCATAGAATGCTTGAGTCATAAAAGACACGTGTTATAGAATGCTGGTTTATAGAAGGCTCCTGGAGGAGTTGGGTCGCAGAAAGGTAGGGTCACAGAAGAGTGAGGTCATAAAAGGGACACAGGAGAGTTGGGACATAGAAGACTCGAGGTATAGAGGAGTCATAGAAGGGTCATATAGGCATCAGATCATAAAAGAGTCATTAAAGGAGTGAGGTCATTAATGGCTCAGGTCACAGAAAGGGTGGGTCATAGAAGACACAGTTTGTATAAGTGTCTGGTAGTAGATGAGTAAGGTCAGAGAAGTATCAGGTCATAGAGGTTTGGGGTCATAAAAGGGCTGTGTCATAGAAGGATAGTGGGACACAATCTACACAAGGACAATGCAGATCCCTTCTTTTTCAGACATCCAGAAATGGAATCTGAGGGGAGATCTGGAGCTCAGCCTATATCTCCTCTGTTAATCCTCTGACCATTTCTGAAAAGGATATAAAATGTTGTTTCTTGTTTACACTCTTTCTGAAGCTGCAAATACTCATCATGAGGGCATTGAGAGGCATTTGAAGTTCAGACTGATTCACAGTCTGAACCCTCACTGAGCTTGGAAGATTCTGTCCTTGAGCCCATCTGTCTTGAGCTCCATGACAAGTCCAACCTCTGTCTCCCACAGGAACAGCTCCAGGTCCTCCTGCCTGTGCCCCTGGCTGAGGGCATTGCTGCCCACTAGGGCTGAAGCCCTGCAGCTGAGGCACCAGCCAAGCTCATCCCTGCCATCAGGAAACCAAGCATCGAAGACCCCATGTGAGCAAAGTCTTTGCTTAAAGTAGAGATACGGTTGGGACAGAAGAGAGCTGAGTATCTTTCAAACCCGGGGCTTAAGACCAGGGAAGAAAAGCCTAAATTCTCTCTATGGAAGGTCTTGGAACAATGAGATCATTCCTTGTTCCCTTCCTGGGGCCCTGTTAAACGATGGGGCAGAAAAAGTGATTCTCATGCCCAGCTGTTTTTCCAACAGGAGCAATGAGAGTGCAGGACAGTATCTCCCACAGCTGAGGGAGGGAACATCAGGGATGGCTTCAGCCTGTTTCTCAGCAGGTTCCCTGGAGGCCCAGGGACACCTCTAGGGAGCCCATAGAGGGCAGAGAAAGCGCTACCTTGGTCTGCTCCTCTGCTGCTGAGCTGGGCTGGGCTCCTGGCACAGGGTGAGCTCATAACAAGAGGGTAGTTAATAAAAGAGCCAGGTCTGTCCAGGAGCAGCTCCTCTGCCAAGCCCAGCAGGGCTGAGGGCACTGCCTGCAGGCAGTGAGGGGAGAGGAGGAAGCAGAGAGAGGGGAAAGTCAGGGTGGAGTGGGAGGAAAGAAGAGGCTTCATTTCGAGAAAATCTTCACAGTCCTCTCAAGGTGAGTCTCTGGGTGCAGGACAATGCAGGTGCAGTTCCTGGAGGGATCTCCTAAAGCCAGCTTAGCCAGAGCCTGAGGGATCTATCAGGAGGGCTCTTGCAGTTTCTCCAGCTGAAAAAAAGCACCACGGTCACCGTTGCTCCACATCTCCCCATGATATTTCTAAGAGGACTATTCAAGGGGAAGATCAGGACAGGGATTACGTTAAAGATAAAGAACTTCTCTGAGTCTGTGTTTTCTGTTTCTTGTACTTGAGGTATTTCAGGGGAGAAATGGGCAAGAATCTCTCATGATGGAAAAAAATCACAGAGACTCCTGAGCTGTGTCTTTGAGTAATCAGTAGGTTTGATAGGAGCCTCCTTAATTGTCTCCAGCTGCTCCTCTCTCATGGACAGCACCAGCATCACCTCTGCTGCACCCATCAGGATCAGTCTGTCCTGTACTTTTCTGCTTATAAACTAGACCCTGTGCAGAGCTTCACGTGGGAAACAGGCCGGTTTGTGTAGGGCCAGTGGCGTGAAGAGAGGGTGAGATGGGGTCTGTGAGCACTGACAGGGAGAAGATGTGGGACAGGGAAACACCTCCTATGAGGAAATCCCCAGCAGAAGGGATAACATCAGATGGTTAGATGAAACATAAAACTGAGACGTTGTGCAAGTGAAAATGCAGAAAGCTCTGTGTGATCCCCTGCAGTGCAGCCCCTTCCTCTCAGCAAGCCCCCTGCCTCCTCTCCCACCCTGTAAACCCTCTGCCCTCAGGGCTCTGGGCTCCAAGGCTGAGCCCCCTCCTCTGCAGCCACAGCTCCAGTGCCCTCTCCAGACCAGGGGCTCAGAGCAACTGCCCAGCAAGGTTGGTGTCTGGGAGAGGGTGAGCACAGCTGGGGAAGGGGAACGCTGTCTGCGTGCCCAGCTGCCTCTGCCCTGGCCTCTCTCAGTCAGACCCTCACTCTCTTTCTCCCTGTTTCTCTACCTCTCTCTGTTCTTGCTGTTGTTTTCTTGTTCTCGCTGCCAGGCTCTCTGGGGATGGGAGTTGCAGAGTCAGGCACTGATCCTCTGTGGGGCTGTGGGCAGTGCATTCCTGAGGAATTAACAGACTCTTCTGTACTGAGATATCATCATTAGGATACTTGGCTTTCCTTGAAGTGTCCTCCCAAGCACTGAGAAGCCCTACAGGATGCAAACCTGTCATATCGCAGCTTCATGTTACCTAAATGTCCTGCCAGGGGGGTGTTGTGTTTGTGAAATGAGCTGCATGTGTCCTGGGCTGAAAGTGGAATTCTGAGACCATGAGAAAGGGTTAGATACTCACTGCTCGGCAGAAGGTTTATCTGCTTTCTGCACATCCTGGTGGCTTTTAAGGTGAATATGAAAATGTGATTACTCTGTCTCAGACAGGTGCAAGCTCAAGGCAGATGGGACAGAGCAGCTCCCCTCCCTCTGCACTGTGTCACAGGCAATGATCTCACCTCTCAGGACTCCCTCTATTCTCCCTGAGTGAAGCAGGGATGTTGAAGTTTTCTACCATCCAAGAACACTGCCAAAGGTTACAGAAGGAGCTCTAAGATAGCCAAACCCTGAGAGACCTGCCTTCTTCCATCTCAGTTCCTGATCCCTGGCAGTGCAGATGCTGACAAGCCCTTTTGCACCAGGAGCAGTTCCACAGGACAAAGCTGAACCCCAGCAGGGTCCCCTGTCCCCATGACCCCCTGATGCAGAGCAGGGCTGACTCCTCACAGCCAGCGGGCAGAGGCCCTGCTCCTCTCAGCACATTCAGCCTGCACCAAGCAGGGCTCCAGGCATAGAGCTGGATGAAGGGCTGCAACTGAAAATGGAAAAGCAGTGGAAAGTGTACAGTGTCAGAAATAACTTTCATTTTACTTAAAGAATTCTCCTGTAAATTCTCACACTATTTTTGTTTTGATCAGTGCTTCACATCCAGAGGCAGCAGATGTCCAACAGCAGCTCCATCACCCAGTTCCTCCTCCTGGCATTCGCAGACACACGGGAGCTGCAGCTCCTTCACTTCTGGCTCTTCCTGGGCATCTACCTGGCTGCCCTCCTGGGCAACGGCCTCATCATCACCACCATCACCTGTGACCACCACCTCCACACCCCCATGTACTTCTTCCTCCTAAACCTCGCCCTCCTCGATATTGGTTCCATGTCCACCACTGTCCCTAAATCCATGGTCAATTCCCTCTGGAATACCAGGACCATCTGCTACTCAGGGTGTATTGCCCAGGTATTCTTTGTGTTGTTCTTGTTAGGAGCAGAATATTATCTTCTCACAGTCATGTCCTACGACCGCTACGTTGCCATCTGCAAACCCCTGCACTACGGGACCCTCCTGGGCACCAGAGCTTGTGTCCACATGGCAGCAGCTGCCTGGGGTGCTGGGTTTCTCTATGCTCTGCTGCACACGGCCAATACATTTTCCCTGCCCCTCTGCCAGGGCAATGCTGTGGAACAGTTCTTCTGTGAAATCCCCCACATCCTCAAGCTCTCCTGCTCACACTCCTCCCTCAGGGAAGCTCAGCTGCTTGGTGTTAGTGCCTGTTTATATTTTGGCTGTTTTGTTTTCATTGTGGTGTCCTATGTGCAGATCTTCAGGGCTGTGATGAGGATCCCCTCGGAGCAGGGACGGCACAAAACCTTTTCCATGTGTCTCCCTCACCTGGCTGTGGTCTCCCTATTTATCAGCACCGGAATCTTTTCCTACCTGAAACCCCCCTCCAAATCCTCTCCACTCATGGATCTTGTGGTATCAGTTCTGTACTCAGTGGTGCCTCCAGCACTGAACCCCCTCATCTACAGCCTGAGGAACCAACAGCTCAAAGATTCCATGTGGAAACTCATAATTGGATGGTTCTCTGAAGCAATGAACTGCTCATCACCTTCTGCATAGCAGTTATCATGCAACTCATGGCAGGCCCACACTGGCTTCTTTGTGTGGTGTTGTTGGTTTTTCATTTGCAATAATCTTGTCCTCCTGTTTTGAATTCTCTGTTCTCTTTTCTTACTGGTTGACTGTATAAATGAGGAACTGCTCTCCCTCTGTGTTTCAATAAAATAAAGGGATATTCAATACCTTTAGTTTCCTGGTATCTTTCCTCTAAGGTCATTTTGGATTTGCAGGGACAGTTCCTGAAGGCATGGCTGGAGGTTAAAAGAATCCTGGCATGGAAGCACTGCCAGGCACCAGCCCTTGATTTCCCAGAGCTGTTCTCTCTACACTTCCACACTCCCCTTGCCCTTCTCTAAAGCCTGAGTTCTCTGAGCTTGGTCAAACTTCCTAGGGTTTGCATCATGTTTGGGTATTCAAAAACGTGATTATTGCACTAATTGAAACCTATGGCTGTGATCTACCTGGACTTCTGTAAAGCCTTTGACACAGTCCCTCCCAACATCCTTCTCTCTTCCCCAACTTTCTCTCTTTTCTCCCTTTGGGGAGGACAGGGGGGTCCTGGGTTCCTTTTGGTGGGATTTAGAGGGGGTTCTTGGTCCCTTTTAGGGGTGGGTCCCGGGTAATGGACTCTTTTGGGGTGTTTGTAGGGGAGTTCCCGGATCCCTTTTGGGGGTTTAGGGAGGGTTTGTGGTCCATTTGCAGGGGGTTAAGGGTGTCCTAAATCCAATTTAGGTATTTGGGGGGCTTCTGTGTCCCTCTGGAACTCCTGGGTCTCTTCTTGGAGAGGTTGGGGTTGTGTTGAGGGGTTTCTTTTAGGGAAGTTCTGATAACAATGGTTGTGGGGGAGTATTGGATCTCTTTCTGGGGGTTTGGTGGGGGTCCTTGGCCCCTTTTTGCAGAGGAGTTTTTGGGGTTGTGGGTCCCATTTGGGTATTTGGGGTATCCTGGATATCTTTGTGAGGGGGGATTGAGGGTCTCCTGGGTCTCTTTTGGGGGTTTGGGGAGGGGTGGGTCTCTTTTTTGGGATCTGGGGGAGATTTGGATCCGTTTTGGGGGGTTTGGTGGAGTACTGGGTCGTGTTTGGAGGGGTCCAGGTTCCCTTTAGGGCAGATTGGGGGAGTCCTGGATCCCTTTAGGAGGGTTTTGGGGAGGTCCTTCATCCCTTTTTGGCTGTTGAGGGGATTCTGCATCCCATTTTGGGTGTTGAGGGGGTCCTGGATCCCTTTTGGGGTGTTGTAGGTTACTTTTGGAGGGATTCAGGGGGTTCACGGTCCCTTTTGGGGGTTGGGGGTGGGTGCCCACGGTCCCTTTTGGGGGTTTGAGGGTGGGTGCCCACAGTCCCTTTTGGGAGCATGAGATGCATCCTGTGTCACTTTTGGGGGTGGAGTTATGTCCTGGATCCCTTTTGGATGGTTTGGGAGAGGTTCCTGGATGCCTTCTGGTGGGGACTGGGGCTCTACTGTCCCACTGGAGGGTGTGGTTGAGGAGGTTCTGGGTAAATTTTCAGGGTTTGGAGGAGTCCTATGTCCTTTTGGGAAGCTCCAGGATCCCTTCTGGGGGGTTGTGGGGGTCCTGGGTCCCCTTTGGAGTGGTTGCGGGGAGTCTTATGTCCCTTTCTTGGGTCTTTTGGGCGAGGTCCTTAGTTAGAGGGGGTCCTGGATCCCTTTTGGGGCAGTTGGGGGTTTCCCGGGTCCTTTTTTCAGTTCTTTGGGGAGGGGTCCTTGGTTAGAGGGTGTCCTGGGTCCCTTTTGGGGGTTTGTAGGGGGCAGTCCTGGATTCCATGTGAGGGGATCTCGAGGAGTCCTGGGTCCCTTTTGAGGGGCTTTGAGGAGAGTCCTGGCTACATTTATGGGGAGGTTGGGGGGGGTCCTGGTTCACATTTTGGGGGAGTGGGGCAGAATTGTGGGGGTCTTGAATTCATTTTGAGGGGATTGGGGGCACCTGTGTCCCTTTTGGGAAGTTGATTACGGGGTTCCTGGGCCCCATTTGGTGGCCTGGGCTTTTTTGGGTCCCTTTTGGGCGGTTTAGGGGTCCTGGGTCCCTATGGGGGGGGGAGTACTGGGTCTCATCTGGGATGTTTAGGGGGGTTCCTGAGTCCCTTTCTCCGTGACTTGTGGGGCTCCTGGGTACCTTTTTGGGGGGTTGAGGGGGTCCTGGATCCCTTTCTTAGGGTTTGGCAGGGGTCCTGGGTACCTTTTGCGGGAGGGCTTGTGTGTCCTGGGTCCCTTTCGGAGGTTTGGGGAGGGTCCTGTGTTCCATCTGGGAACTGTCGTTTGGTTGGGTCCTGGGTCTCTTGTGGGGGGCTTTGGGTCAATTTTGAGGGGGTTGGGGGTGATCATGGATCCCTTTTGTGGGTCCTGGGTTCCTTTTGGGCATTTGAGGGGGCCCTGGGAGGGGTTTGGTGGGGGATCCTGGATTCCTCTTAAAGTTGTTTTAGTGGGTCCTAGGTCCGTTTTGGGGGGAGTGTCCTGGGTACTGGGTCCCATAAGGGGGTTTGAGGTGGTCCTGGATCACTTTTGGAGGTTTGGGGGAGTCCTGAATGCCTTTTCAGGGGTGAGGGTTGAGGGGTCTTGGGTCCATTTTGAAGGGTATGGACGGGACCTGGATCTCTTTTGTGGGGTTTGGGGGAGTCTTGGATCTGGTTTTGGGGTTTAGGGGAGTCCTGGGACCCATTTAGGGGAGGTCCCGTGGTTATTTTGGGGGGGGAGGGGGTGTTGGGGGAGACCCAGGTCGGGTTTTAGAGGGTCCTGGGTCCCTTTAGGGCAGAATGGAGGAGTCCTGGATACCTTTAGGGGGATTTGGGGGGCCCTGGGTCCCATTTGGGGGGTTGAAGGGGCTCTGGATCCCTGTTGAAGAGTGATGGGCCTTGGCAAACTTCATGAGGTTCAACAAGGCCAAGGGCAAAGTCCTACACCTGGGCCAGGGCAGCCTGCGGTTTCTATAGGGGATGGGGGATGATGTGATTGAATCCTAGAATCATTAGGTTTGAAAAGACCTCAGAGAACAATAGCTCCAATCATACCTGTCTACTACTAAATCATGTTCCCAAGCATCTCATCTACCTGCCTTTTAAACATCTCCAGGGATGATGAACTTCCAGGGGAACTTCCACTGGACTGGGGGCTGATGTTGTGCCATCTACAAGAAGGGTCGCAGGGAGGATCCAGGGAACTCCAGGCCTGTCAGTCTGACCTCAGTGCCAGGGAAAGTCATGGAACAGGTGATCTTGAGTGCGATCATGAAGCACATGCAAGAGAACCGGGTGATCAGACCCAGTCAACACGGGTTCACAAAAGGCAGGTCTTGCCAAACTAACCTGATCAGCATATATGAAAATGTGACTCGGCTACTGGATGAGGGAAAGGCTGTGGATGTATCTTCCTGGGCTTCAGTAAAGCCTTTGACAGAGATTCTCACAGCATTCTGCTTAGGAATCTGTCAGCCTCTGGCCTGGAGAGGCGCACACACTCTTGGGTGGAAAACTGGTTGTTTGGCCGGGCCCAGAGAGTGGTGGGAAATGGAGTTAACTCCAGCTGGAGGCTGGAGCAAGAACAGGAGCTGACAGAACCCTCAAGAGCTGGAGGTCGTGCCATGGAGATTAAACTCTGAGCAATGACTGCACAGAAGCAGGCACGGACAGACCTGACCCACCCTGGCCGTGGGGCAGAGTTTCCTCTCCAGCAGAACCGGCACCGGGCACTGCGATGGCTGAACCACAGCTGCTTTGTTCCTCACACACAGAACAAGGCGCAGGCAGCTCCCAGCACAGAGACCACCTGCCTCCTCCAGATCCTCCAGGAGAGTGAGTGCAGAGGGTGCTTGCCCTGGACAGCAGAGAGGTCTCCTAGGACACAGGGCAGCATCCCAGAGGATGACATCACAGAGGCCACAGCCACACCCATGGGTTGGGTTGGAAGGGACCTCAAACATCCATCTAGTCCAAACCCTCTGCCATGGGCAGAAACACCCTGAGAGGCACTGAACATCAAATATTTGGGACATCAAAATTGTGGATAATTCTAAAAATGAGGGTATCTTCTTTGAAAGTGTCTTTGGAAGATAAAAATGTGCTTTTGGAACATATAAGTAAGGCCTGACCTCAGCTTTTATTCCCAGAAATGATGCTGAGATACCAAATATGAAGGCTTTGTGGCTGAAAATTAACTTGAGAGGTTAAAAATTAAGATTTTGACTTCAGTGACATATCTAATGACTGTGATGTCTGTGATGTCTGTGACTATTGTGATATCGGTGACATCTATAACGTCTGTTACTATTGTGACATCAGTGACATCTGTTACTTCTGTGGCTGTTGTGATTATTTTGACATCACTGATATCTGTGACGTCTCTGATTAGTCTGATAACAGTCACATGTGTGATTATTGTAAGGTCAGGGACATTAGTGAAAGCTGTTACGTCTGTGACTATTGTGACATCACTGATATCTGTGACATCTTTGATTTCTTTGACTGTTGTGACATCAGTGACATCCGTGACATCAGAGACTATTTTGACATCATGACATCTATGACGTCTTTGACTATTCTGACATTACTGACATCTGTGAAATCTCTTATTTCTGTGACTATTGTGACATCAGTGACATCCGTGACTATTGTAACATCTCTGTGACATCCTCGATGTCTTTGACTTTTGTTACATCAGTGACATCTCTGACATCTGTGACTCTTGTTATATCAGTAACAGAGGTGACATCTGTGACGTCTGTCTCTCTTGTAAACTCGGTGACATCTATCACGCCTGTGACTACTGTGACATCAGTGATATCTATTTTATCATTGACTACTGTTACACCAGTAACATCTTTGAAATCTTTGACATCTGTGACTCCTATGACATCTGTGAAATCTCTATCGCCAGTGACTCCTATGACATCAGCAACTTCTGTGAAATCTGTAGACATGTGATACTCTTTTGACATCAGTGATATATCTAACCTCTGTGATGTCTGTGATGATTGTGACATCACTGATACCTGTGACGTCTCTGACGTCTCTGACTCTTGTGACATCAGTGAGAGCTGTGAAGACTGTGAGTATTGTAACACCAGTAATATTTTTGACATTTGTTACTATTTTCAATTCAGCGACATCTGAGACGTATGTGACTACTGCGATATCTGTGAAGTCTGTGACATCGGTGACTATTTTGACAGCAGTGACATCTATGATACCTTTGACATTATTCTGACATTAGTGACATCTGTGAAATCTCCAATTTCTTTGACTATTTTTACTTCAGTGACGTGTGTGACGTCTGTGAGGTGTGACATCTGTGAAGTCTGACATCAGAAAAATCTGATAAATCTGTGACATCCGTGACTACTGTGACGTCAGTGACATCTATGTTGTCTGTGACTATGGTGACAGCAGTGACATCTGTAACATCTCTGATTACTGTGACATCAGTGACATCTCTGTCGTTTATGAATATTGTGACATCAATGATCTCAGTGACATCTATGATGTCTGTGAATATTTTAACATCAGTGACATTGATGAAATCGGATATGTCTGCGACTACTGTGACATCAGTGACATCTTTCACCTCTGTGACATCTTTGACTAGTTTGGCCTGTTACATCCTTGTTGTCTGTGACTATTTTTACATCAGTGACATCAGTAACATCTGTTATTTGACATCTGTGACTATTGTTAAATCCATGATATCTGTGACTATTTTGTCTTCAGTGACTTCTGTGACGTCCGTGACTATTGTGACATCACTGGTACCTGAGACGTCTGTGATATATGTGATTACTATGACGTCAGTGATACCTGTTACATCTTTTACTATTGTGACATCAGTGACATCTCTGAAGTCTGTTACATCAGTGGCTATTGTGACATCAGTGCCATCTCTAACATCAATGATGTCTGTGACTACTGTTACATCAGGGACATCTGTGACTATTTTGACATAGCTCACATCTGTGAAGTCTGTGACTATTTTGACATCACTGATATCTGTGATGTCTCTGACTATTATGACATCATTGACATCTGTGACGTCTTCTGAATATTGCAACATCAATGACATCAGTGAAACCTCTTATGCCTGTGACCATTGTAACATCAGTGACATCTGTGACTTCTGTGACATCTGTAACTATTTTGACATAAGTTACATCTATATCTGTGACGTCTTTTATATCTGTGACGACTTTTATATCTGTGACTACTGTGACATCAGTGTCAGCTGTGGGATTGTGGCTTGGAAATGCTTTTGGGTGCCGGAATGGATGACTTGCGGAGCTGAGCAGTGAGCCCAGGGAAGAAAAACCTGAGGGCAGGGCTGGTGCTCTGCAAGCACGACACAGATCAGTCCAGGCCTTATACCAGATGTAGCCAGTCTTAACCAGTCTAAACCGGCTCATAACAGCCTTCACTGCCTTAGAGCAGACTTAACCAGTCAAACACAGTCTAAAACGACTTTTGCTATGCTTAACAAATATCTATCGGATTTCAGCAGTCTAAACCACTCCAAAACTCCTTAACCAGACATAAATGCCTTATAGCGGACTCAACAAAACTAAACCAGTCTGAACCGCCATGTTCCAGCCTTAACCGCCCTATACCCGACTTAACCAGTCTAAACCAGTCTAAACCGGCTTATACCAGCCTTAACCGCCCTATATTCAACTTAACCAGTCTAAACCAGTCTAAACCGCCATATTCCAGCCTTAACCGCCTTAGACCGGACTTAACCAGTCTAAACCGGTTATACCAGTTATAACTGCCTTATACATGACTTAACCAGTTCATTCCAGTCTAGTCTGCCTTACATAACTTTAACCAGTCTAAACTAGTCTAAACCGCCATGTTCCAGCCTTCACCGCCTTATACTAGCCTTAGCCAGTCTAAACTGCCTTATACAATTCTTAACCGACCTATACCAGACTTAGCCAGTCTAAACCGTTATAAACCGGCTTATTCCAGCCTTATCTGCCCTATACCACACTTAACCTGGCTAAACCGATCTAAACCGCCATATTCGAGCCTTAACCTCCTTATACCAGATATAGCCAGTCTAAACCGCCATGTTCCAGCCTTAACCGCCCTATACCGGACTTCACCAGTCTAAACCAGTCTGAACCGGCTTATACCAGCCTTAACCGCCCTATACCAGACTTAACCAGTCTAAACCAGGCTAAACCGCCATATTCCAGCCTTAACCGCCTTAGACCGGACTTAACAGGTCTAAACCGCCATATTCCAGCCTTAACCACCTTAGACCGGACTTAACCAGTCTAAACCGTCTTATACCAGCCATAACTGCACTATACCAGACTTAATCAGTCTAAACCAGTCTAAACCGACATATTCTAGCCTTAACCGCCTTTATCTAGCCTTATCCTGTCTATTCCGGCTTATACCAGCCTTAACCCACTTCGACTGGAATTAACCAGTCTAAACAAGCCTCAGCTGCCATATTCCAGCCTTAAGTGCGCTATACCAGACTCAGCCAGTCTTAACCGGCTTTTACCAGCCATAACGGGCTTCCACCTGACATAATCAGTCTAAACTAGTCTAAACTGCCATGTTCCAGCCTTAACCGCCTTATACCAGACATAGCCAGTCTAAAACGACTTATACCAGTCTTAACCTACCTATACTAGACTTAACCATTCTAAACCACTCTAAACCGCCATATTCCAGCCTTAAACGCCTTATACCAGACATAGCCAGTCGAAACCGCCATGTTCCAGAGTTAACTGCCCTATACCGGACTTAACAAATATAAACAAGTCTAAACAGCCATATTCCAGCCTTAACCTCCTTAGACCGGACTTAACCAATCTAAACCGGCTTATACCAGTCTTAACCGCCTTATACTAGCATTAGCCTGTCTATACCGGCTTATACCACCCTTAACATACTTCGATTGGAATTAACCAATCTAAACAAACCTCAGGCGCCATATTCCAGCCTTAACTGAGTTATACCAGACTTAGCCAGACTTAACCGGCTTTTTCCAGCCTTAACGGGACTCTACCTGACGTAACCAGTCTAAACTAGTCTAAACCGCCATGTTCCAGCCTTAACCGCTTTATAGCGGACTTAGCCAATCTAAACCACTATATACCAGTCTTAAACGCCCTATACCGGACTTAACCAGTCTAAATCGGTCTATACCGGCTTATACCAGCATTAACCGCCCTATACCAGACTTAACCTGTCTAAAGAATTCTAAACCGCCATATTCCAGACTTAACCGCCTTATACCGGCCTTAGCCAGTCTGAACTGGCTTATACCAGCTTTAACCAACTTATGCATAGCTTAACCAGTCTAAACCAGGCTAAACCAGTCTAAACGGGCTTATTCCAGCCTTAAACACTCCATACCTGACTTAAGCAGTCTAAACCAGTAAAAACTGTCATAGTCAATCCTTAACCCACTTATAATAGCCTTAGCCAGTCTAAGTTGGCTTATACCAGCCTTAACCACCTCATACCGCTCTTAACCACTCTAAACCAGTCTAAACTGCCATATTCCAGCCCTAACCGACTCACACCAGCCTTAGGCAGTCTAAACTGGCTTATACAATCCTTAATCCCCTTTATACCAGGCTTAACCAGTCTTAACCAGTCTAAACCAGTCTAAACCAGCTTATACCAGCCTTAATCGCCCTATACTAGACTTAACCAGTCTAAACCACTCTAAACCACCATATTCCATCCTTAACCGCCTTATACCAGACATAGCCAGTTTTAACCAGTCTAAACTGGCTTATACCAGCCTTCACCGCCTTAGAGCAGACTTAACAAGTCAAACCCAGTCTAAAATGACTTTTGCTATGCCTAACAAATATCTATCAGATTTCAGCAGTCTAAACCACTGCACAACTGCTTAAAGACATAACTGCCTTATACTAGACTCAACAAAACTAAATCAGTCTAAACTGCCATATTCCAACCTTAACCACCTTATAGAGGCCTTAGCCAGTCTGAACTGGCTTATATCAACTTTAACCACCTTATACCTGGCTTAACCAGTCTAAACCAGGCTAAACCATGTTAAACAGGCTTATTCCAGCCTTAAACACTTTATGCCTGACATAAGCAGTCTAAACCAGTAAAAACTGTCATAGTCAATCCTTAACCCACTTATAATAGCCTTAGCCAGTCTAAGCTGGCTTGTACCAACCTTAACCGCCTTATACCGGTCTTGACCACTCTAAAACAGTCTAAACTGCCATATTCCAGCCCTAACCGCCTCATACCAGCCTGAGCAAGTCTAAACTGCCTTATACAAGCCTTAACCCATTTATACCGGGCTTAACCAGTCTAAACCAGTCTAAACCGGCTTGTACCAGCCTTAACCGCCCTATACTAGACTTAACCACTCTAAACCACTCTAAACCACCATATTCCAGCCTTAACCGCCTTACACTAGCCTTAGCCTGTCTATTCCGGCTTATACCAGCCTTAACCCACTTCGACTGGAATCAACCAGTCTAAACAAGCCTCAGCCACCATATTCCAGCCTTAACTGCGTTATACCAGACTTAGCCAATCATAACCGGCTTTTACTAGCCTTTACTGGCCTCTACCTGACGTAACCAGTCTAAACCAGTCTGAACAGCCATGTTCCAGCCTTAACCAGATTATACCAGACTTAGCCAGTCTAAACAGCCTTATACCAGTCTTAACCGTCCTATACCGGACTTAAACCAGTCTGAACCAGTCTAAACCGCCTTATACCAGCCTTAACCGCCCTATACTAGACTTAACCACTCTAAACCAGTCTAAACCTCAATATTCCAGCCTTAACCGCCTTAGACCGGACTTAACCAGTCTAAACCGGCTTATACCAGTCTTAACAGCCTTATACAAGACTTAACCAGTTCATTCCAGTCTAGTCTGCCTTACATAAACTTTAACCAGTCTAAACCAGTCTAAAGCGCCATATTGCAGCCTTAACCAGACTTAAGTGAATGAACCAGACTTGAGCAGACTTTACGGGCTCAAGTGTTTTAACCAACTCGAGGGAAGTAAGTGACTAAGCAGACTTCAGCCACTTCCCGGCTTCTGGGTGCCAGGTCTACCTGCCGTGGTCAGTAGTGTAATAGACTGCGGACAACAGTATAGGTTCAATTAGAATTTATTAAATTATAGCAAACCAGGCAAAGGCAAAAACAGCTCTTGGCGAAAGGGGAGTCTATATCTCCGCAAACTGCCACAACATTCCAGGTCTCGGTTTCCTTTTTATACAATTCTGTTCTCTGCTATGAGGCTTTTTTTTCTCGTTAGTACTCTGCGCCTGCTTATCTTGTTGCCCTGGGCCTCCGACCTTCGTTGTGATGCAGGTGGTGTTTTGGTACGATGCATTCCTGGTTCGGCTGCTGCTTTGACTGCGTCCTGGTTCTTCAGTAAACAGCTGTGTCAGCGGATAGCTATACCTAAATACTTAGAGACTTAAAACTGAAACAAACTTTAATCAGTGAACAAAAACATGGATTATATTTCCCACAGACCTGGGTGGAGGCCATTTCAAAAGAGTTTTTCCAATGAAATATTGATTGTCTGTTGTAAAATCCTCAGCTTGGAGAAGAGAAGGCTTCTAGAAGACATTAGAGTGGCTTTCCAGTACCTGAATTTGATGACAAGAAAGTAAGGGAGGGTCTCTATCCAAGGATATTTAATGATAAGATAAGGGGGAATAGCATTAAAATGGAAGGGGGAAGATTTAGATTAGACATGAGGAAGAAATCATTCACAAAGTAGTTGGCGAGTTAATGGCCCAGGTGGCCCAGGGAAGCTGTGGATGTCCCCTCCCTGGAGGTGCTCAAGACCAGGTTGAATGGGGCCTTGAGAAGCCTGGTTAGTGGGAGGTGTCCCTGCCCATGGCAGAGGGGGTGGGAACTGGATGGCCTTTAAAGTCCCTTCCAACCCAAATTTTTCTATGATTTTGACAAGTATAGAAATACAAAGTTTAAACTAAAATATATTTTTCTTAGGTGCACTTTGAAATCTTCCTCTTTAACCACATTGGGAAATGACTCCAAGGAGCTGTGCGTTGCTTGAAGACCTGAAGAAATCTCCAGGCAGACAAAGACCTCGTTAAGACTTTCTGGGCTTTAATGAGATGCAGGGTGGACTTGCTGATGAGTCCTTGAACCTCAGCTTCCTGGAGAAGATTGAGTGAAGTTCTCAAGAAGTCAACAGCAGAACTCAGAGTACCTTGAAGTATTAATTGGTCTCAGTGAGGATCGTTAGTAGCAAAGCCTCCCCAGGGACTCGTTAGAGCTGAGAATTGGAAGCCATGATTGCAGGTAGGCAAAGGCGCTGTGCAACAGCTGTGATGCTGAGAAAAAGGTTTGGTTTGCTTGATGAAGCAGGAAGACCAAGGCCTGACCCCCAGCCCTGGGCAGGCAGATCTGGCTTTGGCTACAATGACACTGGAGTCATGAACATTCTCACATGGCCAAATCAAACTGGGAGCAGTTATTCCATCTGATTCCAAATAGAGACCCGTGTAGTTATGGGAGATTCCAAGGCTCTCCCACAGTTCCATGGAGTTGTAGAAGAGTTTGGTCATAGATGGGCAGGGTCATAAAAGTGTTAGGTCATAGAAGAGTGAGAGAAAGCTTGTGTGTGAGAAGTGTCAGGTGATTGAAGAGTTTGAGTCATAGAGAAGTAACAGAGAAGCGCAGTCATAGACGGTTTATAGAAGTGTTGGGTCATAGAATTCTCATGGCAGAACTGGGTCATAGATGCCTCCAGTTGTAAAAGGGTGATAGATAATTCAGGCCATGGAAGAGTCGAGTCATAGATGTTTTGAGTTTATTTAGATTTTAGAAAGGTTTGGTCATAGAAGGGTCACAATAGGACTGGTTCAGAGAAGGGTTGGTTCATAGAATAATCTCAGAACTGTCAGATCATGAAAGAGTCTGGTCACAGAAAGTTCATGGAAGAGTCAGGTTGTTGAATAAAGCATCATAGAACAGTCAGACAACAGTCAGGACATAGAATGAAGTGTTGTGTCATGGAATGCTTGAGTTATTGAACGGTCTAGTTATAGAATGATGAGTAAGAGAATATTTCATTTATAGATGAATCAGGTTATAGAGGAATAATAGAAGAGTTCAGTTCTAGAAGGTTCATAGAAGTCTTAGCTCACAGGATATTCAGGTAATAGAAGTGTCAAGTCACAGAAATATGAGTGTTTATTTGGTTAATAGAAGAATTTGTTAAGCGAAGGGTCATCCAAGAGTGAGTTCATTGGAGTGTCGGGTCAGAGATTTTTAAGGTCATAGAAGAGTCAGTTCAAAGAAAGCCATAGAAGGATCATAAAAGAATTGGGTCTTAGGATCCTCACGGGTTTTAGAAGAGTTGGGTTATAGAGGAGTCACAGACAGTGGGGTGGTAGAAGAGTTGGTTCATAGAAGAAGAGATGCATCATACAATATTCGTAGAAGAGCAGAGTCATAGCAAGGGTGTGTTATTGAAGTGTCAGGTCATAGAAGCACTAGGTCATCGAAGGGGCATAGAATTGTTGGGTCATAGAAGTCTTAAGTTATAAAAGAGGCACCTGGCAGCTCATGTCTGTGTCAGATCATAACAGGAATTTTATCATACAAGGGCCAATTAATAGACGAGTTGGTTCATACAAGAGTTGGGTCACAGAAGGGTCACGCTTTGTAAGAGTTGGGTGATAGAAGCATCAGGACATAGCTGATTTGTGTCACAGAAGAGTCAAAGAAGAATTGAGCCATAGAATGTCGCGTCATAGAAGAGTCAGAGAATATTCAAGACATAGAAGGTCATAGAATACTCGAGTCACTGAAGGGTCTGATAATGTAAGAGGCAGGTCAAAGAAAATATGGGTTAGAGATGAGTCAGATCACAGAGGAGTAGCAGAAGAATTTAATCATACAAATTTGAAAGAGATGTCGGGCCATAGAAGTCTCAGACCATAAAAGATTTGGGTCATAGAAGGCTCATAAATTATTTGAGTCCTGGATGAGACGAGTCATGGAAGCTTGAGAGTTTAGTCACAAAAAGGAAGGACTGGGTCATAAGAAGGTCTCAGAAGACTCAGATAATTGAAGTGTTGGATCATAGAAGAGTTGGGTCATAAATAGAAAGTCATAGAAGGGTCAGTAAAGAGTTTGGTCATAAAAGGGTTGGGTCTCTTAAGACAAGGTACAGAATTATTTGGTTATTGAAGTCTCCTAGAGGAACTGGGTCACAGTAATATCAGGTCAAAGAAGTGTTGGTCACAGTATTTTCGGGTCAGAAAAGGGACATAGAAGTATTGGGATGTAGAAGACTAGAGTCATAAAAGAGTCATAGAAGGGTCATATAAGCATTAGAGTAGGGACATCATAGATGGCTCAGCTCATAGAAGACTTGGTTCATAGAAGGATGGTGAGACACAATCCATCCAAGGGAAATCAAGTCCCCTTCTCCTTCAGACATCCAGAAATGGAATCTGAGCAGACAACATCTAGGACACAGCCTTTAGATCCCCAGCTCATCCATTGCCTGTTTCTGAAAAGCGCATGCAATGTGATAGTGGTGTAAGTGGTCAGGAAGTAGGAAGGACTGGGTCATAAGAAGGTCTCAGAAGACTCAGATCCTGGAAATGTTGGATCCTAGAAGAGTTGAGTCATAAATAGAAAGTCATAGAAAGGTCAGTGAAGAGGTTGGTCATAAAAGGCTTGGGTCATTTAAGACAAGTTGCAGAGTTATTTAGTTATTGAAGTCTCCTAGAGGAGTTGGGTCACAGCAATATCAGGTCATAGAAGTGTTAGTCACAGTACTGTCAGGTCAGAAAAGGGACATAGAAATATTGGGATGTAGAAGACTAGAGTCATAAAAGAGGTGTAGAAGGGTCATATAAGCGTCAGATCATAGAAGAGTCATTAGAGTAGGGACATCATAGATGGCTCAGGTCATAGAAGACTTGGTTCATAGAAGGATGATAAGACACAATCTGCCCAAGGGAAATCAAGTCCCCTTCTCCTTCAGACATCCAGAAATGGAATCTGAGCAGACAATGTCGGGCCACAGCCTTTATTTACCCTGCTCCATTGCCCATTTCTAAAAATGACATGGAAAGTGGTAGTGGTGTCAGTGGTCAGGAAATTTCCTCTATCTCCGTGATGTTTAGAAGATGATGGAGAGCGGCCTCACTATGACATTGTCCTGCTCGCTCAGTTCCCTGGGACGTTGCCCTCCCTGTCCCATAGAATGGGAAGGATTGCGTTTGCTCAAGTGATCCCTGACCTGATCACGACCCACCACTAGTTGATCTCCTGAAGAGTCCTGCCCTGAATCATAGAAGCCAGGAGACCTTGATGGGGAAGCCAGAGACAAAGAGGCCACCGGGAGTCTCAGATGTGTCTACTCCAGCTTTTCCTAAATTCAGCAGTGCCTACACAGGCTCTGTGCTTGTTTGTTTGTTATTCTTTTACTGTTCCTGAAGCAGCAAACACTGATCATGGGACCCTTGAATGGTCTTTTAAACCGAGACTAATTCAAAGTCTGGACCCTTGCTGAGCTTGGAGGATGCTGTCCCTTAAGCCCATCTGTCCTGACCTCTGTGACCACATCACAGCTCTGTCTCCCAAATAAACAGCTCAGACTCCTGCTGCCTGTGCCCCTGGCTGAGGGCATTGCTGCCCATTGGGGCTGAAGCCCTGCAGCTGTGGCACCAGCCAAGCTCATCCCTGACATCAGGAAACCAAGAGTCCCACACCGTGTGTGTGCAAAGTCTTTGCTTAAAGTAGAGACACAGTTGGGACAGAAGAGAGCTGAGTAGCTTTCCAGCCCCAAATCTAAAGAGCAGGGATTAAACGCCTAAATTCTCTCAATCGATCAACTTGGAGAAAGCACATAATTCCCTGTAATCTTCTTAGGGTCCTATTTGATGAGGAGGAGTAAGACATGATTCTCATGTCCACCGATTTTTCTAACAGGAGCTATGACAGTGCAGGACAGACATGTCTCTGCCTGGCTAAGGGAGGGAATATCAGGGATGATTTCAGCCTGTTTCTCTGCAGGTTCCCCTGGAGGCCCAGGGACACCTTGAGAGAGCACAGAGGGGCAGAGAAGGTGCTGCCTTGGGCTGCTCCTCTGCTGCTGAGCTGGGCTGGACTCCTGGCACAGTGTGAGCTCATATCAAGAGGGTAATTCTGAAAAGAGCCAAGTCTGTCCAGGAGCAGCTCCTCTGCAAAGCCCAGCAGGGCTGAGGGCACTGCCTGCAGGCAGCTAGGGGAGAGGAGGGAGTGGAGGGAGGGGAAAGGCAGGGTCGGGTGGGAGGAGAGAGGAGGATTAATTTGGACAGAAATCTTTACAGACCTTCTCCAGGTGAGTCTCTGGCTTCAGGACAGTGCAAGTGATGTTCCTGGAGGGATCTCCTAAAACCTGCACAGCCACAGCCTGAGGGATCTGTCAGGAGGGCTCTTGCCATTTCTGCAGCAGAAAGAAAACCAGGGTCAGTGCGGGAGCTCCCCGTGGTGGGAGAGGGAGAAGCTGTCTGGGGGAAGAAGCAGTTCTTGGCAGGAGAGGGTCTTTCTGCTTTCAAGTGAGTCTTGTGTGAGTCACGGCTGCACACAATTCAAAATCACTTTTAGATATTTCTAAGTGGACATTTCAAGGGGGAGATCAGAGCAAGGATTAAGTTAAAGATAAGGAACTTCTCTGTGTCTGTGGTTTCAGTTATGTGCACTTGGGGAATTTCAGGGGAACAATGGATCGAAAAGCTCTCATGCTTAAACAAATCACTAAGACTCCTGAGCAGTATCCTTGAGTGGTAATTAGGAGCCTCCTAGACTGTTTCCAACTCCACCTCTGCCCATGGGCACCACCAGCGTCACCTCTGCGTGACTCACCAGGCTCAGTCTGCACTGTCATTTTTTGCTTATAAACAAGAGCCCGTGCCCAGCTTTACCCAGCAAACAGGAGGATTTGTGTAAGTCCAGGTGGATGCAGAGAGGGTCAGATCACAGAATCACAGAATAACCAGGTTGGAAGAGACCCACTGGATCATCGAGTCCAACCATTCCCACTGATCCCTAAACCATGCTCCTAAGTACCTCATCTACCCTCACCTTAAACACCTCCAGGGACGGTGACTCAGCCACCTCCCTGGGGAGACCGTTCCAATGCCTAACCACTCTCTCCGGGAAGAATTTTTTCCTAATCTCAAGCCTAAATCTCCCCTGGTGGAGCTTGAGGCCATTCCCTCTCGTCCTGTCCCCTGTCACTTGGGAGAAGAGCCCAGCTCCCTCCTCTCCACAACCTCCCTTCAGGTAGTTGTAGAGAGTAATAAGGTCTCCCCTCAGCCTCCTCTTCTCCAGGCTGAACAACCCCAGCTCTCCTAGTCGCTCCTCATAAGATTTGTTCTCCAGTCCCTTCACCAGCTCTGTTGCTCTTCTCTAGACTCGCTCCAGAGTCACAACATCCCTCTTGTGGTGAGGGGCCCAGAATGTACACAGTACTCGAGGTGTGATGGGGTCTGTGAGCATTGACAGAGAAAAGGCATGGGACAGGGAAACATCTCCAAGGAGGAAGATCTCCAGGCAGAAGGGATAGGGTCATGGAATGAGCGGAAAATCAATACAGTGATATTGTGGGAGGGAGAATTCTGAAAGTTCTGTTTGATCCACGCAATGTAGCTGCTTCCTCTGAGCAAGCCCCCCTGCCTCCTCTCCCACACAGCAAAGCCTCTGCCCTCAGGGCTCTGGGCACTAAGGCTGAGCCCCCTCCTCTGCAGCCACAGCTCCAGTGCCCTCTCCAGAACCCAGGAGCTGAGAGCAGCTGCCTTGCAAGGTTGGTGTCTGGGAGGGAGTGAGCACAGCTGGGGAAGGGGAATGCTGTCTGCGTGCCTGGCTGCCTCTGCCCTGGCTTCTCTCAGCCTCACTCTCTTTCTCCCTGTTTCTCCCCTGATCTATGTTCTTGATGTTTTTCTCTGGTTCTTGCTGCTAGGCTTGCGGGGGTGGGAGTTTCAGCTGCAGAGTCACCCTCTGAACTGGAGGCTACTTTTCTGCCTTTGTGTCCATAGGAACATGTGTCCCAGCTTTCCTCTGAGATGTGAGACACTGGGAAATGCAGTCAGTGGGTCTGGGGAAGAAGCTGAGTTTCCCTTCAACAAATGGCATCATGAGGACACCTGGCTGTCCTTGAGGTGTCCTTCCAAGCTGTGAACTTCTCTCCAGGATGCAAACCTTTGTGCTACGTGAAGGCCCCTTGAGGTGTGCAGAGATGCAATGAGAGAGAAAATGCTGTTTTGTTTCTGAAATAAGCCGTGTGAGTCCTGGGCTGAAAGTGGGGGCTGAGACCTTAGGAAAGGGTGAGATATTGAGTGGTGAGTGATGCATCTCTCTGCAGGGCTGACTTCTCAGAGCCTGAGGGAAGAGGACCTGCTCCTCAGGCAGATTCAGCTGGCACCAAGAAGAGTTCCAGGCACAGAGATGAAGGAAGGTCTGAGAGAAATGAAACAGTAGCAGCAAGTGTGCAGTGTGAGAAATGGCTTTGATTTTACTCAAAATATTCTCCTGTAACGTCTTCCTGTAATTTCCTTATTGTACAGTGCTTCACATCCAGAGGCAGCAGATGTCCAACAGCAGCTCCATCACCCAGTTCCTCCTCCTGGCATTCCCAGACACACGGGAGCTGCAGCTCTTGCACTTCTGTCTCTTCCTGGGCATCTACCTGGCTGCCCTCCTGAGCAACGGCCTCATCATCACCACCATCACCTGTAACCACCACCTCCACATCCCCATGTACTTCTTCCTCCTCAACCTCACCCTCCTCGACACGGGATCCAGCTCTACCATTGTGCCCAAAGCCATGGCAAATTCCTTTTGGGGCACCAGGGCCATTTCCTATGTAGAATGTGTCTTCTCAAGTCTTTCTCTATGTCTTTTTCATTTCAGCAGAGTATTTTCCTCTCACCGTCATGTCCTACGACCGCTACCTTGCCATCTGCAAACCCCTGCACTACGGGACCCTCCTGGGCACCAGAGCTTGTGTGCACATGGCAGAAGCTGCCTGGGGCACTGGGTTCCTCAATGCTCTGCTGCACACGGCCAATACATTTTCCTTGCCCCTCTGCCAGGACAATGCTGTGGAACAGTTCTTCTGTGAACTTCCCCTGATTTTGAAGCTCTTCTGCTCACACTCCTACCTCAGGGAAACTGGGCTTGTTGTGTTTACTGTTTGTTTATTTTTTGAGTGTTTTGTTTTCATTGTGATGTCCTATGTACAGATCTTTAGGGCTGTGCTGAGGATCCCCTCTGAGCAGGGACGGCACAAAGCCTTTTCCAGGTGCCTTCCTCACCTGGCTGTTGTCTCCCTGTTTATCAGCCCTGGCATTATTACCTATCTGAAGCCCCCCTCCATCTCTTCTCCATCTCTGAATTTTGTTGTGTCATTTCTGTACACAGTGGTGTCTCCAGCACTGAACCCCCTCATCTACAGCTTCAGGAATCAGACAAAATCATTTTAATATGTAAAGTAAGACTGTGCTTGCAAGCAAAGCACATCAAGGGATTCATTCACTGTGAACAGTCGGCAGGAAGGTGTTCAGCCCTCTCCAGGCCAGCAGGGCTCCATCAGCAGTAACGGTTTCTTAGAAAGGCAAAAGTCATCATTCTGAATGTCTCTTCTTTTTAACCCAACTTTAATTGCCAAGTGTGGCATCCTATGTTACAGAACGTCCTTTTGGTTAAGGTCAGCTGTTCCAGCAGGGTCCTCTTGTAGCTTCTTGTGCACCCCGAGTCTACTACCTAGCGGAGCCATGTGAGGAGTAGAAAAAGGCTTAATGCTGTGTGTGTAAGGCTTGTTCAGCAATAATGAAAACCTCCCTGGGTTATCAACAGCACAAAGCCAAAATTCAGACCCATTCTGGCTGCTGTGAAGAATGTTAACTCAACCCAAATAAACCAGCGCAATGAGACAAGTGACTTCTCATCCTCATCACCCACACAGCCACCAGTGACACCACAAGCACCATTTCAGGCCAGGCTCCTTCTCCAGCCTTGTTCCTCACTCAGCCATGAGGGACATCACAAGAAGCTCCAAGAACCTGGCCCTGCTGTCCAGTCCTATCAGTTTCTTGGAAATTCATTACTTCACAGACACCTGCACAAGCCAAGTCACTTGTCCCACCCAGACAGCTGCTCAGGCCAAAGTGACACGAGGAGCAGATGCACCAGCCCCGTGTCTGTTCATATCCAAACAGCTTCTCAGCCACAAGATATCTAAAAAGTGCCCACACAGGCAAGGTGTCTGCTCCTGCCTCTCCACACACTCAGCCACCTCTGACCTCATAAGGGCCATTAAAAGCTACTGCTCTGTGACATAATCAGACACCAGTGACATCACAAGCCCCTGTGGAACACAAAGGCCCAGAGTGAGTCTACAGGGTGTAGTGGTACCAGAGACATTCCATGTTCCTGTGTAAGACAGGAGCCTGCTCCTGGTCTGAGACCTCCTCAGCCACCATGGACATCCAAAAGCAGTGGCAAAAACCAGGGCTTTGCTCCTAGTGTGCCACCCACCCCCTTGGGATGTTGAGACATCAAACACACCCTCACAAGCAAAGGGGCTGCTCCTCTGCTCAAACCTTCTCAGCACTTCTGGCCTCAGAAGCGCCTGCACAGCCTGGGACAGCCTGTGCCCTGCCACCCACTGACCCAGGAATCAGCAAAAGGCAGGGCCTGGTCCTGCCCTAGAACATAGTTAGGGACCTGTGACTTCATAGGCAGCACCACAAGCCAGGGCCCTTCTCCTGCCCTGCCCTCTGATCAGTCAGGGGTGACATCCCAAGCACCAGCACAAGCCAGATGCCTCCTCCTGGCCTATCAGCTCCTCACCCATCAGTGACAACATGAGCAGCTGCACAGACCAGGGCTCCCTCCTGCTTTATCACATACTCATCCACCTGGTACAGCACAAAAATCTTCAAAGCCATGTGCATGCCCCTGCCATACGTGCTGCAGAGCCACCAGTGACATCATAAGAACATTCACCTGCCAACTGTCTGTTCATTCCCAGTCAGCTCCTGAGGCACCAGGGGCAGCAGAACCAGCTGCACAAGCCAGGACCCTGTCACCTATTAAACCACAAGCATCAACGCAAACACCTGTGGGAGCCAGAGGCATGTTCCTGCCCTAAAGTGCTTTTGATAGGATAAGTTCATAGTGAGCCTGGTGTACCATGTCATGGGGTCACAGAATGGTTTGATTTGGAAGGGACCTGACAAGCCTTTTAGTTCTTACCCCCTTCCACGGGCAGGGCCACCTCCCACTAGATCAGGTCACTCTAAGTCCCATCCAGTCTTTCTTTGATCACCTCTAGGGATGGGGCAGCCACCACTTCTCTGGGCAACCTTGGCCAGGGCCTCACCACCCTCACAGAAAAACTTTTCTTCCTAAGATCTCAATCTCCCCTTTTTCAGACTAAAAGTATTCACCCCCAAACACAAACATCTCGCCCCATCCTGCCCCATGAGCTCCCTGATCAAGAACCCCTCCCCAGCATGTCTGGAGCCCCTTTCAGCACTGGAAGCTGCTTTAAGATCTCCCTGCAGCCTTAAGTTCTCCAGGTTTAGCAACTCTAACTCTCTAAGCCTGTCCTCATGTCCAAGGTGCTCCAGCTCTCTGAGCCACTGTGTCACCTCCTATGGATTCACCTCAACAAGTCCATATCCTTCCTGTGCTGAGGACTCCAGAGCTGGATGCAAGGCTCCAGGGCAGGTCTCAAGAGAGCAGATAATGAGGCCAAATCCCTTCCTTTGCCCTGTTGATTCCACTGCTTTGGATGCAGCCCAGGACACGATTAGGCTTTCTGAGCTGCAAGCACACACTGCCGGCTCACATGGAGGTTCTCAAGCCCCAGCACTACAAGTCCTTTCCTCAGGACTGCTCCCAATCCATTCTCTGCCCAACCTGAGTTTGTGCTTGGGATTTCCATGACCCAGGTGCAGGAGCTTGTTGATCTTCATGAGGTTCACAGAGCCCCATCTCTGCAGCCTGTCCAGGTCCATCTGGATGACATCCCTTCCCTCCAGCATGGTGACTGGGCCACACAGCTTGGTGTCATCAGCAAACTTGCTAATACTGCCTCGATCCCACTGTTCATGTGTGTGACAAAGGTGTTAAACAACACCAGTCCCAATACTGACCCCTGCAGAACACTTGCCACAAGTCTCCACGTGGACATCGATCCATTGACCACTATACCTTGAGTGTGACCTCCCAGAGATGTCATTTAGCTCCCATCAGGACAGTCCTTCTACCTGTCAGGTTTCCCCTGAAAGTCATCCCTAAGCACAGGAATTGTGCTCTGAACTTAACATCACCAAAAAGTGTTGTGACAGCTGCTTCCTCTTAGACTTAATACAGTTGGTCAACTGCACAGGGCTCAGGAGAGTCCTCTGTGCCACCTCACCAAACCCCAGGGTGTGCCCTGGCCTCTGTGGCTGCTGTGAAGGAAGTTAAGCCCATCCCAGCCAGGGCCAGCACACAAGAATGGGGGCCCAGAGATGGACACCACTGTGTCCTGGTGGCATGACAAGGGATGAGCAGGGAGGACAATCACTTCTCTCCCTCTTTTGGTGAGCCTACTCTATACACACTACGGCACTGCTGGACACATGACTGGATGTCCTTCTGCCTTCTGTTCCCCAGCAACACCAGAGATTTTTCCATAGAGCTGCTCCCCAACCAGGCACCCCAATCCCAGGCCCTGCAATTGCATGGTTTGGGTCTATCCCAGGTGCAGACCCTGGTCATGGTCCTTTGTTTCATGAACGTCCCAACAGGACAGCCCTTGTACCCATCAGGTTTCCCCTGAAAGGCATCCCTAAGGCACAGGAATGGGTGTCCCATCACTGAAAAAAGGGGTGAGAGTCGCATCCTCTAGGCATGGATCCAGGTGTTCAGCTGCATTAGGGTCAGGAGAGTCCCCTGAGCCACCTCACCAAACCCCCTCATGTTGTATGGCACCCAGGCACACTTGGCGTTTCTTCTTCTCCTGCAGATCTGCGTGCAGCCAGGTCTGTAAGGAAATCAGGGGGAGAAGGTGCCTTGGAGCTGGAACACTCAGCTTTGGGGTGCAGGGAAGTCTGATGGAAGGAAATGGGATGCAATTGCCAGGAGAGCAATGAAAGCAGTGGTGGTGCTAGAGCGGTGAGGAACAAGACTGTCCATGCAGGGTCAGACCTCAAAGGATGCTTCTCCACGGTGCCCAGACCTCCTGAGGTGAAATGTGGCTTCAATGCCCATTGAAGAGAACAACTGACACCTCTGAGCTGAAATGTAATGAAATATAAACTTAACATTAAAACATATTTTCATTAGGTGCACTTTGAAATCTTCCTCTTCACCCACACTGGGAAATGACTCTGAGGAGCCATACAAAGCTTGAAGACCTGAAGGAAACTTCAGAATAATAACGAGCTCGTTAAGGCTTTCTGTACTTTAATGAGACTCAGGGTGGATTTGCTTCTGAGTCCTTGAACCTGAGCTCCTGAGAGGAGGCTGAGGAAAGCACTCAAGAAGTCAACAGCAGAACTCAGAGTACCTGAAGTATTAATTGGTCTCAGTGAAGATCATTGCAGACAAGAGCTCCCAAGGGACTTGTTAGAGTTGAGAACTGGAGGCCACGATTGCAGACAGGCAAAGGTGCTGTGCAGGCAGCCTGGGTTTTCTTCATGAAGCAAGGAGGCCAAGGCCTGACCCCTAGATCCTGAGCAGGCAGATCTGGCTTTGCCTGCAATGACACTGGTGTCATGAACATTCTCAAATGGCCAAATCTAATTGGGAGCAATTATCCCATGTAATTCCAAATACAGGCCAGTAGAGTTATGTGAGATGCCAAGGCTGTCGCACAGCTCCATGGAGTTGTAAAGAGTTATGTCCCAGGTGATAGAACAGTTGGATCATAGAGTAGTCATAGGAGAGTTCAGTCATAGAAGGTTTATGGAAGTATTGGGTCACAGAAGTCTCATAGAATTATTGGGTCATAGATGATTCAAGTCATAGAGTAATCGGGCTATGGAAGAGTCAAGTCATAGAAGTGATAGTTTATTCAGGTTTTAGAAGAGTTTGGTCATAGAAGGGTCACAATAGGGTTGGTTCAGAGAAGGGTTGGGTCATAGAAGAGTCATAGAACAATAAGGTCGTGGAAGAATCTGGTCACAAAAGTTTCATAGGGGAGTCCAGTCATGGAAAGTAATATCATAGAATAGTCAGGTCATAGAATGAAGTGCTGTGTCCTAGAGAGCTCAAGTTATGGAAAAGCCTGGTCATATAAGAGACGGGTCACAGAAGAGTTGAGTTATAGATGAGTCAGGACTAAGAGGAAGAATATAAGTGTTCAGTCCTAGAAGGTTCGTAGATGTCTCAGGTCACAGAATTTTTGAGTAGTAGAAGAGCTGAGTCATAGAAACATGGGAGTTTATTCAGATAATGAAAGGGTTTGGTAACAGAAGGATCATTTGAAGATTCAGGTCATAGAAGAGTCAGGTCATAAAATGCTTCGGCAATAGCTTACTCTGGCCATAGAGAAGTCAGGTTATAGAAAGACATAGAGGGATCATAGAGGAATTGGGTCATAGAAGGCTTGATTCATACAAGACTGGGACTCTAGAAGAGTTGGGTCATAGAGGAGTCATAGAAGAGTTGGGAGGTAGAAGCGTTGGTTCATACAAGAGATGGGTCATAGAAGGCTCACAGAAGAGTATGGTCATAGAAATAATGTGTCATTGACGTTTCAGGCAACAGAAGCTTTAGGTCATAGAAGGGTCATAGAATTTCTGGGTCATAGAAGTGTCAAGTCATAAAAGAGTCAGCTGACAGCTCATATAAGAGTCAGGTCATACAAGATTCTGTTCATAGAAGCGTCACTTAATAGTAAGTTTGGTTCATAGAACACTCAGGCCATAGAAGGGTCGGGTTTTAGAAGACTGAGATCATAGAAGCATCAGGACCTAGATGATTTATGTCACAGAAGAGTCATAGAAGACTTGGGTCATAGAAAGTCATGTCATAGAAGAGTCAGAGACCAGTCAATTCATGCAAGGTCATGGTCAGCTCAAGTCACAGAAGAGTTTGATCATTTAAGAGACAGGTCAAAGAAGATTTGGGTTATAGATGAGTCAGATCATAGAGGAGGAGTAGCAGATTAATTCAGTCATAAAAAGTTGATACAAGTCTTGGGTCATATAATTCTCAGGTCATAAAAGATTTGGGTCATAGAAGGGTCACCAAATATTTGTGTAATGGAAGAGTTGAGTCATAGAAGCTTAAGACTTTGATTAGGAAAAGGAAGGACTGGGTCTTAGAAGACTCAGGTCATAGAAGTATTGGGTCATAGAATGGTTGGATCATAAATTATTTAGGTCATAGAGGAGCTGGGTCACAGAGGAGTGGGGTCATAGGAGAGTGAAATAGGAGACTGGTCATAGCCAGTCATAGAAGGGTCAGAGAAGAGTTTGGTCATAAAAGGCTTGGATAATTTAGTCTGTGCTATAGAAGTATTGGGTTATTGAAGGCTCCTAGAGGAGCTGGGTCAAATATTGGGTCATAGAAGTGCTGGTCACAGACGTGTCAGGTAAGAGGAGGAACATAGAGGTGTCTGGACACAGAAAACTTGAGACATAAAAGAGTCTCGGCTTCTGCCTTGCACAGGCAAACACTCTCCTGGTTTGAAAACTAGTTGGATGGCCGGGCCTAGAGAGTGGTGGGAAATGGTGATAACTCCAGCTGGAGGCCAGTTCCAGGTGGGGTTCCCCAGGGCTCACTGCTGGGTCCAGCCCTGTTCAGTGTCTTTATCAATGACCTGGATGAAGGCATCGAGTGCACCCTTAGCAAGTTTGCAGACGACACTAAGCAGGGTAGTAGTGTGGATCTACTGGAGGGTCGCGAGGCTCCAAAGGGACCTGAACAGGCTGGACCGCTGGGCTGAGACTAATGGCATGAGGTTTAAGAAGGTCAAATGCTGGGTCTTGCAGTTGGGGCACAACAACCTGTGTAGTGCTACACTAGGAGAAGTCTGTCTAAAAAGCTGCCTGGAGGAGAAGGACCCAGGTGTGTTGCTTAACAGCAACTGAACATGAGCCAGCAGTGTGCCCAGGTGACCAAGAAGGCCAATGACATTTTGGCTTGGATCAGAAATGGTGTGGCCAGCAGGTCCAGTCTGGTTATTCTCCTTCTGTACTTGGCACTTGTGAGACTGCTCCTTGAATCCTGTGTTCAATTCTGGGCCCCTCACCACAAGAAGGATGTTGAGGCTCTGGAGCGAGTCCAGAGAAGAGCAACAAAGCTGGTGAAGGGGCTGGAGAACAAATCTTATGAGGAGCGGCTGAGAGAGCTGGGGGTGTTTAGCCTGGAGAAGAGGAGGCTGAGGAGAGAACTCATTGCTCTCTACCTGAAAGGAGGTTGTGGAGAGGAGGGAGCTGGCCTCTTCTCCCAAGTGACAGGGGGCAGGGCAAGAGTGAATGGCCTGTACCTCCACCAGGGGAGTTTCAGGCTGAATATTAGGAAAAAATTTTTCACAGAAAAGATCATTGGGCACTGGCAGAGGCTGCCCAGGTAGGTGGTTGATTCACCTTCCCTGGAGGTGTTTTAGGGATTGGTGGATGAGGTGCTGATGCGCATGGTTTAATATTTGATAGAATTGGTTGGACTCAGTGATCCGGTGGGTCTTTTCCAACCTGGTGATTCTATGATTCTATGATTTACACAGCCACTTGATCAGGAAAGACAGACCATGACTGAGAAAAAAAATGAGAACAGTACTATAATTAAACAATGCATCCAAAACCAAAGAATACAGAAGGCAGGGTGGGCCAGCAGTGAGTTACATTAGAACTGCTATGCAGAAGCTCAGCAATTTATTGCTTGATAACAATATCCAGTTATCTGATTCCACATTGCATCCTTGAGATTCTGATTTTTCAGGCTGTAGATGAGAGGGTTCAGTGCTGGAGGCACCACCGCATACAGAATTGACACCACCAGGTCCAGGGATGGAGAGGAGACTGAGAGGGGCTTCAGGTGGGCAGTCATGCCAGTGCTGATAAACAGGGAGATCACAACCAGATGGGGGAGGCAAGTGGAAAAGGCTTTGTGCCGACCTTGCTCAGAGGGGATGCCCAGCACGACCCTGAAGATCTGAACATAGGACAACACAATGAAAACAAAACAGCTGAACATTAGGAAGAAGCTAAAAATAATAAGCCATATTTCCCTCAGGTAAGCATCTGAGCAGGAGAGCTTGAGGATCTGTGGGATTTCACAGGAAAACTGTTCCACAGCATTGCCCTGGCAGAGGGGCAGGGAAAATGTATTGGTCGTGTGCAGCAGAGCAGTGAGAAACCCAGTGCCCCAGGCAGCTGCTGCCATGTGGACACAAGCTCTGCTGCCCAGTGTTGCCTTTGTTAAGGCGTGACGACCTGGTTCAGGAACAGCCCTACAGCCAACACTAGGCAGCTCGGGCCATCAGCTCACAGACACCAATGTGGTGGATGGCAAATGGTGTTTATTGATAAACAACACGGTGTTATAAATGTTAGGCTTTACGTCACTTCCGTCTGCTTACCTCATGAGCTAAACACTATTGGCTCTCCGGAGGGGGGTTTCTGTCTTTCCGTAACAGCACGATATCTTCCGACCGCCAAGCCCTAGCTACCTACATTTCCCCCCTCCCTATGCTTAACGAAATGGTCTAAAATATAAAATGTAAAAAAAAAATATCTAAAATTCTAACTAGAATGTATAAAATCTAAAGCCCAAATATATATATCATAGTCCCACAGTAACAAACATAAGGCACACCAAGTGACTGATATCTGGGAGGTAGCTGTGAGTAATGAGGTATGTTAGTAAGGGTGGTGATAGGGGATAACTGGAGATCATACTAAACACGTGCATTTCTAAAGAAAGTACCTGCTTTCTGCCAGCATGACTAAGTGCATCAAAAAATATAAAAAAGGCTCAGTGAACAAGTACATTCTTAAAGTCGTTGCTGGTGTTCCACCAGCATGATGTTAACCTTCTCTAACCGGCTCTTAACAAACAAAGTGAGTCTATTCAATATGCAGGGTCCGAAGATTAGTGCCAGTACGATCATTGCAATTGGCCATATCAAGGTAGATATCAGGGTGGTTAGCCACGGTGAATAGTTAAACCATGACTCTAACCATCCGTGATGGGCCTCCCTGTCTTTCTTTGAGCCAGTCACTCTCTCAATTTAGCCATCGAATCTCTAACCATTCCAGTGTGGTCAGCGTAAAAACAGCATTCTTCTTTCAACTTGGCACAAAGGCCTCCTTGCTGCATGAAGAGGAGGTCTAACCCCCGTCTATTTTGCAAAACAACTTCTGAGAGTGAGGATATAGATTTTTCGACTTTCTGCAGGTCCTCATCTATGGCGGCTTGTAGTTGAGATAGGCCTCATTGCTGGGCCACTAGGGAGGTCACTCCCGTGGCCATGCCTGCTACCCCCTAAACCAAGCAGCGTGGCTATCGTTACAGCTGTCAATACTTCCCTATTTTGGAGTCTGCTGTTCACTTCTCCCCAATAATAGTACATGTCTTCTTCTGGATGGTATAGGACCATGGGAACAATCAAAATTTGCACACAGAAGTCAGCAAAATTATTAAAAAGTCTAAGGGACACACAAGGGTTTACCCCTGATCGGTGGCAGATCCACATTCCGGATACGGATGGGATCACCCATTTGTAGGCTCTGTTAACCACAACGGTTTCTGCACAAACAGCACCATCCCAGTTTGCACATGCAAAACACACTCCCTGGCCTCTGACTAGGTTCAAGGTGATTCTTCTCCATGATGTGTCCCACCTACACGGGGCTGGATTGTCGTCTGGTGAATAGCTAAAAGGAGCATTGAGGGCAACACCCTTATAGAAAGGGGGGTGCACATCATAACATAACCAACAAGAGCTCGTGAGATTCGGGTTTGACTGATTCAGCGACTGAAAGGTAGTGTCCAACACATCAAAAAATGGTTTGTCGGACAAGTAGTGGGGGTTCACGCTTGGTTCACTTGAGGGAACTATTTGCTTAGTTGGCAGGGGAGTGGTTGGAACAGGAGTGGAGATTGGCAAGCTTTCCTTCCTTTGCTGGTTATCATTTTTGATTATGGCATTAGGTCCAATCACTGTGCCACTCTTCACTTCTTGTTTTTTGATTAAAATCACTTTCCCCCTATCTTTACCAGATTCTCAGAGTCTAAGGCCCCAGGTTTTTCCAATAGTCCACCCCAGGTCGTTAGGTCGTTTTCATTGGTTACATTTAGTATAAGATATAGACACCGATTCTTGGGTTTCCCATGGGTCGCTGCAAATCCTGGTCTCAAGGGGTCTTTGAGGGGAGTGATGCACCCGTGAGGTCCTCTTTGTACCTTCAAATATCTGTCTGGCCCTGCCCCTGGCACCCAGTCTGAGGCTATAGTTTCACATCCCCAGTGGGAGCAATAGTACTGATTGGGAGTGTTACAGTAAGGTCTGCCGGGGTTGAACTGGGGCACATATAATAACTTGCGTCATGAGAACAGGGTTATACCAGGGCTAGTTCACAGAGTTTTGCCTGAAAGCTAGGGGGCCCAGAGGTAACGATTTTCTGTAATATCTTCTGATCCTCCCATCTCATCTGCACCGACTCCCATGGCTGATGCTCGTATGAGCCAATGGATGGTGTTACAAGCGCCAGAAGTAAGAATTACACAAAAACACTGTGACCACCCCCCGTGGGGGCTATTTTGTTGTTGTTTGGGTTCTGCCAATGCGGAGATCCCAGGCGCAGACGAGACGCTTGCAGACTGGTCATCTTCCTCTGCCACTGGGACGTACGGATTAGGAGGGTGTCCGATGAGGTGGTCCTATGAACAAAACTCACAATTTTCATTACTCTTATTCTGGAGGTCTGGTTTAATGGACTTAAGTGGACACCACTTAACTGTGCCGTCTTTTCTAACAGAAGCATACCCTCGCCCTGTCAGAACCAGCCTCCACCCTGGTTCCCATTCCCCCAACTCATTTCTGATTGTAACTAACGGGCCTTCTTCTAATGCTCTCATAGTCCAATGTTTTTGGGTGGGGCTGTTCGCTTCCTCCCCCCTGGGGAATTGATTTAATGCTAACAGAGCAGTTGCTAGCAGACATGATTGGTCTCCAGAGAGAATGGCGTTGACAAAACCTTCTGCTTTTGCTAATACCTCCAGTTTATTTTTCAAAGTTAGATTTGCTTGTTCAACTATGGCCTGTCCTGTGCTATTATATGGGACGCCATGTATCAGGGTGATACTCCATTTTGAGGCAAATGTCTGGACTGATTTAGAGATAAAATTGGGGCCATTGTCTGTTTTGATCTGATTAGGGACACCAAGCCATGCCATGGCTGTCAGCCAATGTTGGAGTGTCGCTTTGGAATCTGTCCTAAGGTGTTGTGTGGCTACGATCACTCCACTATATGTGTCTACGGTCACCGCCAAAGACGCTCAAGGTTTCAGAAACTGACAGAGCGTGAAATCTGTCTGCCACACCTCAGAGGCCTTGAGACCTCTGGGGTTGACTCCACTGGACCACAGTGGCACTTTCTGACAATGAGGGCACGTGGCTACTATATGTTTTGTGTCAGTAACTGAAATCTCACATTTCTTTGCCAGCGCTTTAGCTCCGATATGGAGAGACTCATGTAGCTGACAGGTGTCTCTCAGCGTCCACAGTCCTTTTGCAGCAGTGTCTGCTTTATCATTACCAGTTTGGAAAAACCCTTTATTTGGGTTGTGACTGTTGACGTGGATGACCGATATGGTACCCTTTCGGGAAAGAAGCTCTGCTTCTAGCATTAGAGCTACTGTGGATGCCAGGCCCCGACATGGCTAAGCAAAGCTTGGCCACGCACATCGAATCGGTCACGATGTGAAGTGTTCCATTGGGAACAGTCCGCACGCTAGTACTACGGCCGTCGCTTCTAGCTGCTGGACTGAAAGCGCACAATCGGTCATTTTAATGCAGTGCCATTCTCCTTCCGATTGTCACACTGCTGCTGAGGTGGAGGTCACTGAGGATATGTCTGTAAAGACCGTTTCTCCCAGTTGGGGCCGGTTTATGATTTTCCGTGGAAGGTCGATGTCAACAATTGCCAACATTTGAGTCCAGGGAGGCTTTGTAGCATACCAAACTTCTCCACCAAACCCAACAAGGGCTATGGCCAGATACTCTGACATCGCCACTGATTGTGTTGGAAGCTGTTTATGGAAGGGTAGGTATATTCTGGCGGGTTCAATGCCCAAGTGTCTTAAGGGGAGTTTTCTGCCTTTCATGATGAGATTACCAAGGCACTCGACTCCTGGAGAGAATGCACATGATGGTTTTCCCAGGACTATCCATTGTATTGGTTGGGCTTTTTCAGGGGGACCCTGGGCTAGTGCCCTTACTCCTCCTCCCTCCATAAAGTGTACATAGAGATCGAGTGGTATATCCGGGTTCCATCTGGCAAGCGTGCTTGACGATGCCTGTTGCTCGATGAAGTCGAGAGAGTTCATTGCTTCCATCGTCAGAGTTTTTTGCTCCCATGGGTTCTTTCCTTTTAAAAGATCATACAATGGGGCCATGATTTCAGGAAGAGATCAGGACAATATTACGGAGCCATTGCAAAGACACCACTAGCTGTTTCATGTCATGGAGCATTTTGATGCGTCGACGGATTTTTATTGGGGGAGTGTTACATAAGAACTAGTGATCCCCACTCCCAAGAAACTGAAACATGGTCCTTTTTTAATTTTCGCTCTTGCAATTTCAAACCCGTTTATTTTCAGTGTTTCTGAGACTGTTGACACTAGCTGGTCTACCTGGTTTGCTGACGGTGCAGCGATCACAATATCGTCCATGTACTGAATGATAGTTGCGGTTGGATCACTGCACCGAACCGGTGCCAGCGCCTGATCCACTGTGATTTGACAGATGGTAGGCAAGTTAATAATTCCTTGAGGCAGAATTTGCCATTGGAAGCGGCAGTTGGGGCGCTGGCTCTTTGGGAACACAACAGAAAAGGCGAACCGCTCCTTGTCTTCTTCATGCAAAGGTATTGAAAAGAAGCAGTCCTTAATATCAAGGACAGCACAGGGTTGCCCTTTTAGTATCATAGAGTTCATAGGCAACAGCGTTTGGACAGGACCCATTGGTTGAATTCTCTTGTTGACTTCACGCGGGTCGTGAAGGAGACGGAACCCCTCACCAGATCGTTTGCATATTACAAAAACTGGGGTGTTCCAAGGGCTAGTGGAAGGCTCTATATGACCTCGTTGTAGTTCGCGGTCAATTAGTTCAAGAAGGGCATCCATTCGAGGCTTTGACAGGGGCCACTGCTCGACCCACACTGGGTCGGACGATTTCCACGTCAGTCTAATTGGTGGAAGTGGGTATACAGCAGTGGACCTTACAGTACATTTATCACCCTAGCTTTCAGTAGGGCTAGAGCATCCCTTCCCAGCAGGGGTGGGACTCCTAACATAACATATGGGAAGAGGGTAATAGTTTTCTCTGGTCTGTTTCCAGTATGGAGCGTTATTGCTACCAGTTGAGCACTTTTCCGAGCTTGGGTTAGTCCCCCAACTCCACTCACCATGGGGGCATCTTCTAATTTCTAATGCGGGGGCCAATTCATCTTGGGAATAACTGTAACATCTGCTCCGGTGTCAATCAGAAAGGGGACACTAATGGTGGTGCCATTTAAGGTATTATGGAGGGAACAAATCCCCCACACCACTGGTGGGTTGTCACACCTTACTACCAGGGCCACCCTGGGGTCTCGCCCCCACTGAGTGATCCTTGCTGCCCCTGAGGTAGGGACAGATTTGGCTGAGCCGTCGGTTGGGCCATAAAATTGGTCGCTTCTCGAGGGGGCAATGGGTTCAGGAGCACCTCGCCCCATCCGGGGTTGGCATAATTGGGCTGCCTTGTATCCCAAGCGGGAGAGGGCCGTGTGTGGCCCAGGTGCCATCTCCCCCTTCTGTTTCCCTGAGGCTTAGCAAAATGCCCATTCTTTCCACAGGTCCAACACGGGTTGGTTTTGGCTCTGGGGAAGTGTTGTTTGTGGGTCCCCCGACTGAGGGCAGTTTGCCACATCGTGGCCTGCCTGGCCACATTTAAAACATGCCATCACATTAGCTACTGCTGTGCGAACACCCACCTGGATTGGAGCTAGATGCTCTTCATTCGCAACATGCTTGATCATGTCCACGATCCTTGACCCCACTGGCAATGATCGTAAAATTTCTTTGGTTGCCGAATTGCACTGCTGGCGTCAGCATTCTGCTACGACCGGGCCTTTTGCTTCTGCAGGCAGGGTCAAAGAATCGACTGTGGCCTGGAGGCAATCCACAAATTGTGTGAAGCTCTCACTTCCATTTTGCTTTATAGTGGACCACAGCGACAGCTTGGCAACAACTCTACAGGCTGTGCGAATGGCTTCTCTGGCCACATGGGTAGTTGCCATAACTTCATGGGCTTGCGCCTGGGGGGTAATCATTGTTGGGTCTGTACCCATTAACCGTTGCAGGCTAGAGCCATGTAGTGGGTAATCCACCCCAGTTACTCGAGCCAACTGCTTCACACAGTTATCTTCCCAATCTTGCTTAGAAACAATCATTCCTGCCCCATCAAAGATCAGTCTACAAGTTTGTTTTATATCGAACAGGAACAAATCGTCCCCCTCGAAAACACTGTCTATGAGGGTGAAGACAATGGCAGAATTAAGCCCTTTGTCCGCAATTGCTTTAACAATCGCTTGTATATCCTTAGGGTTTATCAGCAGATGAATCCTTTGTCCTCCATCCGTCTCCCGGACCAGGAATGCTAATGCGGCCGATGAGACCCAATTGGCACATGCTATCTTTATCTCCCTCCAATCCATAAGAAGGATTTGTCCTCCTCTTTAATTCGGATGGGGATATCTCAGCTTTTAGATCCGTCTGCCCCGGTTTCCTCCTCCTCTGAGTTTGAATCGATTGTGAACCACTCATCCCCGCCGGCAACTGACCCGGAGTCGGAGCTCAACTGACTGGATACTTCCAGATACCAACAGCTTTTGTTGCATTCCAGACACACCCACTTCCCTTGCAGCGGGCCATTCCCTCCCCCTTGCCCCCCCCCACCCTCTGCTTGGCTAGGTGCTTGCCCTATAAGGCATTTTTTCAGATGGGCGATCTGATTGGTTCTCTGCCCTTCAGTTATACTCTTTTCTCCTTTTTTGTCGCTTCCATTGTCTTTCTCCTTCTCATTCTCCTCCCCCTCCCGTTTAAGTGCGCTTGTTAGGTCTAGCGCTTCCTCCTTGTTCCCACCGGGGACCTCCTCGCCCCGCCCTTCCCCTTTCTGCTCGGTGCCATCTTGGGGCGCATAGGGCGGTGGTCTGGCCCAAGTTTCTTCAGACTCCTTTTTCTCCGCGGCACCCCTGGCCTCCTCAGCCAACCCACCCCAAAAGGATTTTGCCCGTTTTTGTCCCTCTGTAAGAGGGTCGGCGTTTGGAGATTGGGGATCTGCTGCAGATCTTTAGACTTAGCAGGATCATCATCGTCTGGGGGGGTGGAGTCTGCGTGGCCGTACCGACTCCCAATTTTGGGGTGACTAACAAACAGTGTTTGGCTGCCCTCCAGGTCTCCTGCTCTCGTATGGCCTTCTGCAGGGCCTGGAAGACCTTTCCCCATGCCTTAAGATTTTTCCCACAACCCGAGGACATCGTCTCCTCGGCCAACGATTTAGTACATTTGTCCCACACTTCAGGGTGGAGAACATCCACCAATTGGTCAATGACCCCAATTTGTAAAAGCCTCGTGACTGTGAGAGTAAAATCGTTAGGTTTACAAGTAATACCCCACTGCTTATGTAATTGTGATACGACCTTCACAAGGGCTTCCATCCTCCTTGTTGAGAGTGGTTTCTTCCTTGCGGGTCCTGGGCGCGCCCTCACCCTCACCGCCAGGCAGATCCAGCTGCTCCAGCCACCATTCACTCGTCCAGGCAATTTCTGACTCCCATTTTTTCGACACTCGAATTTCCCGGGTTTCGGCACTATTTGTTGCTTTTGTTAAGGCGTGACAACCTGGTTCAGGAACAGCGTGACGGCCAACACTAGGCCGCTTGGGCCATCAGCACACTGACATCAATGTGGTGGATGGCAAATGGCGTTTATTGATAAACAACACGGTGTTATAAAGGTTAGGGTTTACAACGTCACTTCCGTCTGCTTGCCTCATGAGCTAAACACTACTGGCTATCCAGAGGGGGGATTCTATCTTTCCATAACAGCACGATATCTTCCGACCGCCAAGCCCTAGCTACCAACACACGTGCTTCATGATCACACTCAAGATCACCTGTTCCATGACTTTCCCTGGCACTGAGGTCAGACTGACAGGCCTGTAGTTCCCTGGATCCTCCTTGCAACCCTTCTTGTAGATGGAACAACATCAGCCTCCAGTCCAGTGGAACTTCCCCAGGCAGCCAGGACTACTGGAAGATGATGGAAAGGGGTTTGGCCAGCACATCCGCCAGTTCCTTCAATATCCTTGGGTGAATCCCATCCAGCCCCATAGGCTTGTGGGTGTCTAGTTGGGCTAGCAAAGGTCTGACCACCTCCACTTGGACCATGGGAGCCTCATGTTGCTCCTCTAGCTCCGGGGTTTGTACAGAAAGGGAACAACTTTCTTTACAATTAAAGACTGAGGCAAAGAAAGCATTAAGTATCTCAGCCTTTTCCTCATACCCTGTCACTGTTGCTCCTTCTGCGTCCAACAGGAACTGTATGGTCTCTCTGGATCTGAGCAGTCTAGACCGCTGGGCAGAGTCCAATGGCATGAGGTTTAACAAGGACAAATGCCGGGTCCTGCACTTGGGGCACAACAACCCTGAGCAGCTACAGACTAGGAGAAGTCTGTCTAGAAAGCTGCCTGGAGGAGAGGGACCTGGGGGTGTTGGTTGACAGTGACTGAACATGAGCCAGCAGTGGCCCAGGTGGTCAAGAAGGCCAATGGCATCTCGGCTTGGATCAGAAATGGCGTGACCAGCAGGTCCATCGAAGTTATTCTCCTTCTGTATTCAGCACCGGTGAGACTGTTCCTTGAATCCTGTGTTCAGTTCTGGGCCCCTCACCACAAGAAGGATGTTGAGACTCTGGAGCGAGTCCAGAGAAGAGCAATGAAGCTGGTGAAGGGGCTGGAGAACAAATCTTATGAGGAGCGGCTGAGAGAGCTGGGGTTGTTCAGCCTTGAGAAGAGGAGGCTGAGGGGAGACCTTATTACTCTCTACAGCTACCTGTATAGGCCTGTGGGGTTATGGGAAATGCCAAAGCTCTCACTCAGCTTCCTGCAGTTATAGCAGAATTGGGTTCTAGACGGGCAGGGTCATAAAAGGTTGAGTCACAGAATCACAGAAATCTTGGGTATGAGAAGGGTCAGCTGAGAGAAGAGTTGAGTCATAGAGGAGTAACTCAGCAGTGCAGTCATAGAAGGTTTACAGAAGTTTTGATTCATAGAGTTTTCATAGCAGAACTGGATCATAGATGATTGAGTTCATAAAAGGGTCATAGAATATTCAGGACATAGAAGAGTTGAGTCATGGAAATGTGAGTTTATTTAGGTTTTAGAAGGGTTTATTCATAGAAGAGTCACAAAACGGTTGGTTCAGAGAAGGGAAGAGTCATAGAAGAGTCATAGAACAGTCAGGAAATGGAAGAATCTGTTCCCAGAAGTTTCATGGAAGAGTCAGGTCATGGAAAGTCGCATCATAGAACAGACAGACAACAGTCAGGTCATGGAATGAAGTGTTGTGTCATAGAAGGCTTGGGTCATGGAAGGACCTGGTCATGTAAGAGGTTGGTCACAGAACAGTTGAATTATAGATGTGTCAGGTCATAGAGGAATAACAGAAGATTTCAGTCATAGAAGGTTCACAAATGGGTCGGGTGATGGAAGTCTCAGATCATAGAATTTTCAGGTAATAGTAATATTGAGGAATAGAAGCATGAGAGTTTGTTTGGATAATAGAAGGATTTGGTCGTTGAAGGGACATTAAAGAGTCAGGTCATAGAAGGGTCAGGTCATAAAATTGTTGGGTCATAGATTATTTAATTTAGAGAGGAGTCAGTTCATAGAAGGATGATAGAAAAATTGGGTCATAGATGGCTTGATTTGTAGGAGGCTCAGACTCTAGATGAGTCAGATCATAGAGAAGTCAGAGAAGAATGGGGTGGTAGAGGAGTTGGTTCATAACTAGATGGGTCATAGAAGGCTCCTAGAAGAGCAGTGTTGTACAAGGGGTGTGTCACTGAAGTGTCGGGTCATAGATGCACTAGGTCATAGATTGGTGATAGAACTCTTGGGTCATAGAAGTCGAAAAACACAGGTGGCAGCTCATTTAAGAGTCAGGTCATAAGGGAGTCAGGTCATAGAAGGGTCAGTTAATAGCAGGTTTGGTTCATAGAAGAGTTGGGTCATCAAAGGTTCGGGTATTAGAAGAGTCGGGTCATAGAAACGTTGGGCATAGATGATTTGTGTGACAGAAGAATCATAGAAGACTTGAGTCATAGAAAGTCAAATCACAGAAGAGTCAGAGGATAGTCAAGTCATAGAAGGACACAGAAGGCTCATGTCACTGATGGGTCTGATCATATAAGAGCAGGTCAAAGAAGAGTCAGGTTATAGATCAGTCGTATCATGGAGGAGTAATAGCATAGTTCAGTCATAAAAGGCTCATAGAGGTGTCAGGTCACAGAAGTCTCAGGCTATAAAAGATTTGGGTGGTAAGAAGGGTCATAAAAGATTTGGGTCATGGAATAGTTGAGTCATAGAAGCATGAGAGTTTAGTCAGGAAAAGGAAGGAACAGGTCAGAGAAAGGTCTTTGAAGAGTCAGGTCATAGAAGTGTTGGGTTATAGAAGAGTTGGGTCAACAGTCATTCAGATCATAGAGGAGTTTGGTCATAGCAGGGTGGTGAGACACAATCTGCCCAAGGGAAATCCAGTCCCCTTCTCTTTCAGATACCCAGAAATGGAATCCAAGGAGACAACGTCTGGACAAAGCCTTTAGATCCCCTGCTGTTCCAGTGGCCATTTCTGAAAAGGACATGGAATGTGGGAGAGAGGCCTCATGTGACATCATCCTCCTTGTTCAGCTCCCTGGGATTCTGCCCCTCCTGTCCCACAGACTGGGAAGGACTGGGTTTGCTCAAGTGATCCCTGACTTGATCCCCAGTCACCACTGGTTGATCTCCCCCAGAGTCTTGCCCTGAGTCACAGAGGCCTGGGAGAATTTTGTGAAGAAGACAGAGACAAAGAGGACACATGGATTCTCAGATCTATCTACACCTGCTCTTTCTTATATTCAGCAATGCCCACACAGTGCCCTTTACTGTTCCTTAAAAAGCAAATACTCATCATTATACTCTTGAATGGCCTTTCAAGTTGAACTGAAACGTAGACTGGACCCTTGCTTGGAGGATGCTGTCCTTGAAGACCATCTGTCTAGAGCTCTGTGACCACGTCCCAGCTCTGTCTCTCACAGGAACAGCTCCAGCTCCTGCTGCCTGTGTCCCTGGCAGAGACACGACTTGGACAGAAGGGAGCCGTGTGTCTTTCCAGCCCAAGGCATAAGGACCCAGGATGAAAAGCCAACGTTCACTCAATGCAAGAGAACATCCCAGCTTCTAAAAATGAGGCCAATCCCTGTCACCGTCCTGTTTTCCTGTCTAATAACAGGAAAAAATATATTGCTTCTCATGTCCAGCTATTTTTCTAAGAGGAGCAATGACAGTGCAGGACAGAAGTTTCGCTGCCAGCTGAGGGAGGGAACATCAGGGATGGCTTCAGCCTTTTTCTCAGCAGGTTCCCCTGGAGCCCCAGGGACACCTCAAGGGAGCTGCAAGAGGGCAGAGAAAGCGCTGCCTTGGGCTGCTCCTCTGCTGCTGAGCTGGGCTGGGCTCCTGGCAGGGGGGGAGCTCCTGGCAGGGGGGGAGCTCCTGGCAAGTGGGCAGCGCTACAGAGAGCCAGGTCTGTCCAGGAGCAGCTCCTCTGCAAAGCTCACCACGGCTGAGGGCACTGCCTGCAGTCAGCGAGGAAAGAGGAGGGAGCAGAGAGAGGGAAAGACAGAGTGGGAGGAAAGAGGAGGCTTCATTTGGAGACAAATATTCACAGGTGAGTCTCTGGGTGCAGAACAATGCAGGTGCAATTGCTGGAGGAATCTCCTAAAGCCAGAACAGCCCCAGCCTGTGGGATCTGTCAGGGAGGCTCTTGCAGTTTCTCCAGTAGACAGAAAATCTTCATCAGAGCTCAGCCTGCCCAGGGATCTCCTCATGGTGGGACGAGAGAAGCTGTGGGGTGAAGAAGAAACTCCTGGCAGGAGAGGGTCTTTCTGCTGTGCTATGTGAGTCAGGGCTGCTCTCAGCTCCAAATCAACCCAGGAAATTTCTAAGAGGACATTTCAAGGGAATAATCAGGCCAGGGATTATGTTAAAGACTCTGATGAGTCAATCTCCTCCTGCACTTGGGGAATTTCAGGGGAGAAATGAAGCAAGAGGCTCTCATGCTGAACAAATCATTGAGACTCCTCAGCTGTTTCCTGGAGTGATCAATAGGTCTGATGGGAGCCTCCTAAGGTGTCTCCAGCTGCTTCTCTACCCATGGACAGCACCAGCATCACCTCTGCTTGACCCTTCAGGCTCAGTCTGTCCTGTCCTTTTGTGCTTATAAAGAAGAACCTGTGTCCAGATTTATTCAGCAAACAGGTAGGTTTGTGTAGGGCCAGGGGGATGCAGAGAGGGTCAGATGGTGTCTGTGAGCACTGACAGGGAGAAGACATGGGACAGGGAAACACGTCCAGGAAGGAAAATCCCTGCGCAGAAGGGATAGAATCAGAGAATGTGAAGAAACATAAAATAGAGATGTTGTGGGAGGGCAAAAGCAGAAACTCCTATACAAGTGCATCCAACACAGACCCTCCCTCTGGTCCAGCCCCCTTGCCTTGTCTCCCACCCAAAAAAGCCTCTATCCTCAGCTTGGGCTCCAAGACTGAACCCCGTCCTCTGCAGCCAGAGCTCCAGTAGAGCCATGGTGCAGCTCTCTAGTTCATTCTCCTCTTCATAGCACAGGGCCTGATTGTAATAATGCAGCAAATATTATGTTTGGGAAGGGTAGAGCAGAGCTGGGTTAGGGTAACTCTGCCCCGAGTGCTTGACTGCCTCTGCCCTGGCCTCTCTCAACTGGAACAGCTTTTTTGCTACAGCCAAGGAAATATTGTTGGATTTGTGAAATGAACCGTGTGCGTCCCGGGCTGACAGTGGGATGCTGAGACCATAGGAAAAGGTGCAACATTGAGCGCTGTGAGGCGGATCCCTCTGTGAGCAGAAGGGTCTGGTGGCTTTTCAGGGTAACATGGGCCAGTGATCCCCCTCTGTCTCAGAAAGGTGAAAGCCCAGGGCTGCTGGGAACAGGAGCAAAGGAGAAAGCAACTCCCCTCCATCTGCACTGAGCCACAGGCAATGCTCTTGCCTCATAGGAATTGCTTTCTTGTCTGTGAATGTAATAGAAATACTGAGGGTGTCTGACATCCATGAAGATTTCCAGGTCAGGTGGGAGAGAGCTATAAAAAAACCCTCCTCTCAAGCACTTTAGGGATTGTGTTTTCTTAGCACTGGGACTGCAAATACTGAGAAACCCTTTAGCATTAGGTTAAGTCTTAACTGGAAAATTAGAACCCAGGACTGTCCCATGACCCCCTGCTGCAGAGCAGGGCTGACTCCTCGCAGCCAGCTGGCAGAGACCCTGCTCCTCCTGGCACATTCAGCTGGCACCAAGAAGGGCTCCAGGCATGGAGCTGAATGACAATCTCATAGAAATGAAAAAGCAATGGGGAGTGTGAAGTGTGGAGATGGCTTTGATTTTGCTTAGAGAAGGCTCCCCTAACTTCTAACTGTCCTTTCCTCCTGTGACAATGCCCTGTGCCCAGAGGCAGCAGATGTCCAACAGCAGCTCCATCACCCAGTTCCTCCTCCTGGCATTCACAGACACACGGGAGCTGCAGCTCTTGCACTTCTGGCTCTTCCTGGGCATCTACCTGGCTGCCCTCCTGGGCAACGGCCTCATCATCACCACAATCGCCTGTGACCACCACCTCCACAACCCCATGTACTTCTTCCTTCTCAACCTCTCTCTCCTTGACCTGGGTTCCATCTCTACCACTGTCCCCAAATCTATGAGCAATTCCCTGTGGAACACCAGGGCCATCTCTTATGCGGGATGCACTGCCCAAGTCTTCTTTGTATTCTTCTTGTTTGGTTCAGAGTTGTCTCTTCTCACAGTCATGTCCTACGACCGCTACGTTGCCATCTGCAAACCCCTGCACTACGGGACCCTCCTGGGCAGCAGAGCTTGTGTCCACATGGCAGCAGCTGCCTGGGGCGCTGGGTTTCTCACTGCTCTGCTGCACACGGCCGATACATTTTCCCTGCCCCTCTGCCAGGGCAATGCTGTGGAACAGTTCTTCTGTGAAATCCCCCACATCCTCAAGCTCTCCTGCTCTGACCTCAGGGAGTCTGGGCTTCTTGTTGTTAGTGCCATTTTAGGTTTTGGCTGTTTTGTTTCCATTGTGGTGTCCTATATGCAGATCTTCAGGGCTTTGCTGAGGATCCCCTCTGAGCAGGGATGGCACAAAGCCTTTTCCACGTGCCTCCCGCACCTGGCTGTGGGCTCACTGTTTTTCAGCACCACAGTGTTTTCCTGCCTCAAGCCCCACTCAGTTTCATCCCTATCCCTGGACCTGGTGGCATCACTTTTGTGCTCAGTGGTCCCTCCAGCACTGAACCCTCGCATCTATAGTTTGAGATGCCAGCAGCTCAAGGATGCAGTGTGGAAACTCATGACTGGACTCCTTAAGCATTACTGATCTCCTCATCTTATACCTGTCACTCACAATGAAATACAGTGCATAAAAAGCCCATCTTTGATTACTGTAGTTCTTCGGTTTGGTTTTTAGTTCTCCCTTCATTATGATAATGTCCTAAAAGAAATGTCATTATTCCTGTCACTGCTATATTGGTACCTCCCTGCCTCATGTGACCCAGAGACTCTGTAATCAGAGAGTCATGCTCTGTGAGTGCTTAAAGAAAATAAAGGCCTCTGTAGGCACTTGTTTTCTTAAAGCACTCGTCTAAGACTCTGTAGCTGTATGGAAACCTCCAGGTTTGGAGATAAGACCTCCAGTACAGAAACACTTTTAGGAGTACCAGCTCTCAGGCTTTCTAGGGCTGCTCTCTTGGCACCTCCATGATCTTCTGAACCCTTGGGCTGGTGGAAGGTTTGAGTGCTCTGAACTTGGTCCCACTCCTGCCATGTGGCCGTGCTGTGATCACAGGCAGGGACAGCCAATGGGAACCTCTGGGACAGGGATGAAGTCCATGGGGTTGCTGTGAAGGCCTGTGGGACAGACAGAGGTTCAAGGTCACTTCACTTTGAGAGTGATGTCCCTTGGAAACTGCTGGAGTGCAGCCCTGGGATGCGCTTGCTTGGACCGAGGTCTCTGTGACCATTCCTTGTGGTGTGGGGCTTATCAGATGAGTGCAGAGCAGGGTGACCAACCCCAGTTCTGGAGCAGGAGAACAGAGACACTGTGACTGCTGCTGTGCAGCCTCTGTGTGAGCACGGGGAGGGTCTGTCTCTGAGCCCCCTGTGTGTGAGATGGGGGCACAAGGTGTCCCAGTTCAGCCCCTCGATCTGGCAGCAATCAGTGGGAAGCAGTTGGTTACTCTTGTCTCCCTGTTAATCACAAAGGGGAATCTGGAAAGGAAAAGAAGTCCTGAAGTTTGAAAGAAAAAGATGGATTTAATAAAAACACTAAAACTACACTATTACAATGAGTAAAATTTAAACTAACGCTCATGCTGATGCAAGGGCTTGTTATAGAAGCAGTAGTAGTGTTAGAATCATAGAATCATATCATAGAATCATGGAATGATTCTTGTCACTGCTGATCTCTCAGCCAAGCCCTTTCTCACACAGCTTCAAACATATCAGGGGCTCATGGCCTTGGCTCATCAAACACTGAGAAAGTCCATGGATTGGGATCCCCCAGATGCTCTGGGTCCTTGCTCAGTGTTATGCCCTGAAATGTTTCTCAGACCCCTGCTGTCCCAGACTCTCCTTGTCCATGATGTGCTCCAGCCCCAACCACCCTTCTGGCCTCGGCAGGACTCACTCCAGGTTGGGCAGGGTCTTCCTTGTGCTGGGAGCCCCATACTGGACACGGCAGCCCTGATGTGTCCTGTGGTGGGTTAACCTTAGCCAGGAGCCAGATCCCACCCAGCTGCTCCCTCCTTGCCTGGAACCAAAGGGACAGAGGGAGAGAATGAACCAGAAAAGCTCAGGGGTCAAAAGAAAGCAAAGGAGGTTCAGGGATCAGTGATGGTCACTGACAAAGTACTGTGGACCAGTTGAAGGTCAGTTTAATTTATTGCCAGTTAAGAAAGATTTGTATTGGGAGAAACAAGGACAAAATATTAAAGCTCATTCCCATCCTGAAATGGCTCCATGTCTCCCAATTCCTCTTCCCACCCCAACCGTAGGAGGAGCTTGGACAGTGGACAAGAGGGAGTTAAAAGTCAGTGAAGAACATCTCTGCAGCTCCCTCCTCCCCACACTTCTCTCCTGCCTCAGTGTGGCACCTCTACATGGGATCCCATTGTATTTGCGGTCAGGGGTCTGTGTGGTTCATTTCTTTCTCTCTCCTCATGGGGCAGTGTCATGGCCCTGAGATCATCCATGAACCTTCATGGCCCTGACCAGCATCTCCTGAGCCTCCACCCACCCCTCTATCCATGGGCGAGAAGACAGTGAACACAGGACTGAATTTTAACACCAGGTTACTCTGAGCTGTAGGTGAGCAGACATAGACACAGCCTGGCCTCTCCATGGACCTTGTTGAGTCAGACTTGCAGAGTCACTGCCCAGCTTGGCTCTTTCTGAGGTGAACAATGGAACGACATCATAGCCATCAGATCTCCAGACCTCAGGAGACTGACAGAGGCCTAGGACCATTCTTCTACCTTTCTTTCCATCAGGTGATCAGGTTTTAGAGGTGAGGCAGAAAAGCAGGTGTGGTTTCGGGTGCAGAGGATATAAAGAGGAGAGCAGAGCCATCATATGACATAATACAAAGTTGATGCTTTATTAAGATTTTTCACTTCCTTTCATGGAGCTCTTAACCTGGATGCTCTACCTCTTTGAGCAACTAAGGTGACAGCAGCCATGTCCTTGTGTTTAAATTCTGCTTCCAGCCTAAAGCACCCCGTGGGCTGGAGATAGGCCAGGAGACTGGAAGAGGGATCCTACTCCTCTGGACAAGGAGGTGGATGTTCCCAGGAGCCACAGGATCTGTGGCCAATCAATAGCTTCCTTCATGGAGCCAATAAAATGCAAAAATCCTTCCTTATAATTATGGCCTCGGTGCCTTGTTCACATTTAAACTCCCTCTGTGGATGCTGACATGGACTGAGCAGCCTGGTCTGACCTCAGAGTTGACCCTGCTTGGAGCTGGCATTGCACTAGAGATCATCTGAGCTCTCTTGTTCCTTAACTTTTTCCATAAGCATAAGATGTACAGACCCACTTAGTACATTCCCCGAGACTCCCCAGCAGGACTAAAATGTGCCCTCACCCATCAGCTCTGGCCCCTAACTCCATCCTGCCAGACCTCCTCCAGGTCCTCTCCACATTCTCCACTTTCCTTTTGAAATGTGAGACTCTCTGGGTCCTGTGGCATCGTCCTGGTGCCAGAAGAGTGAGGGCAGCGATTGTCTCCTTTGCCCAGCGACAAGATTTGCTCCCTCTGCTCCTTCCAATGAGCGGCTGAGGGGGGAACAAGAAGTTGTCAGGGGGACACAGGCAGGAGAGCTGACACCACCCGAGCAGAGGGAGATCCCATAACATAGATGCCACGCTCAGTGATAAAACCTGTGGCAGAAGAAGAAAGAAGTTGAGATTTTTATTGTTCCAGATGACAGGTGGTGGTAGACTGGTGGGGTGTCATTCTGACTGAAGGAAGTGCTGAGTGAAGTCATTTGCAATGGATTTGGGTTTGGAGTATGTTGGTTTTTATCTTTTTTCTTTCCCCTATTAAACTATTTTTAGCTCAGCCCACGTGGATCACCAAGGAGCAGCATGCACAAAACCCTGGCCAGCTGAGGAGTGCCCTGAGGATATGAACATGGACACCAGGACCCTTGCTTGTCCTCACTCACAAGAGACCTCCATCAATCCCATGCCCTTTCAAAAGGGATTTGCCAAAGAAATATTGAACTTCTCCTGTAACTTCTTCAGCCTGCTTTGGAGAGACATTATTGGGGCCTTGCAGTGCTTGAAGGTGGTCACCAAGAAAATGGAGAGGGGAAATTTTCCAAGGGCATGGAGTGATAGGATTACACGGGGTGGCTTTCAGATTTAGGGAGGATTTAGATTAGACATTAGGAAGAAATTGTTTACAAAGAAAGTGGTGAGGCAGTGTCCCAGGATGCCCAGGGAAGCTGTGGCTGCCCCTCCCTGGAGGTGTTCAAGGCCAGCTTGGATGGGGCCTTGAGCAGCCTGGACCAGTGGGAGGTGTCCCTGCCCAAGGCAAGGGGGTTGGAACTGGATGGGCTTTAAGGTCCCTTCCAACCCAAACCATTCCATGATTCTGAGAATATTGAAATATAAACTTTAAACTACGATGTATTTTTCTTAGATGCATTTTGCAATCTTCTTTAATGACACTGGGAAATGACTCTAAGGAGCTGTGCAAGACTTGAAGACATGAAGAAAACAAGAGGAAGAGAAAGAGCTTGTTAGGGCTTTCTGTTTTTTAATGAGACCCAGGGTGTATTAGCTGATGAGTCCTTGAACCTCAACTTCTTAAAGAAGATGAAGTGAAGCTCTCAAGAAATAAAAGCACAACTCAGAGTACCTTGAAGTATTAATTGGTCTCAGTGAGGATTCTTCCTGAGAAAGGCTCCCCAGGGACTCATTAGTGCCAAGAATTGGAGGCCATGATTGCAGGAGGGTAAAGGTGCTGTGCAGGCAGCTGTGATGCTGAGAGAAGCCTGGGTTTGCTTGGTTAAGCAGAAAGGCCAAGCCCCGACCCCCAGGCCCTGGGCAGGCAGATCTGGCTTTGACTGCAATGACATCTGTGTCATGAACATTCTCACATGGCCAAATCAAACTGGGAGCAGTTTGTCATTCCAAACAGAGGTCTGTAGAGTTATGGGAGATGCCAAGGCTCTCATACAGCTACATGCAGTTGTATAAGAGTTGGGTCCTAGAAGGTTAGGGCCATAAAATGTTGGATCCTAGAAGAGTGACAGAAAACTTGGGTGTGAGGAGAGTCAGGTGATAGAAGGTTTGAGTCATAGAGGAGTAACAGAGAAGCACAGTCATAGAAGTGTTGGGTTGTGGTATTCTCATAGCAGAACTGGGTCTTAGATGATTAAGGTCATGAAAGGGTCACAGAATATTCAGGCCATGGAAGAATCGAGTCATAGATGTGTGAGATTAGTTGAGATTTAGAAGAGTTTGGTCATAGAACGGTCACCAAAGGGTTCGTTCAGAGAAGGGTTGAGTAATAAAAGAGTTTTAGAACAGGCAGGTAAAGGAAGAATCTGGTCATAGAAAGTTCATAGAAGAGTCACGTCATGGAAAGTAGCATCAGGGAACAGTCAGACAACAGTCAGTTCATAGAATGGAGTTTTGAGTCATAGAAGGCTTGAATCATGGAGGGGTCTGGTCATATAAGAGAATAGTCACAGAAGAGTTGAGTTAACTATGTCAGCTATAGAGGAATAGTAGAAGATTTCAGTCATAGAAGATCCATAAAAGAGTCTCAGGTCATAGAATTTTTGGGTAATAGAAGTGTTGAGTAATAGAAACACGAGAGTTTATTTGGTTAATAGAAGGGTTTGGTCACCTAAGAGACATTGAAGAGTCAGGTCATAGAAGGGTCAGGTCATAAAATGGTTAGGTCATAGATTATTCAGATCATAGAGGACTCAAATCATACGAATTCATAGAAGGATCGTAGATGAATTGGATCATAGAAGGCTTGACTCGTGGAAGGATCGACTCATAGAAGGCTTGTGTTTTAGAAGAGTGGGGACACGGAAGAATGGAGTGGTAGAAGAGTTGGTTCCTACAAGAGATGGGTCCTAGAAGGCTCATAGAAGAGTACGACTGCAGAAAGTGTGTGACATCAAAGTGTCAGGCATAGAAGCATTAGGTTTTAGAAGGGTCATAGAATTGTTGGGTCCTAGAAGGGTCAAGTCATACAAGAGGCACCTGGCAGCTCATATGCGAGTCATGTCATACAGGAATGACATCATAGAAGGGCCAGTTAATTGGTTCATAGAAGAGCTGGTTATAGAAGAGTGACACTTTGGAAGAGTCAGGTCATAGAAGAATCAGGACATAGATGATTGGTGTTAACAAAGAGTCATAGAAGAATTGGGCCATAGAAAGTCATGTCATAGAAGAGTCAGAGAATACTGAAATCATGGAAGGTCATAGAATGCCTGAGTCACAGAAGGGTCTGATCATTTGAGAGACAGATCAAAGAAGAGTCAAGTTCTAGATGAGCTGGATCATAGAGGAATAATAGAAGAATTCAGTCATAAAACATTCATAGAGCTGTTAGGTCATAGGACTCTAAGGCCATGAAAGATTTGTGTCAGTCATAGAAGGCTCATGATATATTTGGGTCATGGAAGAGTCAAGTCATAGAAGCATGAGAATTTAGCTAGGAACAGGAAAGATCGTGTCATAGAAAGATCATAGAAGACTCAGGTCATAGAAGTGTTGGGTCGTAAAATACTTGTATTATAGAGGAGTTGAATCAAAGAAGAGTCAGGTCACAGAGAGGTCATAGAGGAGTCAGGTTATAGAAAGCCACAGAAGGGTCAGAGGAGAGTTTGGTCATAGAAGACTTGAGTCACAGAAGACGTGTTATAGAAGCACTGGGTTATAGAAGGCTCTTAGAGGAGATGGGTCGCAGAAAGGTAGGGTCATAGAAGTGATGGGTCACACAAGTGTGAAGTCATAAAAGGGACACAGAAGAGTCAGGACATAGAGGACTCAAGTCCTAAGAGTCACATAAGGGAATTACAGGCATCAACTCATTGAAGAGTCATTAGAGTGAGGTCATAAATGGCTCAGGTCACAGAAAGGCTTGGACATAGAAAATATGGCTCATATAAGAGTCTGGTCATAGATGAGAAAGGTCATAGAAGTATCAGGTCATAGAAGTGTGGGGTCATAAAAGGGCTGTGTCATGGAAGGGTGGTGGAATACAATCTACCCAAGCAAATGCAGATCTCTTCTCTTTCAGACACCTAGAAATGGAATCTGAAGGGACATGGTCTGGGGCACAGCCTTTAGCTTCCCTGCTCATCCACTGATCATTTCTGAAAAGAACATAAAATGTAGGTTTGGTTTTTTTTAACTGTTCCTGAAGCAACAAAAACTCATCATGGGACACCTGATCAGCCTTTGCAGTTGAGACTGAATCACGATCTTGACCTTTGCTGAGCTTGGAGGATGCTGTCTGTGAAGTCCATCTGTCTTGAGTTCTGTGACCATGTCCCAGCTCTGTCTCCCACAGGAACAGCTCCAGCTCCTCTTACCTGTACCCCTGGCTGAGGGCATTGCTGCCCACTGGGGCTGAAGCCCTGCAGCTGTGGCACCAGCCAAGCTCATCGCTGCCATCAGGAAACCAAGTGTCCAAGACCCCATGTGTGCAAAGGGTTTATTTTACATAAAGCAGATACAGGGCTGGGACAGAAGATAGCTGAGTGTCTTTCCAACCACAGGTCTAAAGGCCAGGGAAGAAAAGCCTAAACTCTCTCTATGGAAGGGCTTGGGGAAATGAGATCATTCCTTGTCCCCTTCCTGGGGTCCTGTTAAACGATGGGGCAAAACCAGTTATTCTCATGCCCAGCTGTTTTTCCAACAGGAGCAATGACAGTGCAGGACAGTATCTCCCCCTGGCTGAGGGAGGGAACATCAGGGATGGCTTCAGCCTGTTTCTCAGCAGGTTCCCCTGGAGACCCAGGGACGCCTCGAGGGAGCCCAGAGAGGGCAGAGAAAGCGCTGCCTTGGGCTGCTCCTCTGCTGCTGAGCTGGGCTGGGCTCCTGGCAGGGAGGGAGCTCATAATGAGACAGGAGTTCATAAAAGAGCCAGGTCTGTCCAGGAGCAGCTCCTCTGCCAAGCCCAGCAGGGCTGAGGGCACTGCCTGCAGGCAGCGAGGGGAGAGGAGGGAGACAGAGAGAGGGGAAGGGCAGTGTGGGGCTGGAGGAGAGAGGAGGCTTCATTTGGAGACAAATCTTCACAGCCCTTCTCCAGGTGAGTCTCTGGGTGCAGGACAGTGGAGTTATGGTTCGTGGAGGGATCTCTTAATGCCATCACGGCCATAGCCTGAGGGTTCTGTCAGGAGGGCTCTTGCCATTTCTGCAGCAGAAAAAAACCCCAAGGCCAGCACTGAGCCTGCCTGGGGAAATCCCTATTGTGGGACAGAGATAACCTATGGGTGGAAGAAGCAGCTCTTGAAATGAGAGGATCTTTCTGATTTCAAGAGGTCTTCTGTGATTCTGGGCTCCTCACTGCTCCAAATCACACAAGGACATTTCAAGGGGAAGATCAGGGCAGGGACTACTTTAAAAATAATGAATTTTCCTGTGTCTGTGTTTTCAGTTCCGTTCTCTTGTGTAGTTTGTGGGGAGAAATGGAAGAAGAGACTGTCATGCTTGAACCAATCACTGAGACTCCTAAGCTGTATCCTGGATTGGTCAGTAGGTCTGATAAGATCCTCTGATATTATCTCCAGCTTTTCCTCTGCCTAAGAACAGAACCAGCATCATCTCTGCTGCACCTATCAGGCTCAGTCTGTCCCATCCTTTTCTGTTTATAAACACAAACCTGTTCCCAGCTTTACCTGGCAAATAGGCAGGTTTATGTAGGGCCAGGGGGATGCAGAGAGGGTCAGATGAGGTCTGTGACAACTGACAAGGAGACGAAATGGGACAAGGAAACATGTTTAGTGAGGAAAATCTCCAGGGAGAAACGGTAGTACAAGAGAATAAGACTAAAAATCCCAGATCTGTTGAGGGAGGGAGAATTCATATAGCTCTGTGTGATCCCCTGCTGTGTAGCCCCTTCCTCTGAGCAAGTCCCCTTGCCTCCTCTCTCATCCAGCAAACCGTCTGCCCTCAGGGCTCTGGGCTCCAAGGCTAAGCTCCATCCTCTGCAGCCACAGCTCCAGTTCTCTCTCCAGAGCCCAGGGACTGAGAGCAACTGCCTGGTAAGGTTTGTGTCTGGGAGGGGGTGAGCACACCTGGGGAAGGGGAACGCTGTCTGCGTGCCCAGATGCCTCTGCCCTGGCCTCTCTCAGCTAGACCCTCACTCTCTTTCTCCCTGTTTCTCTACCTGTCTCTGTTCTTGCTGTTGTTTTCTTGTTCTCGCTGCCAGGCTCTCTGGGGATGGGAGTTGCAGAGTCAGGCACTGATCCTCTGTGGGGCTGTGGGCAGTGCATTCCTGAGGAATTAACAGACTCTTCTGTACTGAGGTATCATCATTAGGACACTTGGCTTTCCTAGAGGTTTCCTCCAAAGCACTGAGAAGCCCTCACAGATGCAATCCTGTCCTGTCACACCTTTGTGTTACCTGAATGACTTGTGGAAAAGTGCAGGGATGCTCCAGCCAAGGAAATGCTGTTTTGTTTGTGACATGAGCTGTGTGTGTCCTGGTCTGAAAGTGGAATACTGAGACCTTGAGAAAGGGTTAGATACTCAGTACTTGGCAGAATGTTTATCTGCTTTATGCATATCCTGGTGGCTTTTAAGTTGAATATGGAAGTGTGATTATTCTGTCTCTGAAAGGAGCTTGCCCAGGGCAGATGAAAACTAAAGCAAGGGAGAGAGCAGCTCCCCTCTCTCTGCACTAAGCCACAGGCAATGCTCTCACCTCACAGGACTCCCTCTGTTCTCTCTAAGTGCAGCAGAGATGCTGAGGGTTTCTAACATCCAAGTAAACTGCCAAGGGTAGGAGAAGGAGCTGTAAGAAACCCAAACCTCTCGTCCTGCCTTCTTCCATCTCAACTCCTCATCCCTGGCAGTGCAGATGCTGACAGGCCCTTCTGAACCAAGAGCACTTCCACAGAATAAAGCTGAATCCAGGAGTGACCCCTGTCCCCACCGTCCCCATGACCCCCTGCTGCAGAGCAGGGCTGACTCCTTGCAGCCAGTGGGCAGAGGCCCTGATCCTCCTGGCACATTCAGCAAACACCAAGCAGGGCTCCAGGCTTGGAGATGAAGGAAGGGCTGTGAAAGGAAAAGCAGTGGACAGTGTACAGTGTGAGAAATGGCTTTGATTTCACACAGAGTTATCTCCCTTAATTTTTCACTGCAATTTCTTTTTATTCAGTGTTTCATTTCCAGAGGCAGCAGATGTCCAACAGCAGCTCCATCACCCAGTTCCTCCTCCTGCCTTTCACAGACACACGGGAGCTGCAGCTCTTGCACTTCTGGCTCTTCCTGGGCACCTACCTGGCTGCCCTCCTGGGCAACGGCCTCATCATCACCACCATCACCTGTGATCACCATCTCCACACTCCCATGTACTTCTTCCTCCTAAACCTCTCCCTCCTCGACCTGGGATCCATCTCCACCACTGTCCCCAAATCCATGGCAAATTCCCTCTGGGACACCAGAGCTATCTCCTTCTCAGGATGTGTTGGTCAGGTCTTCTTTCTGTTCTTCCTCCTTGGAGCAGAGTATTTTCTTCTCACCATCATGTCCTACGACCGCTACGTTGCCATCTGCAAACCCCTGCACTACGGGACCCTCCTGGGCACCAGAGCTTGTGTCCACATGGCAGCAGCTGCCTGGGGCGCTGGGTTTCTCTATGCTCTGCTGCACACGGCCAATACATTTTCCCTGCCCCTCTGCCAGGGCAATGCTGTGGAACAGTTCTTCTGTGAAATCCCTCAGATCCTCAAGCTCTCCTGCTCAGATGCTTACCTGAGAGAAATTTGGCTTATTGTTTTTAGCTCCTTGCTAATGTTCAGCTGTTTTGTTTTCATTGTGGTGTCCTATATGCAGATCTTCAGGGTCGTGCTGGGCATCCCCTCTGAGCAAGGTCGGCACAAAGCCTTTTCCACTTGCCTCCCCCATCTGGTTGTGATCTCCCTGTTTATCAGCACTGGCATGACTGCCCACCTGAAGCCCCTCTCAGTCTCCTCCCAGTCCCTGGACCTGGTGGTGTCAATTCTGTATGCGGTGGTGCCTCCAGCAATGAACCCTCTCATCTACAGCCTGAGGAATCAGAATCTCAAGGATGCAATGTGGAATCAGATAACTGGATGGTGTTATCAAGCAATAAATTGCTGGGCTTCTGCATAGCAGTTCTAATGTAACTCACTGCAGGCCCACCCTGCCTTCTGTATTCTTTGGGTTTGGATGCATTGTTTAATTATAGTACTGTTCTCATTCTTTTCCTCACTCACTGTCTGTCTTTTCTGATCAAGTGGCTGTGTAAATCATAGAATCATAGATTCACCAGGTTGGAAAAGACCCACCGGATCACTGAGTCCAACCAATTCTGTCAAATATTAAACCATGCGCATCAGCACCTCATCCACCCATCCCTTAAACACCTCCAGGGAAGGTGAATCAACCACCTCCCTGGGCAGCCTGTTCCAGTGCTCCTCCTGGACTTCAGTAAAGCCTTTGATACAGTTTCTCACAACATTCTGCTTCGGAAACTGTCGGCCTCTGGCCTGGACGGGTGCACACTCTCCTGGGTGAAAAACTGGTTGAATGACCGGGCCCAGAGGGTGGTGGGAAATGGAGTTAAATCCAGCTGGAGGACAGTGACAAGTGGGGTTCCCCAGGGCTCAGTCCTGGGTCCAGTCCTGTTTAATGTCTTTATCAACGACCTGGATGAAGACATTGAGTCCTCTCTTAGCAAGTTTGCAGATGAAACCAAGCTGGGTGGAAGTGTCGATCTGCTGGAGGGTCAGGAGGCTCTGCAAAGGGACCTGAACAGGCTGGACCACTTGGCAGAAGAGGCCAGCACCCTCCTCTCCACAACCTCCTTTCAGGTAAAGAGCAATGAGGTATCCCCTCAGCCTCCTCTTCTCCAGGCTAAACACCCCCAGCTCTCTCAGCCATTCCTCATAAGGCCTGTTCTCCAGCCCCTTTACCAGCTTTGTTGCTCTTCTCTGGACTCGCTCCAGAGCCTCAACATCCTTCTTGCGGTGAGGGGCCCAGAACTGAACACAGGACTCAAGGAGCGGTCTCACCGGTGCTGAGTACAGAAGGAGAATAACCTCCCTAGACCTGCTGGTCACACCATTTCTGATCCAAGCCAAGATGCCATTGGCCTTCTTGGCCACCTGGACACTCTGCTGGCTCATGTTCAGTTGCTCTGAACTAACATCCCTAGGTCCTTCTCCTCCTGGCAGCTTTCCAGCCAGACTTCTTCTAGTCTATAGCTCTGCTTAGGGTTGTTGTGCCCCAAGTGCAGGACCCGGCATTTGGCACTTGTTAAACCTCATGCCGTTGGTCTCAGCCCAGTGGTCCAGCCTGTTCATATCCCTTTGGAGCCTCCTGACCCTCCAGTAGATGCACACTCCCACCCTGCTTAGTGTCGTCTGCAAACTTGCTAAGGGTGCACTCGATGCCTTCATCCAGGTCATTGATCAAGACACTGAACAGGGCTGGACCCAGGACTGAGCCCTGGGGAACCCCACTTGGAACTGGCCTCCAGCTGGAGTTATCACCATTTCCCACCACTCTCTGGGCCCGGCCATCCAACTAGATTTCAACCCAGGAGAGTGTTTGTCTGTGCAAGGCAGAGGCCGAGATTCTTTTATGTCTCAAGTCTTCTGTGTCCAGACACCTCTATGTTCCTTCTCTTACCTGACACTTCTGTGACCAGCACTTCTATGACCCAATATTTGACCCAGCTCCTCTAGGAGCCTTCAATAACCCAATACTTCTACAGCACAGACTAAATTATCCAAGCCTTTTATGACCAAACTCTTCTCTGACACTTCTATGACTGGCTATGACCAGTCTCCTAGTTCACTCTCCTATGACCCCACTCCTCTGTGACCCAGCTCCTCTATGACCTAAATAATTTATGATCCAACCATTCTATGACCCAATACTTCTATGACATGAGTCTTCTAAGACCCAGTCCTTCCTTTTCCTAATCAAATTCTTACGCTTCTATGACTCAGCTCTTCCATTACACAATTATTTTATGACCCCTCTATGACTCAAACCTTTTATGATCTGAGAATTATATGACCCAAGACTTCTATCAACTTTTTATGACTGAATTAATCTGCTACTCCTCCTCTATGATCTGACTCATCTATAACCCAAATCTTCTTTGGCCTGTCTCTTAAATGATCAAACTCTTCTGTGACTTGAGCTGACCATGACCTTGTATGAATTGACTGTTCTCTGACTCTTCTATGACATGACTTTCTATGACCCAAGTCTTCTATGACTCTTCTGTGACATAAATCATCTAGGTCCTGATGCTTCTATGATCTCAGTCTTCTAAAACCCGACCCTTCTATGGCCTGAGTGTTCTATGAACCAAACTTACTATTAAGTGACGCTTCTATGAACAGAATCTTGTATGACCTGACTCTTATATGAGATGTCAGCTGACTCTTTTATGACTTGACACTTCTATGACCCAGAAATTCTATGACCTTTCTATGACCTAAAGCTTCTGTTGCCTGAAACGTCAATGACACATTATTTCTATGACCATACTCTTCTGTGAGCCTTCTATGACCCATCTCTTGTATGAACCAACTCTTCTACCTCCCAGCTCTTCTATGACTCCTCTATGACCCAACTCTTCTAGAGTCCCAGTCTTGTATGAATCAAGCCTTCTATGACCCAATTCTTCTATGATCCCTCTATGTCTTTCTATAACCTGACTTCTCTATGGTCAGAGTAAGCTATTGCCGAAGCATTTTATGACCTGACACTTCTATGACCTGAATCTTCAAATGATCCCTCTGTTACCAAACCCTTTCATTATCTGAATAAACTCCCATGTTTCTATGACTCAGCTCTTCTATTACCCAAAAATTCTGTGACCTGAGACATCTACAAACCTTCTAGGACTGAACACTTATATTCTTCCTCTTAGTCCTGACTCATCTATAACTCAACTCTTCTGTGACCCGTCTCTTATATGACCAGGCTTTTCCATAACTTGAGCTCTCTAGGACACAGCACTTCATTCTATGACCTGACTATTCTATGATATTACTTTCCATGACTGGACTCCCCTATAAAACTTTTGTGACCAGATTCTTCCATAACCTGATTGTTCTCTGACTCTTCTATGACCCAACCCTTCTCTGAACCAACCCTATTGTGACCCTTCTATGACCAAACTCTTCTAAAACCTGAATAAACTATCACTTCTATGGCTTGATTCTTCCACAGCCTGATTAGTCCATGACTTGAATCATCTATGACCCAATTCTTCTATGAGACTTCTGTGACCAACACTTCCATAAACCTTCTATGACTGAACTCTCCTATGACTACTCTATGATCCAACTGTTCTGTCACCTGGGACATAACTCTTTACAACTCCATGGAGCTGTGCGACAGCCTTGGCATCTCACATAACTCCAGAGGCCTGTATTTGGAATTACATGGGATAACTGCTCCCAATTAGATTTGGCCATGTGAGAATGTTCATGACACCAGTGTCATTGCAGACAAAGCCAGATCTGCCTGCTCAGGGTCTAGGGGTCAGGCCTTGGCCTCCTTGCTTCATGAAGAAAACCCAGGCTGCCTGCACAGCACCTTTGCCTGTCTGCAATCGTGGCCTCCAGTTCTCAACTCTAACAAGTCCCTTGGGAGCCCTTGTCTGCAATGATCTTCACTGAGACCAATTAATACTTCAGGTACTCTGAGTTCTGCTGTTGACTTCTTGAGTGCTTTCCTCAGCCTCCTCTCAGGAGCTGAGGTTCAAGGACTCAGAAGCAAATCCACCCTGGGTCTCATTAAAGTACAGAACGCCTTAACGAGCTCGTTATTATTCTAAAGTTTTCTTCAGGTCTTCAATGTTTGTAGGGCTCTTTGGAGTTGTTTCCCAGTGTGGGTGAAAAGGAAGATTTCAAAGTGCACCTAATGAAAATATGTTTTAAAATAAAGTTTATATTTCATTTCAGTTCAGTTCAGAGAAGAGGTGACAGATGTTTTCTTCAATGGGCATTGATGCCACGTTTCACCTCAGGAGGTCTGGACACCATGGAGAAACATCCCTTGAGGTCTGACCCTGCGTGGACAGTCTTGTTCCTCACCTCCCTATCCCCACCACTGCTCTCATTGCTCCTCTGACACTTCCATCCCTTTTCCTTCCATCAGACTTCCCTGCACCCCAAAGCTGAGTGTTCCAGCTCCAAGGCACCTTCTCCCCCTGATTTCCTTAAAGACCTGGCTTAACACAGATCTGCAGGAGAATAAGGAAACACAAAGTGTGATGAAGTTTCCTAATCAATAGGAAACTTCCCTCCTCCCAGCCATGCTCCACACAAACTGTCTCTGATGAGGCTTCCTTGGATGTTCAGGCTGAGAGAGCAGCGGTGAAGGGTCTGTACTGTGCCTGGGGGCCATAGGACATGTTGGGATTTGGTAAGGTGGCACAGGGGACTCTCCTGATCCTAGTGCAGTTGAACACCTGGATCCATGCCTAGAGGGTGCAACTCTCACCCCTTCTTTTCAGTGATGGGAGACCCATTCCTGTGCCTTAGGGATGCCTTTCAGGGGAAACCTGATGGGTACAAGGGCTGTCCTGTCAGGATGTTCATGAAACAAAGGACCACAGCCACGGTCTGCACCTGGGATAGACCCAAACCATGCAATTGCAGGGCCGGGGATGGAAATCCCAAGTACAAATTCAGGCTGGGCAGAGAATGGATTGGGAGCAGTCCTGAGGAAAGGACTTGGAGTGCTGGTGCTTGAGAACCTCCATGTGAGCTGGCAATGTGTGCTTGCAGCTCAGAAAGCCAAACTATGTCCTGGCTGCATCCAGAGCAGTGGAATCAACAGGGCAAGGGAGGGTATTCTGTCCCTCTTATCTTCTCTCTTGAGACCTGCCCTGGAGTCCTGTGTCCAGCTCTGGATTCCTCAGCACAGGAAGGACATGGACCTGTTGGAGGGAATCCACAGGAGGTGACACAGTGGCTCAGAGAGCTGGAGCACCTCAGATATGAGGACAGGCTTAGAGAATTGGGGTTGCTAACCTGGAGAAGTTAAGGCTGCAGGGAGACCTTAAAGCATCTTCCAGTGCTGAAAGGGGCTCCAGAAATGCTGGGGAGGGGTTCTTGATCAGGAAGATCACGGGACAGGATGGGGGGAGATTTGTGTGTTGGGGGGTGAATGCTTTTTAATCTGAAAAAAAGGGGAGATTGAAATATTAGGAAGAAATGTTTTCCTGTGAGGGTGGTGAGGCCCCAGGCCCAGGTTGCCCAGAGAAGTGGTGGCTGCCCCATCCCTAGAGGTGATCAAAGCAAGGCTGGATGGGACTTAGAGTGACCTGATCTAGTGGGAGGTGGCCCTACCCATGGAAGGGGGTAAGAACTGAAAGGCTTTTCAAGTCCCTTCCAAATCAAACCATTCTGTGATTCTATGATAAGGTACACCAGGCTCACCAAGAGCTTGTCCTGTCAAAAGCACTTTAGGGCAGGAACATGCCTCTGGCTCCCACAGGTGTTTGCGTTGATGCTTGTGGTTTAATAGGTGACAGGGTCCTGGCTTGTGCAGCTGGTTCTGCTGCCCCTGGTGCCTCAGGAGCTGACTGGGAATGAACAGACAATTGGCAGGTGAATGTCCTTATGATGTCACTGGTGGCTCTGCAGCACACAGGGCAGGGGCATGCACATGACTTTGAAGCTTTTTGTGATGTACCAGGTGGCTGAGTATGTGATAAAGCAGGAGGGAGCCCTGGTCTGTGCAGCTGCTCGTGTTGTCACTGATGGGTGAGGAGTTGATAGGCCAGGAGGAGGCATCTGGCTTGTGCTGGTGCTTGGGATGTCACCCCTGACTGATCAGAGGGCAGGGCAGGAGCAGGGCCCTGGCTTGTGGTGCTGCCTGTGAGGTCACAGGTCCCTAACTATGTTCTAGGGCAGGACCAGGCCCTGCCTTTTGCTGATGCCTGGGTCAGTGGGTGGCAGGGCACGAGAAGCCCTGGGCTGCGCAGGTGCTTCTGAGGCCAGAAGTGCTGAGAAGGTTTGAGCAGAGGAGCAGCCCCTTTGCTTGTGAGGGTGTGTTTGATGTCTCAGCATCCCAAGGGGGTGACGGGTCAGGACCAGTGCTGCTGCCTTTGGATATCTCTGGCAGCTGAGGAGGTCTCAGACCAGGAGCAGGCTCCTGCCTTGCACAGGAACATGGGATATCTCTGGTACCATCACACTCTGCAGGTTCGCTCCAGGCTTTTGTGTTCCACAGGGGCTTGTGATGTCACTGGTGTCTAATTATGTCACAGGGCAGTAAGTTTTGATGGCCCTTGTGAGGTCAGAGGTGGCTGAGTGTGTGGAGGGGCAGGAGCAGACACCTTGCCTGTGTGGGCAGTTTCTAGATATCTTGTGGCTGAGAAACTGGGTATGAACAGACACCAGACTGGAGCATCTGCTGCTCGCATCCAGCTATTCTGGGACCCTACGATTAATTGACACATCTTTGACCTCACCTGCTATGCTGTGAATCCTCCGAACTCCTATATGACTCAAATATTATATGAGCCACATATTCTATGACCTGGAACTTCTATGATGTAAACTTTCTATTACCTAACACTACCATGTACCTTCCAAAACAGTCTTTTATGTGCTGACTCTTATATCACCCCAATCTTCATGACCTGGTTCTTCTATGACTCTTCTATGATTACATGGTTATATGACTCGCCTATGACCCGACCCTTCTCTGAACCAACTCTTCTCCTGAACAAACCATCTATGACCCTTCAAAGACCAAACCCCTGGAAACCCCTAGGAAACATTTACACTTCAATGACTCAATTCTTCCATGACCAAAACATTCTATGACCCTTTTGTGACCTCAGTCTTCTATGACCCGAAACTTCTATGACCTGAGACTTCTATGACCCAGCTCTCCTATGAGACTTTTATGATCCAAAGTAGCTATTAGACTTCTGTGAACAAGCACTTCTACAAACCATCTCAAACCAAACTCTTTGGTTACTCCTCTATGACCTGAACCTTCTGTGACATGACAATTATCACACTGAAGGGTTCTAATGCTCGACTATGACCCAGCCCTTTTATGACCCTACCCTTCTATGACCCAACTCTTCTGTCTCTGCATGGAGCTCTGAGAGCCTTGGCATCCCATGTAACTCTACGGGCCTGTAATTAGAAATTTGAAATTACATGGAATAACTGCTCCAAATGAGATTTGGCAACATAAGAATGTTCATGACACCAATGTCATTGGAGTCAAAGCGAGATCTTCCTTCCTATGGCCTGGAGGTCAGGGCTTGTCCTCTCTGCTTCACCAAGCAAACCCAAGATTTTCTCAGCATTACAGCTTTCTGTACAGCGTCTTAGCTTGTCTGCACTCATGGCTTCCAATTCTTGGCTCTAATGAGTCTCTGGGGAGGCTTTCTCACTAACGATCCTCACTGAGACCAATTAAGACTTCAAGCTACTATGAGTCTGAGTTGTGCTTTTGATTTGTTGAGAGTTCTCCTCAATCTCCTCTCAGCAGCTGAAGGTCCAAGGACTCATCAGCAAATCCACCCTGAGTCTCATTAAACTACAGAAAGACTTAATGACCTCTTTCTCTTCATCTTATTTTCTTCAGGTCTTCCAGCCCTGCACAGCTCCTTGGACTCATTTCCCAGTGTGTTTAAAGAGGAAGAATTCAAAGTGCACCTAAGAAAAATATGTTTTAAAGTTTATATTTCCATACTTTTCAGAATCATAGAATGGTTTGGGTTGGAAGGGACGTTAAAGCCCATCCAGTTCCACTCCCCCTAGACATGGACAGGAACACCTCCCACTGGTCCAGGCTGCTCAAGGCCCCATCCAGGCTGGCCTTGAACACCTCCAGGGACAGGGCAGCCACAGCTTCCCTGGGCCACTGCCTCACTGCCTTATTCTGTGAAGAGTATCTTTCTACTGCCTAATCTAAATCTTCCCCATGGAAATTTAGGCCATTTCTCCTCACCCTGTCATTCCATGCTCTTGTAAGAAGTCCCTCCCCAGCTTTCTTGGTGACCCCCTTCAGGTACTGGAAGGCCATTATAATGTCTCCTTGAAGCTTTCACTTCTTCTGGCTGAGGAAGTTACAGGAGAAGATCAATATTTCCTTTGAAAATCCCTTTTGAAATGGCATGGGATTGGTGGAGGTCTTTTGTGAATGAGTACAAGCAGGCATCCTGGTGTCCAGATCAACCTCCTCACGGCAATCCCCAGCCAGCAAAGTCTCTGCCCATCATGCTCCATGGAAATACTTTCTGACTTGTGGGCCAAGCTGAAAGTAGTTTAATAGGTGAAAGATAAAAGATAAAATCCAACATAATCCAAACCCAAACCCAATGCAAATGCCATTACTTGCCACCTCCCTCAAGCAGACTGACGCCCCACCAGTCTACCACCACCCATCACCTTGAACAATAAAAATCCCCACTATGCTCTTTTTCTGCCACAGTTTTTACTTCTGAGCACGGCATCTATGTTATGGGATGTCCCTCAGGTCAGCCGGGGTCAGCTCTCCTGCCTGTGACCCCATGACGACTTCTTGCCCACCCCCAGCCACTCCCTGGGAGGGAGCAGAGGGAGCAACTCTTGACGCTGGGCAAAGGAGACAATCCCTGACCTCACTCTTCTGGCACCAGGATGATTCCACAGGACTCAGTGAGTCTCACATTTCAAAAGGAAAGTGGAAAAACTGGAGAGGATCTGGAGGAGGTCTGCCAGGATGGAGTTAGGGGCATGAGGGGTGCTCATGGAAAAATGGAGTGATAGAAGAGTTGATTCCTAGAAGGGTCATAGAAGAGTAGTGCTGTAGAAGGGTTGTGTCATTGAAATGTTGGGTTATAGGAGCATTAGGTCATAGAAAGGTCTAGAATTGTTGGGTCATAGAAGTCACAAAAATACAGGTGATGGCTCATATAAGAGTTAGGTCATAAGGGAGTCAGGTCATAGAAGAGTCAGTTAATAGTAGGTTTGGTTCATATAAGAGTTGAGTCGTAGAAGGGTCGGTTTTAGAAGAATCGGGTCATAGAAGTGTTGGGCGTAGATGATTTGTGTCACAGAAGAATCATAGACGACTTGGATCATAGAAAGTCAAATCATAGAAGAGTCAGAGGATAGTCAGGTCACAGAAGATCATAGAAGGCTCATGTCACAGAAGTGTCTGATCATATAAGAGCAGGTGAAAGAAGAGTCGGGTTATAGGTGAGTTGTATCATGGAGGAGTAATAGAATAGATGAGTCATAAAAGGCTCATAGAGGTGTCAGGTCACAGAAGTCTGAGGAGATAAACGATTTGGGTGATAAGAAAGGTCATAAAAGAAGGGTCATGGAATAGTTGGGTGATAGAAGCATGATAATTTAATCAGGAAAAGGAAGGGGCCGGTCATAGAATGGTCTTGGAAGAGTCAGGTCATAGAAGCGTTCGGTCATAGAAGAGCTGGGTGAACAATTATTCAGATCATAGAGGAGATAGGTCACAGATACCCAGAAATGGAATCTGAAGAGACAACTTCTGGGCATGGGCAAAGCCCTTAAATCCACTGCTCATCCATTGGCCATTTCTGAAAAGGACAGACAATGTGGGAGAAGTGCCAGTTGTCAGAGAGTTCCCCCCATATCCACGGCCTTCTGAAAATGATGGAGAGTGGCCTCATGTGACATCATCCTCCTCAATCAGCAACCTGGAATGCTGTCCCTCCTGTCCCACAGACTGGGAAGGATTGCATTTGCTGAAATGATCCCTGATCCACCACCCATCACTGGTTTTTCTTCTCCAAGTCCTGCCCTGAGTCACTGAGACCTGGGAGACCTTGATGGGGAAGACAGAGACAAAGAGGACACAGAGAATCTCAGATCTCTTTACTCCTGCTCTTGCTAAATTCAGCACTGCCCACACAGTGACCCTTATTGTTCCTGAAAATGCAAACACTCATCATGGTGCCCTTGAATGGCCTTTCAAGTTGAGACTGAATCACAGTCTGGACCCTTGCTTGGAGGATGCTCTTCTTGAAGACCGTCTGTCCTGAGCTCTGTGACAGTGTCCCTGCTCTGTCTCCCACAGGAACAGCTCCAGCTCCTGCTGCCTGTGCCCCTGGCTGAGGGCATTGCTGCCCACTGAGGTGAAGCCCTGCAGCTGTGCCACCAGGCAAGCTCATCCCTGCCATGAGGAATCCTGGGAACATATTTCTAAGATCCCGTCTGTGTGCAAAGACTTTGCTTAGAGCAGAGCCACAGCTGGGAGAGAAGGGAGCTGAGTGTTTTTCCAGCCCCAGGACTAAAGACCCAGGATGAAAAGCCTGAATTCACTCAATGGAACAGATCCTCTCAGCCTGGAGAAATGAGATCATTCCCTGTAACCTTCCTGCTGTCCTGACTAATGATGGGACAAAAGTATCAATTCTCATGCCCCAGCTATTTTTCTTCTGAGAAAAGCAGTGACAGTGCAGGACAGACATTTCTCTCCCCAGCTGAGGGAGTGAACATCAGGGATGGCTTCAGCCTGTTTCTCAGCCAGTTCCCCAGGAGCACCAGGGACACCTCGAGGGAGCCCAGAGAGGACGGAGAAAGCGCTGCCTTGGGCTGCTCCTCTACTGCTGAGCTGGGCTGGGCTCCTGGGACAGAGCGAGCTGATAATGAGAGGGCAGTTCTGAAAATAGCCAGGTCTGTCCAGGAGCAGCTCCTCTGCAAAGCCCAGCAGGGCTGAGGGCACTGCCTGCAGGCAGCGAGGGGAGAGGACGGAGCAGAGAGAGGGGAAAGGCAGGGAGGGTAGGAGGAGAGAGGAGAAATATTTTCACAGTCCTTCTCAAAGTGAGTCTCTGGATGCAGGACAATGCAGGTGTGATTCCTGGAGGGATCTCCTAAAGCCGACACAGCCACAGCCTGTGGGATCTGTCAGGAGGGCTCCTGCATTACTCCAGTGGAGAGAAAACCAGGGTCAGTATTTAGCTTGCTTGGGGAGTTCCCCATGGTGGGTACAATAAGGAACTCCTGGCAGGAGAGGGTCATTGTGCTTTCAAGATGATGCTGTGTGAGTCAGACCTGCTTACAGATCCAGATAATCCCAGGATATTTCTAAGAGGGCATTTCAAGGGAAGATTGGGGAAGGGATTATGTTGAAGACAAGGAACTCTCCAGAGTTTGTGTTTTCACTTTCCTATTGATGGGGAATTGGAGGGGGGAGGAGGTGCAGTACGAATTGAACAAGAGGCTCTCATGCTTCAATAAATCACTGAGACTGCTGCTGCTGAGCTGTATCCTTGAGTGGTCAGTAGGTCTGACAGGAGCCTCCCAAAGTGTCTGCAGCTGCTCTTCTGCCCATGGACAGCACCAGCATCACCTCTGCTGGGCCCATCACACTTGGTCTGTCCTCTCCTTTTCTACTCATAAACAGGAACCTGTGCCCAGCTTCACCTGGCAAACAGGCAGGTATGTGTAAGGCAGGGGGATGCAGAGAGGGTCAGAGTGGGTCAGTGAGCACTGACAGGGAGAAGGCATGGGACAGGGAAACCCCTCCAGTGAGGAAAATCCCCAGGGAGAATGGATAGGACCAGAAAATAAGAAGGAACAGAGATGCTGTGAGAGGGAGAATTTATGGGGTTCCAGTGCAGCCCATTCCTCTGAGCAAGCCCCCCTGCCTCCTCTCCAACCCAGCAAAGCCTCTTCTCTCAGGGCTCTGGGCTCCAAGGCTGAGCCCCCTCCTCTGCAGCCACAGCTCCAGTGCCCTCTCCAGAGCCCAGGGGCTGACAGCAACTGCCCAGCAAGGTTAGTGTCTGGGAGAGGGTGAGCACAGCTGGGGAAGGGGAACGCTGTCTGTGTGCCCGGCTGCCTCTGCCCAGGCTTCTCGCAGCCAGACCCACACTCTATTTCTCCCTGCCTCTCCCTTCCTCTCCTCCTAGCTGTTGTTCTCTTTTTGTCCCTGCCAGTCTCTCTGGGGATGGGAGTTGAAGCTGCAGAGCCACCCACTGCCCTGGTGGCTCCTTCCCTGCATTTGTGTCCCTGTTGTGTCCTCTGAGCTGTGAGGCTATGGGCAATGCAGGCAGTGGGGCTGGGGAAGGAGGTGAATCTCCCTTTAAAATATTACATCCTGAGGGCACTTTACTTTCTCCTTAGGTGTCTTTCCAAGCTTTGAGCTTCCCTCCAGGGTGAAAATCTGTCCTGCCACATCTTGGTGTTACCTGAAAGCCCCATGGAGAAGCACAAATACGAGACAGCCAAGGAAATGCTGCTGGGTTTGTGAATTGAGCTGTGTGTGTGTCCTTGGTTGAAAGTGGGGGCTGTGACCTTAGGAAAGGGTGAGACGTTGAGTGGTGTGAGGTGGATCCCTCTGCTTTCAGCAGTGTCTTTTCAGGGTACCAGGGGGTTGTGCTTCCCCTTTGTCTCAGAAAGGTTCAAGCCCAGGGTAGCTGGAAACAAGATCGAGGGCCAGAGCAGATCCCCTCCCTCTGAACTGAACCACAAGCAATGTCCTCACCTCACAGGAATTTCTTTGTTGTTCCTTAATGCAACAGAGATACTGAGAGTTGCTTACATCCATGAAAATCTCCATCCAATATGGGAGAGAGCTGTAAAAAATCCTCTCCATCTCATTCATGTTGGAGACTGTGGAGAAGTTTTAACTGGGAAATTAGAACACTGGGGCTGCCCACATGACCCCCTGCTGCAGAGCAGGGATGACTCCTCTCAGCCAGTGGGCAGCGGCCCTGCTCCTCCTGGCACATTCAACTGGCACCCACCAAGCTGGGCTCCAGGCATGGAGCTGAATGATAATCTGCAGGGAAAGGGAAAGCAATGAAGAGTGTGTAATGTGAGAAATGGCTTTGATATTGCTAAGAGACATCTCCCCTTACTTGTTACTGATTTTTTATTCATATCCAGTGCTTCACATCCAGAGGCAGCAGATGTCCAACAACAGCTCCATCACGCAGTTCCTCCTCCTGGCATTCACAGACACACGGGAGCTGCAGCTCTTGCACTTCGGACTCTTCCTGGGCATCTACCTGGCTGCCCTCCTGAGCAACGGCCTAATTATCACCACTATTGCCTGTGACCACCACCTCCACACCCCCATGTACTTCTTCCTCCTCAATCTCTCTGTTCTAGACCTGGGATATATCTCCACGACTCTCCTGAAATCCATGGCAGTTTCCCTCTGGGGCACTAGGTCCATCTCCTACAGAGGATGTGCTTCTCAAGCCTTTCTGTCTGTCTTTTTCATTTCAGCAGAGTTATCTCTCCTCACCATCATGTCCTACGACCGCTACGTTGCCATCTGCAAACCCCTGCACTACGGGACCCTCCTGGGCAGCAGAGCTTGTGTCCACATGGCAGCAGCTGCCTGGGGCGCTGGGTTTCTCACTGCTCTGCTGCACACAGCCAGTACATTTTCCCTGCCCCTCTGCCAGGGCAATGCTGTGGAACAGTTCTTCTGTGAGATCCCCCAGATCCTCAAGCTCTCCTGCTCAGATTCCTACCTCAGGGAGGTTGGACTTCTTAGTGTTAGTGTCTTTTTAGATTTTGGCTGTTTTATTTTCATTGTGGTGACCTATGTACAGATCTTCAGGGCTGTGTTGAAGATCCCCTTGGAACAGGGATGGCATAAAGCCTTTTCTGCATGTCTCCCTCACCTGGCTGTGGTCTCTCTGTTTGTCAGCACTGGGGTATTTGCCTACCTGAAAACCCCCTCTGTCTCCTCTCCATCCCTGGACCTGATTCTATCAGTTCTGTACTCAGTGGTGCCTCCAGCACTGAACCCTCTCATCTACAGCCTGAGGAACCAGCAGCTCAAGGATGCAGTATGGAAACTGATAACTGGATGGTTCTCTGAAGCAATGAACTGCTCATCACCTTCTGCATAGCAGTTATCATGCAACTCACAGCAAGCTCAGACTGGCTTCTGTATTTGTTAATGGTGTTGCTGGTTTTTAAATTGCAATAATATTATCCAGTTTTTAATTCACTGTTGTCTTCCCTTTTCTTAATGATTGGCTGTGTTAATGAGAAGCTGTGCTCTCGGTGTGTTTAAATAAAATAAAGGGATATTCCACGTGTTCTGTTCCTTGATATCTTTTCTCCAATATCTTTTTGAAGCTGCAGGGACACGGGTCGAGGGGAAAAGAGTCTCAGCAGGGCAGCACTGCCAGGCATCAGCACTTCATCTCCCAGGGTAATGGATGTGTCTGGTGTTATGAGATCTATTGCATCTCAGAAATTCATTATCCATTGAGACACAGATAGATCTGAAGGGGACCGTGTGGCCGGTTCTGTCTCTGAAAGTGTCAGATGAGAAGCAAGAACATGGCTGGGAAGGTCTTCTGCCAAAGTACCCACAGATTTGCTTAGATAGGAAAAGTTCTTTATGATGATCAAGTCCAATCATAAACCCAATAGAGCTAAGTTCCCCTCCAACCATGTCCCATAGGGATGAATAACCTACATGTTTCTAAAGACCTCCAGGCAAGGTGACTCTGCCACTTCCCAGCCACTTCCAACTCTTGACAACATGGCTGGTGAAGAAATTTCTCCTAATATCCAGAATAAACCTCCCCTGGTGCAACGTGTGGCCATTTCCTCTTGTTACTTGGAAGAAGCGACCAGCACCCACTTCTCTAAAACCACTTTTCCATTAATTGTAGAGAGTAACGGGGTCCCCCCTTCAGCCTCGTCTCCAGACTCCAGCTTCTCCTTCCTCAATTCTGTTCCCCTTCTCTGCATGTGCTCCAGCCACTAATTGTCTGTCTTGTACCGAGGGGCCCAAAGCTGAACCCAGGATTGAAGGTTTGGTCTCACCAGTGCTGAGTGCAGGGGGTCGATCTCCTCCTTGCTCCTGCTGGCCACATCATTGCTGATCCAAAGCAGGACCCAAAACTTAGCTGTGTTGAATCTCATCCAATTGGCCTCCACCCATGGATCCAGCCTGTCCAAGTCCCTCTGCAGAGCCTTCCTACAATCAAACAGATCAACCCTCTCACCCAATTTGGTGTCACTTGAAAACTGACTGAAGGACCACTTGATCCCCTCATCCAGATCATTAATAAAGATATTCAACCAGACTGGCCCAAACACAGAGCCCTGGGGATGCCGCTTGTGACTGGCCACCAAATGGGTCTGTTCACCACAACTCTCTGGGTAAAGCCATCCAGCTGATTTTTACCCAGCAAAGAGAACACCCCTCCAAGCCGTGAGCCCTCAGCTTCTCTAGCACAATGTCACGAGACACAATGTCAAAGGCTTTACTGAAAGCCAGGTTGACAACATCCACAGTCTTTCCCTCATCCACTAGGTGGGTCCCCTGGTCATGGAAGAAGATCAGGTTGATCAAGTAGGACCTGCCTATCATGAACATTTGCTGGCCGGCCCTGATCCCCTGGTTGACCCGCACTTGCCTGGAGAGTGCACTCAGGATCATCCTCTCAATAATATTCCCCAGTACTGACATGAGGCTGACAGGCCTGTAGTTCCCTAGATCCTCCTTCTGACCTTTCTTTTAGTTGGGTGTCACACTGGCAATCCTCCACTGATAAATGAAGGAGAATGGCTTGGCAAGTTCCTCTGCACACTCCGTCTGTGCTCTCTGGAGAATCTCATCCAGCCCATAGACCTATAAGAGTCCAGGTGGCATAGCAGGTCCTTGATTGCATCCTCCTGCTCTCCATTCCTGTCTACCAGCTCAGGGATGCCTCCTGGCAGTCACAGACACCCAGGAGCTGCATCTCTAGCACTTCTGGCTCTTCCTGGGCATCTACCTGGCTGTTCTCCTGGGCAACAGCTTCATCATCATCACCATCACCTGTGACCACCATGTCCACACTCCCACATACTTCTGCCTCGTCAAATGCACCTCCCTTGACCTGGGCTTCTTCTCCACCACTGTCCCTAAATCCCTGTCCAATTCCCTCTGGAACACCAGAGCCATCTCCCACTCAGGATGTGCTGCTCACATCTCCTTTGTAGTTTTCTTGTTTGGTACAGAATATTCTCTTCTCACCATCATGTCCTATGACCGCTACGTTGCCATCTGCAAACCCCTGCACTACAGGACCCTCCTGGGCACCAGAGCTTGTGTCCACATGGCAGCAGCTGCCTGGGGGGCTGGGATTCTCACTGCTCTGCTGCACACGGCCAACACATTTTCCCTGCCCCTCTGTCAGGGCAATGCTGTGGAACAGTTCTCCTGTAAAATCCCCCAGGTCATCAAGCTCTCCTGCTCATGCTCTGACCTTAGGGAGTTTGGGCTTCTTATTGTTAGTGTCTGTTTAGCTTTTGGCTGTTTAGTTTTCATTGTGGTGTCCTATGTGCAGATCTTCAGGGTTGTGCTGAGGATCCACTTGGAACAGGGATGGCAAGAAGGCTCTTCCATGTGCCTCCCTCACCTGGCCGTGGTCTCTCTGTTTGTTAGCACCACACTGTTTGCCTACCTTAAGCACTGCTCAGTCTCGTCCCCATCACTGGATCTGGTTGTGTTACTTCTATACTCAGTGGTCCCTCCGGCACTGAACCCCCTCATCTATAGCTTCAGGAATCAGCAGCTCAGGAATGGGGAGTGGAAACTCATGACTGGAACTTTTAAGCATCACTGACCTCACAATCTTCTTCTGCCTGTCATTCATAGACTCACAGAATCATAGAATAACCAGCTTGGAAGAGACCCACCAGGTCATTGAATCCAACCATTCCCATCAACCCCTAAACCATGTCCCTCAGTACCTCATCCACTCATGCCTTAAACCCCTCCAGGGAAGGTGACTCAACCACCTCCCTAGGCAGCCTCTGGCAATGCCCAATGACTCTTTCCATGAATTTATTTTTTTCCTAATGTCCAGCCTAGATCTCCCCTGGTGGAGCTTGAGGCCATTCCCTCTTGTCCTGTCCCCTGTCACTTGGGAGAAGAGCCCAGCTCCCTCCTCTCCACAACCTCCTTTCAGGTAGTTATAGAGGGCAATGAGGTCTCCCTTCAGCCTCCTCTTCTCAAGCTTAAACAACCCCAGCTCGCTCAGCCTCATAAGGCCTGTTCTCCAGCCCCTTCACCAGCTTTGTTGCTCTTCTCTGGACTCGCTCCAGAGCCTCAACATCCTCCTTGTGGTGAGGGGCCCAGAGCTGAACACAGGATTCGAGGAGCAGTCTCACCCATGTACAGAGGAATAAGAACCTCCCTGGACCTGCTGGTCACGCTGTTTCTGATCCAAGCCGAGATGCCATTGGCCTTCTTGGCCACCTGGGCACACTGCTGGCTTATGTTCAGTCGCTATCAACCATCACCCCCAGGTCCTTCTCCTTCAGGCATCTTTCCAGCCAGACTTCTCCTAGTCTGTAGCTGCTCAGGGTTGTTGTGCTCCAAGTGCAGGACCCGGCATTTGGCCTTGTTAAACCTCATCCCGTTGGTCTCTGCCCAGCGGTCCAGCCTGTTCAGATCCTTAAGACCATTTCAAAGCTGATGGCTCTGCAATCCCTTTTAGTCACTGGACTCTTAAACCTCACCTGCTCTCCCTTTCTCCGTTCCCAAAACCTGACCAAGTGACTTGGATTTGGTGATGAGCCCTTGAACCTCAGCTGCTGAGAGAAGTCTGAGGAAACATTCAAGAAGTCAAAAGCAGAACTTGGAGTACCCTGAAGTATTAATTAATTGATCTCAATGAGGATCATTCCTAACAAGGCCTCCCCAGGGACTCTTTGAAGCTGAGAATTGGAGGCCATGATTGCAAGAAGGCAAAGGTGCTGTGCAGGCAGCTGTGATGCTGAGAAAATTTTGAGTTTCCCTGATGAAACTGGAAGGCCAAGCCCTGACCACCAGGGCCTTGGCAGGTAGATGTGACTTTGTCTACAATGACACTGATGTAATGAATATTCTTGCATTGCCAAATCAAATTGGGAGCAGTTATTCCATGTAATTCCAACACAGGCCTGTAGAGTTACATGAGATGCCAAGGCTCTCACACAGCTCCATGGAGTGTTAGAAGAGTTGGGTCATAGAAGGGTAGGGTCAAAAAAAGGATTGGGTGATGGAAGAGTGATAGAAAGCTTGGATGTGAAAAGAGTCTGGTGACAGAAGAATTGAGTTATAGAGGAGTAACAGAGGAGTGCAGTCACAGGAGGTTTACAGAAGTGTTGGATCATAGGAGTCTCAGAGAAGAACTGGGTCATAATGATTCAGGTCATACAATGGTCATATTTGGGCCATGGTCTGAGCCCCCGTGCTCTGCAGGGAAAGACACGACTGTGCTGCTGGTCGCTGCCTCCTCCATCTCCCAACTGGAGAGGTTACGCTGCCCAACCCAAAAAACAGTAGAAATCCAGGTTTGAATTCAAGAGTGTGCTGAAAGATCACAGAGCAAACAATAAAGCAGCTAGATTGGAATGAACCTTCAGCATCCAGGCCAGGAAGGCTCCATACACAGCCTGGAGTCAGCGATGCAGCATTCAGGAAACAAACCTGATCAGGGTGAAGGAGCATGGGGCAAGCCTGACACAGTTAAGCCAAGTCAAGACCCCCTAGGCTGGGAACAGCTCCCATGTGGAAAATAACCAGGGGCACAGGCTCCATCTCCTAGGAGGCACCGGAGCACCTTATACCAGACTTAACCACCTTATACCAGACTTAACCACCTTATACCAGACTTAACCACCTTATACCAGATTTAACAATCTAAGCTAGACTTAACCACCTTATACCAGACTTAACCATTCTAATCCACCTTATACAAGACTTTACCAGTCTTAACCAGTCTAAACAAACATATATCAGACTTAACTGCCTCATACTAGACTTAACGAGTCTAAATAAGTCTAAACCAGTCTAAACTGCCTTATACAAGACTTAACAACCTTATACCAGACTTAACCAACTTATACCAGGCTTAACCATTCTAAACCAGTCTAAACTGCCTTATACCAGACTTAACCAGCCTAAACATGTCTAAACATGTCTAAACCACCTTATACAAGCCTTAACCACCTTATACTAGACTTAACCATTCTAAACCAGTCTAAACCACCTTATACCAGACTTAACCATTCTAAACCAGTCTAAACCACCTTATACCAGACTTAGCCAATCTAAACCAGTCTAAACCGCCTTATACCAGATCTAATCATTCTAAACCAGTCTAAACCACCTTATACCAGACTTTGCCAATCTTATCCAGTCTAAACTGGCTTATACCAGACTTAACCACCTTATACCTGACTTAACCATTCTAGACAGCTCTATACCAGACTAAACAAGTCTAAACCAATCTAAACCAGTCTAAATGGCCTTATACCAGACTTAACCAGTCTAAACAAGTCTAAAGCTCCTTGTACCAGACTCAACCACCTTATACAAGACTTAACCAGTGTAAACAAGTCTAACCCGTCTTATACCCAACTTAACCATACTTGACCAACTTAGCCTACTCACATAACCAACTTAGCCCACTTAATCAGCCTTAACTGACATAACCAACTTAAACCACTTAATCAGCCTTAACCAGACTTAACCAGTTAAGTCAGTTGAGTCTGGTTAGTCAGTTAAGTCAGTTAAGTTGGTTAAGATGGTTTCATCAGTAAATTCTGATTAAGTCTTGTTAAGTCAGTTAAGCTTGGTTAAGACTGGTATAAGGCAGTTTAGACTTGTTTTGACTGGTTAAATCTGCTATAAATAAGTTTAGTCTGGTATAAAGCGGTTTAGATTGGTTAAGACTGGTTAAGTCTGGTATAAGGTGGTTTAGACTGTTTAAGTCTGGTATAAGCTGGCTAAGTCTAGTTTAGACTTGTTAAGTCTGGCTTAGACTGGTTAATTCTTGTATAAGGTGCATAAGTCTGGTATAAGGCGGTTTAGACTGGTTTCAAATGGTTTAGACCTGTTAAGGCTGATATAAAGCGGTTAAGTCTTGTGTAAGGTTGTTAAGTCTGGTATAAGGCAGTTTAGACTGATTAAGACTCATTAAGTCTGGTATAAGGCCGTTACGTCTGGTAAAGTTGTTTAGACTGTTTCAGAATTTTCAAGTCTGGTATAAGGCAGTTCTGTCTGGTATAAGGCGGTTTTGACTGGTTTAGACAAATTTAGAATGAATAAGTCTGGTATAAGGTGATTAAATCCGGTATAAGGTGCTTTGGTGCCTCCTAGAAGATGGAGCATGTGCTCCTGGTTATTTTCCACATGGGAGCTGTAACCAGCCCAGATGTTCCCGTTTTGGTTTAACTGTGCCAGCCTTGCCCCATGCTCCTGATCAGGTTTGTTTCCCGAGTCCTACATTGCTGACTCCCCGCTGTGTATGGAGCCATCCTGGCCTGGATGCTGAAGGTCCATTCCAATTTAGCTGCCTGATTGCTTGCTCTGTGATATTTCAGGACTGTCTTTAAGTCAAACTTGGATTTCCACTTTTTTTTTTGGGTTGTGCAGCATAACCTCTCCAGTTGGGAGATGGAGGAGGCAGGACCCTGCAGAGCATGGGGGCTCAGACACTTGGGAGTTGTCCTGGTCTCACTTCTAGTGGAGCCTTGAAGCAGCCGGTCCCCAGAACAGACCTTCCTGGGTGTAGGGAGTCCTGAACATGTTAAGCGAGTGTGTGCTAGACTCTCATCTCACATGTTGAGAGGGAATTCTCTGGCTTCACTGGGAACCTCATGCGGCAAACATGCCTGACCTAAGAAGGATGTGTCCACTGAGTGTTGCTTGTCTTGGCTGGAAAAATAAGGTGGCTTCAAACTTTGATGGGAACCTGATGTGAATGAGGAGATGAAGCTGATTTTACTTTGTGTTTTGTTTCTTCATTTCCTTCCAAGGGAGGCAAGTGTGTGCATTCCTTCTTGTCCTCATCTCCTTGGTCTTTGCCAGGAGTCTTCCGTCCACGCATTCAGGACACAGACTGGGATTGCTGACCGACCCCTGCTCTCCCCTTGCTGTCTTAATCCCATCCCAACCCACTGTGGGGACACCTCAGCAAGCTGGGAAAGTCTCTAGTCCCAGCTGCAGCTCTCCAGCTGTGCCTTGATCTCATGTGGGACCCTTCGAGCAGATCCTGGCCATGCCAGAAGGCAGAGGCAGTGCCTGGTGGCACAGGGCAAGCACCGACAGAGTGTGAGCTCTGCCCTGGCTCAGCTCTGGGTTTGGTGTAGGCCTGCACGGGGCCCTCTATGTTGGGAAATTACCCTGGGGCACCCAGCACTCCACACTGGGTCTGGATTGTCCCAGCTGATCATCTCTCGTTCAGAAGCGTTTTGTCTGCTGGTCTTCAGGACAGGCCTGTCCATCCTTGGGTGTCCTGCTGCTGCCTTCGTGCACCACAGGATGGTGCGGGAGAACTGTTTGTGCAGCTGGTGCATCTGAACAGGGCAGGGGAGAAGAACGAGGCTCTGCCTAATCTGAAACTGCTGGGAGGGGAATGACGGGAGCTCCGTTAATGTCGTTTTTGGTCAGGCTGTGGGACAGTTGGTAGAGGGGTCCCACAGGAATTGTGATGCAGTGAGCAGGCAGCAGAGAGCACTCACAGAAAGTAGAGGAATTTTTTTTAAGCATGAGGATGAGGTGAGAGTGATGAGTGCCCTGGTGAGCAATGTCTGGGTATCCCTTGTCTCAGGTGAGGCTCCTGCTGCGTGTCCTGCCTGTGGAGCAGAGATGGGGATGTACAGAGTGGCTGAAAACCAGCCTGTTTGTGCTCACAGAAATACCTGAATGTGTTTATGGAACTTCATCCTTTCTTCTAACTTCCCTGTGACCACGGTTTCTGTCTCTCCTTCTAGGGATCAGCTGAGGCCCTGCAAAATGCCTTTCCCTTCCATCATGTTACAATCTGTACTGTACCTGCAGCAGTGGGACTTCTTGGCTGCTGGTGGATCTGCTCCCACAGAAAGAACCGTAAAATCTGTCCTGACCAAAGAAACACAGTCCCTAGCACAGAGCAGCAGGAGGAAGTTGCAGGGGAGGAATCATCATGCGAACCAGCAGCAGGGGTTTCTCAAATCCTGCCTCCCCTGCTGGAAGAGGAAAGCCTAGAGAATGAAACCACTGGAGTATTTTCCTCACCCTTCCAGCTCTATCAGCCGTGGCCCCGGGGGACTGCAGCTTGCAGCAGCAGAGGTGAGCTGGGAGGGGACATCTCACCCTGGGGAGCTGGGAAGGTTTCCTTCTGGAAGGACCTGGCCATTCCTTCATGGAATGGTTACGGCTGGAAGACACTTCAAAGCCTATTCAGTGCCACCTTCCTGCCAGGGACAGTCACACCTCCCACTGGATCAGTTTGCTCCAAGCCCCGTCCAACCTGGCCTGGAACACCTCCATGGATGGGGCATCCACCACTACTCTGGACAAACTGGGCCAGGGCCTCCCCACCCTCACAGGGAAATATTTCTTCCCTAGGACTCATCTCAATCTCCCCTCTTTCAGCTGACAATCATTCCCCCTTGTCCTGCCCCTGCACTCCCTGATCAAGCCCCTCCACTGCTTTCTTGGAGCCCCTTTCAGTACTGGAAGTTGCTCTGAGTTCTCCCAGGAGCCTTCTCTTCCGCAGGCTGAACAACCCCAACTCTCTCAGCTTGTCCTCAGACAGGAGATGCCTCAGCTCACCTCCATGGCCTCCTCTAGACTCACTCCAACAGTTTCAAGCCCGTCCTGTGCTGAGGGCTCCAGAACTGGGCACAGGGTTCCGGGTGGGTATTCACCAGAGTGGAGCAGAGGGGCAGAATACCCTCCCTTGCCCTGCTGGCCATGCTGCTTTTGGACAGGGTTGGTTTCTGGTCTGCGAGCACCCATTGCTCGCTCCCCAGCCACCCAGGTCCTTCTCCACTGGGCTGCTCCCAATCTCTTCTCCAACAACATGGGCAGCTCTTGGCAGCACTGGCTGCATTGATCTTGCCTAATGCAAACAGTTTGGCTGCTCTTTCAGGTCCCCAGCTATCAATCACCCAGGCTGTTGTGTCCAAACAAGGGCTACTTTCATCTTCCAGCACGGCTGTTTTTAAAATCTCCCTGGGACCAGTGCTGTTTAATGTCTTCATCAATGATATAGACAGCGAGATCAAGTGCACCCTCAGCAAGTCTGCAGATGACACCAAGCTGAGTGATGCAGTTTTCATGCCAGAAGGATGTGATATCATCCAGAGGGACCTAGACAAGCTAGAGAGGCGGACCTCTGAAATCTTCATGAGATTCAACAAAGCCAAGTGCAAATCCTACACCTGGCTCAGAGCAATCTGTGGTTTCAATACAGGATGGAGAATGATGTGATTGAATCATAGAATCATTGAATCATTAGGTTGGAAAAGACCTTAGAGATCATCAGCTCCAACCGTACCTATCTACTACTAAATCATGTTCCCAACCACCTCATCTACCTGCCTTTTACACACCTCATGAGTTGGTGACTCCACCACCTCCCTGGACAGCATCTGTCAGTGTGTAAGAACCCTTTAGAATTTTTTTCCTAATATCCAATCTAAACTTTGTCCTATCACTTATCACTTGGGGGAAGAGACCAGCATCCACCTCTCTACAACCTCCTTTCATGCAGTTGTAGAGAGCGATGGGGTCTCCTCTCAGCCTCCGCTTCTTCAGGCTAAAGAACCTCAGATCCCTCACCTGCTCCTCATGAAGCTTGTCCAGCCTCTTCCCCTGCTTCCTCATCCTTCGCTGGACGCACTCCAGGACCTAAATGTCCTTCTTGTACTCAAGGGGCCCAAAACTGAAGAAAGGGTTTGGGTGAAGCCTCACCAGTACAGGAGTACAATCCCTCCCCTGGTACTACTGCCCATGTTCTTTTTTATCCAAGCCAGGATGCTACTGGCTTTCTTGGTCACCTGGGCCACTGCTGGCTCTTGCTCAGCTGCTGTTGAAAAACACACCCTGGTCTTTCTCTGCCAGGCAGCTTTCCAGCTGGGAAGGATTCCATTTGTTCAAGTGATCCCTGACTTGATCCCCACCCACTGCTGGTTGTCTCCTCCAAAGTCCTGCCCTGAGTCAAAGAGGCCTGGGAGACATTAATGGTGAAGACAGAGACAAAGAGAACACAGGGATTGGGGTTGGTCATTCAGCCAACTTCCCACTCAGGGTCACTTCTTCAGCCTAGAGAGCCCCACTCTGGCTCTGAGGACACCACAGGAGACCATGTCTAAGGCCTTGCAGAACTCCATGTACAAAACATGCCCTTCTTTCCCTGCCTTTTTTTGTTCAGGAAAAAATATTCCTGTCATTTGAGGGCCTGGAAATGGCTGCAAGACGTGTGCCCCCCCCCCTTTCCATTTTAACGGGTTGCCTGACCTGCCTGTAATTCTCACAATTCTCATTCCTGCTTTTCCTGAAGATGAGTTTGATATTTGCCTTTTCAGAGGACCCCAGAACTGCTCTGGTACCTCTGGCACCTTTGAGAGCACAATCCAGAATCATGGACCAAGGTGACGTAGCAGACAGGAACGTCTGCACTGGGCCTGTCTAAGGGAGCTGAGATGGATCTCCCTGGGCTGCTGGGGTTTGTTCCTGGAGTCAAGCACAGAAATGCCAGGGTTCTGTCAGGAGTCCATGTCTGAGCTGGCCTCGTGCATCCCTAATGCACCCAGGGATATACACTGAAAAGGTCATAGAATCATAGAATAACCAGGTTGGAAGAGACCCACTGGAGCATCGAGTCCAACCATTCCTATCAAAAACTCAAACATGCCCCTTAGCACCTCGTCCACCCGTGCCTTAAAACGCTCCAGGAAAGGTGACTCAACCATCTCCCTGGGGAGCCTGTTCCAGTGCCCAATGACCCTTTCTGTGAAAAATTTTTTCGAATGTCCAGGCTAAATCTCCCCTAGCTGAGCTTGAGGCCATTCCTTTCTCGTCCTGTCTCCTGTCACTTGGGAGAAGAGGCCAGCTCCCTCCTCTCCACAACCTCGTTTCAGGTAGTTGGGGAGAGCAATGAGGTCTCCCCTCAGCCTCCTCTTCTCCAGGCTAAACAACCCCAGCTCTCTTGGTAGCTCCTTGTAAGGTCTGTTCTCCAGCCCCTTCACCAGCTTTGTTGCTCTTCTCGGGACTCTCTCCAGAGCCTCCACATCCCTCTTGTGGTGAGGGGCCCAGAACTGAACACAGGATTCCAGGAGCAGTCTCACCAGTGACAAGCACAAAGGGAGAATAACCTCCCTGGACCTGCTGGTTGCGCCATTTCTGATACAAGCCAGGATGCCATTGGCCTTCTTGGCCACCTGGGCACACTGCTGGCTCATGTTCAGTCGGTTGTCAACCAGCACCCCCAGGTCCTTCTCCTCCTGGCAGCTTTCCAGCCAGGTCTCTCCTAGTCTGTACCTCTGCTTAGGGTTTTGCCCCAAGTGCAGGACCCGGCATTTGGCCTTGTTAAACCTCATGCCGTTGGTCTCAGCCCAGCAGTCCAGCCTGTTCAGGTCCCTTTGCAGAGCCTCCCAACCCTCAAGCAGATCAACACTTCCTCCCAGCTTGGTGTCGTCTGCAAACTTTCTAAGGGAGCACTCAATGCCTTCATCCAGGTCGTTGATAAAGACATTGAACAGGGCTGGACCCAGGACTGAGCCCTGGGGAACCCCACTTGTAACAGGCCTCCAGCTGGATTTAACACCATTTCCTACCACTCTCTGGGCCTGGTCATCAAACCAGTTTTCCACCCAGGAGAGTGTGCACCATTCCAGGCCAGAGGCTGTCAGATTCCTAAGCACAATGCTGTGAGAATCTCTGTCAAAGGCTTTACTGAAGCCCAGGAAGATACATCCATCCATTTCCCTCGTCCAGCAGCCGAGTCATTTGGTCATAGAAGGCAATCAGGTTAGTTTGGTAAGACCTGCCTTTTGTGGACCCGTGTTGACTGGGCCTGATCACCCAGTTCTCTTGCACGTGCTGCATGATAGCACTCAAGATCACCAATTCCATGACTTTCCCTGGCACTGAGGTCAGACTGACAGGCCTGGAGTTCCCTGGATCCTCCCTGCGACCCTTCTTGTAGATTGCACAACATCAGCCTCCAGTCCAGTGGAACTTCCCCAATTAGCCAGGACTGCTGGAAGATGATGGAAAGGGGTTTGGCCAGCTCACACGCCAGCTCCTTTAATACCCTCGGGTGACTCCCATCCAGCCCCATAAACTTGTGGGTGTGTAGTTGGGCAAGCAAGTCTCTAACCACCTCCTTTTGGGTCATGGGAGACTCATTCTGCTCCTCTCACTCCTGGGTTTGTACACAGAGGGAACAACTTTCTTTACAATTAAAAACAGAGGCAAAGAAGGCATTAAGTACCTTAGTCTTTTCCTCATCCTTTGTCACTGTTGTTCCTTCTGCATCCAATAGGGACTGTATATTCTCCCGAGTCCTCATTTTATTGTTAACTTATTAATAGAATGATTTTTATTACCTTTCACAGGCATTGCCAATCTGATTTCTAGTTGGGCCTTAGCCCTCCTGATTTTTTCCCTGCACGATCTTACTTCCTCCCTGTAGTCCACCCAAGACGCCTCTCCCTTCTTCCACAGTTCATAAACACAAATGCAAAGAAGACCTGGGAAGCATATCCCACATAAGAGATGATCCTGGTGTTCCGCAGTGAATTTGCCATGGATTTTAGGACAGTGGTGGAAATGGAGCCCAGGTCAAGCAGGGAGAAGCTGGGAGGAAGAAGTACATGGGGTTGTGGAGGTGGTGGTCACAGAGAGTGGTGATGATGAGGCCGTTGCCCAGGAGGGCAGCCAGGTAGATGCCCAGGAAGAGACAGAAGTGAAGGAGCTGCAGCTCCCGTGTGTCTGCGAATGCCAGGAGGAGGAACTGGGTGATGGAGCTGCTGTTGGACATATTTGTCCTTGGGCAGAGGTCCATTCCCAGCTATTTTCCTGCTGCTGCCCTGTCACCTCCAGAGACAGAACTAGCATCATCATCCCCTTCACGGCCAGATGTTTCCTACTGGGTTATGAGTTTCTTAGACATCGTAACACCAGTCACGGTTTAGCCCTGGCCTGCTTGATCAGCCGTTTAATATGAGAAATTTTTAGATTGAATCCCTACTCCTGCCTCCAGAACTGGATAAGGAAGTGAAAGAAGGACACTTCTGGTTTGGAAACTCAGAGGAAAACCTAATCATTCTGTGTCCTTCCAGGAAGGGACAAAGAAATCTCCAAGCTGGGTTGACAGGTCAGTGCTGGGGTTGGTGGTGGTGAGGGGCTATCCAAAATGGTTGCCATACCGAGATTTGCCAGGGTGTCCAGCACACATGGGCACAGACCAGACCCTGCTCTACCCATGGAAGAGACCTGGTTGTGTGACACCAGTGCTATTTGCTCCAACCCTCTACACCCATGCTATGTATCTCTATACTCGTGTTTTCATCTGCAGGCCTCTTTCATGGACATGTCCTTGAAAGAAACTTCAGAAGCCCTAAACCTTTAGTCTCTGCCCTGAGGGGATCCCATCTCTTCGTGGAAAGGCTGTCCCACAAGTGCCCACTGCCTGTCCCTGCCTGCAGGCACAGCACTGCCACGCAGCACGGCTGTGACCAAGCTCACAGGACTCAAGACTAAGAGCAAAGCAAGGGGTGAGGAGGAGAGTGTGGGAGTGGAGAGAGAACAGCTCTGGGAGATCAAGTGCTGGTGCCTGGAAGTGCTGCCGGGCTGGGACTCTTTCCCCCTCCATCAATGCCCACAGGAACTTTTTCTGAAACTCCAATAAGGCCTTGGAGGAAAGATATTTGGAAACAAAAGTCATTGAATATCCCTCTATTTTGTTTGAACACACTGAGAGCACAGTTCCTCATTTACACACATAATCAGCAAGAAAAGAGAAGGTGACAGTGAATTAAAAACAGGATGACAATACTATCACAATAAAAAAACTGGACCATCAACCACAAATACAGAAACCAGTCAAGACCTGACATGAGTTGCATGATAACGACCATGCAGGAGGTAATGAGCAGTTTATTGCTATAGAGTATCATCCAAATATCAGTTTCCACACTGCATCCTTGAGATGCTGGTTCCTCAAGCTGTAGATGAGGGGGTTCAGTGTTGGAGGCACCACTGAGTACAGAAATGACAGCACAAGGTCCAGGGATGGAGAGGAGATGGAGGGAGGTTTCAGGTAGGCAGACATTGCAGTGCTTACAAACAGGGAGACCACAGCCAGGTGAGGGAGGCACATGGAAAAAGCTTTGTGCCGTCCCTGCTCCGAGGGGATCCTCAGGACTGCCCTGAAGATCTGTACATAGGACACCACAATGAAAACAAAACACCCGAAACCAAGCAAAGAACTTAATATAAGAAGATCAACTTCCCTGAGACTGGCATGTGAGCAGGAGAGCTTGAGGATCTGAGGGATTTCACAGAAGATCTGGTCCACAGCATTGCCCTGGCAGAGGGGCAGGGAGAATGTATTGGCCGTGTGCAGCAGAGCATTGAGAAACCCAGCACCCCAGGCAGCTGCTGCCATGTGGACACAAGCTCTGGTGCCCAGGAGGGTCCCGTAGTGCAGGGGTTTGCAGATGGCAACGTAGCGGTCATAGGACATGACTGTGAGAAGAGAATATTCTGCACTGATCAAGAATAACACAAAGAATACCTGGGCAACACACCCTAAGTAGGAGATGGTCCTGATGTCCCAGAGGGAATTTACCATGGATTTAGGGACACTAGTGGAGATGGATCCAATATCGAGGAGGGTGAGGTTGAGGAGGAAGAAGTACATAGGGGTGTGGAGATGGTCGTCACAGGCGATGGTGATGATGATGAGGCCGTTGCCCAGGAGGGCAGCCAGGTAGATGCCCAGAAAGAGCCAGAAGTGCAAGAGCTGCAGCTCCCGTGTGTCTGCGAATGCCAGGAGGAGGAACTGGGTGATGGAGCTGCTGTTGGACATCTGCTACCTCTGGACGTGAAGCGCTGAACAAAATGAAAATACAGTGACAAGTTAGGGGACATATCTCCGAGCCAAATCAAAGCCAATTCTCATTCCCCTTCCCTGCTCCACAAACTCTGTCTGTTTTCTCCCAGCCCTTTCTTCAGCTCTATGCCTGGAGCTCTGCTTGGTATTGGCTGAATGTGCTGGGAGGAGCAGGGCCTTTACCCGCTGGCTACAAGAGTCAGCCCTGCTTTGCAGCAGAGGATCATCGAGATGATGTAGATAATCCTTGTGTTCTAATTTTCCTGTTAAACCTGCTCCACAGTTTCCAATACTTTTGAGAGGGAGAGTGTTTTTTATAACTCTCTGATCTTGACTGGAGATTTTCATGGATTTCAGAAACCCTCAGGATTTCTTTCGCATTCAGGGACAACAAAGCAATTCCTGCAAGGCAGGAGTATTGTCTGTGGCTCAGTGCAGAGAGTGGGGAGCTGCTCTGTCTCTCTGCCCCGGGTTTGTAACTTTCTGAGATGAAAAATATCACACCCCCATGGTACCCTGAATAGCCACTGCTAGGAGTAGAGGGGTCCACCTCACACCACTCCACTTTCATCCCAGGACATACAGTTCATTTCACAAACCCAGCAGCATTTCCTTGGCTGGAGTGTCTCTGTATTTCTCCACAGGGCTCACAGGTGACACCAAGAAGTGACAGGACAGATTTGCATTCGGGAGGGAAGCTCACAGCATGGAAAGACACCTAAGGGGAAAGCTAAGAGTCTTCAGGATGGCATTTGATGAAGGGAGATTCATCTCCTTCCCCAGCCCCACTGACTTCATTGTCCACAGCCTCACAGCTCAGAGCAAAGATGGGATGTGGGTTCCTATGGACACAACTGCAGTGAAGGAGCCACCAGGGCAGTGGGTGACTCTGCAGCTGAAACTCTCATCCCCAGAGAAGATGGCAGTGAGTACAAGAGAATAATAGAAAGAACAGAGTAAAGAGCAGAAACAGGGAGAAATAGAGTTAGGGTCTGGCTGTGAGAGGCCAGGGCACAGGGAATCGAGCACGCAGACAGCATTCCCCTTCTCAGCTGTTCTCACCTCCTCCCAGACACCAACCTTGCCGAGCAGTTTCTCTCGGCCCCTGGGCTCTGGAGAGGGCACTGGAGCTGTGGCTACAGAAGAGGCGGCTCAGCCTTGGAGCCCAGAGCCCTGAGGGCAGAGGCTTTTTTTTGGGTGGGAAAGGAGGCAAAGGGGTTTGATCAGAAGAAGGGGCTGCACTGGAGGAGATCACAGAATTATACCCTCCCACAACATCTCTGGTTTAAGTTCTGATTCATTCCATGGTTCTTGGATCTTCTGCCTAGAGGTTTTCCTCCTTGGAGGTGTTTCCCCGTGCCAGGCCTTTATCTGTCAGCACATACAAACCACATCTAAATCTTCATCCACTCCGCTTGGCCCTGCACAAACCTGCCTGTTTGCAGGTCACTGCCTGGGTGCTTGTTCCTGCTTGAGAGAGGAAAAGAACAGGAAAGAACAGTCCTGATGGGTCCAGCAGAGGTGATGCTGGTGTTGTCCATAGGCAGAGAATTCCTCAAGGCATTTTAACAGGGTCTTGGTTGACCTACTGACCACTCAGAGCGACAATTCAGGAAACTCAGTGACTTGTCAAAAACTGAGTGCTCCATTTCTACTTCTGATTTTCTTCGCCCTCCTTAATCCCCTGGAAAAGGAAACAGAAAACAAAGTCTCAGGTAAGCTCCTTACATTTAGAGCAATCCCTGTCTTGATCTCCTCCTTGAGACATCACTTTGGATATATCCTAGGGCTGATTCAGAGCTCTGAGCCTGCTGTGACCCATGCAGCACCCTCTTGGAAGCAGAAGGATCCTGTCATACAGCTTCTCCTTCCACCCACAGCTTCTCCCCACACCACTGTGATGAGTTCCTGTGATGGCCTGAGTGCTGTCCCTGAAAGGTGCAGAGTCTCTGTCCCTGCACACTGGGACACAAGGACCCTGTTTGGAAGGAGAGCCCGAGGAACCCAGCAGTGCAGATCCACCTATACACCCACACAGCCAGCAGCAGAAGGCAGCTCTTGTGTTCTCTCTTTCTGATGATTCAGTGCAGAGTCCCTCATCTTCAGCTTGTCCTCCTCCTCTGCTCTAGAGAAAGTGAGATATTTTTATTTACAAATACCATGAGCTGTGGAATGTGCTCCCTTCAGGAGATCCCTGCAGGAATGGCTCCTGCACTGTCCTACAGCCAGAGACTCACCTTGAGAAGGTCTGTGAGGGTTCCTCTGACATGGAGCTCTCAGCATCCTCCCACCCCACCCTGCCTTTCCCCTCTCTCTTCCTCCTCCTCTTCCTTCACTGCCTGCAGGCAGTGCCCTCAGCCCTGCTGGGCTTTGCAGAGGAGCTGCCCCTAGCCAGACCTGGCTCTTTGTATTGCTGCCCACTTGCCAGGAGCTCCTTCCCTGCCAGGAGCCCAGCCCAGCTCAGCAGCAGAGGAGCAGCCCCTTCTGGGCTCCCTCTAGGTGTCCCTGGGGCTCCAGGGGAACCTGCTGAGAACCTAAAGCCGTCCCTGATGTTCCCCCCCTCAGCTGGGAAGAGAACCTTATTTCCTATAATGTCATTACATTAATTGTGAAGGAGAATCACTGGGGAGGAGAAGAGGGGGTTGTGTCACCAGGAAAGTGACAGATAATCATCTTGTTTCTCCAAGCTGTCAGAATGGAAAGGGAAAGGGACATAAGGAAAAGGGATGCAAGTCCCATGTGGTCATTGCCAGAAATGGTGGGGAGGTGAGGAACAAGGCTGTCCATGCAGGGTCAGACCTCGAGGGATGCTTTTCCATGCTGCCCAGACCTCCTGAGGTGACACTCAGCATCAATATCCGTTGGAGGATTCTTCTGTCATCTCTTCTCTGAGCTCAAAATTAGCGAAATATAAATATTTAACTGAACGTATTTTTCTTAGGTGCATTTTGAAATCTTCCTCTTTAACCATACTGGCAAATGACTCCAGGGAGATGTACAAGCCTTGAAGACCTGAAGAAAATGCCAGGAAGAGAGAGAGCTCGTTAAGGCTTTCTGTATTTTAATGAGACCCAGGGTGAATTTGCTTCTGAGTCCAGAACCTCAGCTACTCAGAGGAGATTGAGGAGAGCTCCCAAGAAGTCAAAAACACAACTCAGAGCAACTTGAAGTATTAATTGGTTTCAGTGAGGATCGTTAGTGACAATGCCTCCCTAGGGACTCGTTAGCGTGGATAATTGGAAGCCATGATTGAAGAAGGGCAGGGGCTCAATGCAGTCAGCTGTGATGCTGAGAAAAGCCTGTGCTTGCTCGATGAACCAGGAAGGCCAAGCCCTGACCCCCAGGCCCTGGGCAGGCAGATCTGACTTTGGCTACAATGACACTGATGCCATGAACATTCTCAAAGTGCAAAATCAAACTGGGAGTAGTTATTCCATGTTATTCCAAAAAGAGGGATGTAGAGGTTTGGAAGGAAGCTAGGCTTTCACACACCTTGGTGCGGCTGTAGATGACTTGGGTCCTTTAATGGTTGGGTCATAAAATGATTGGTTCATAATAGAATGACAGAAAACTTGGGTGTGAAAAAAGTCATATCACAGAACAATTAGGTCGTAGGGGAATAATAGAGGAGTTCACTTCTAAAAGGTTCATGGAAATGTGGGGTCATAGAAGATTCAGGTCTTGAATGTGTCAGAATATTTGGGTCATCAAAGTATCAAGTTGTAGAAGTGTGAGATCTATGCAGGTTTTGGAAGGGTTTGGTGATAGAGGGTTTCAGAGAAGGGTCAGGTCTGAGAAGAGTCATCAAAGAATCAGTTCACTGAAGGGTCGTAGAAGAATTATAGGAGAGTCAGATCATAGAAGTGTCAGATCATAGTCATGCTGGGTCATAGAGGGATTTGGTCATAGAATATTGAAGTCATACAGGAACTGGGTCACAGAAGAGTCATAGAGAAGTCAGGTCACAGAAAGTCACAGAAGGATCAATGAGTTGGGTTGAGTCATCAGTGGCTTGGTTCAGATAAGGCTCGGGTCTTAGAAGAGTCGGGTGGTAGAGGAGTCTTAAAAAGATGGGGGTAATAGAAGAGTCAGGTCCTGGAATTGTTCACTTTGGAAGGTGCACAGAAGTCTTGGATCACAGAAGGCTCACGGGTCATATAATATCCGGATTAAAGGAGTGTTGGGTCATAGAAGAGATGGCTCATACAAGTATTGGGTCACAGAGGAGTTATAGAGGAGTCAGGTCATAGGAGGGCAGTTAATAGTAGGATTGGTTCATAGAAGGGTCGGGTCCCAGAAGAGTTGTGTCACAGAAGATTCTGGTCGTAGATGTGTCTGGTTGTAGAAGTCATGGGGCATGAGTGATTCATTGCATAGAAGAGTCAGGTCATAGAAGAGTCATAGAAGACTTGGGTCATAGAATATCACATTGTAGAAGAGCCAGGGAAGAGCTGGGTCATAGAAGTGTTAGGTAATAGAAAGGTCATAGAATATTGGGGTTGTGGAATTGTTGAATCAGAGAAGTGTGAGGGTTTAGTTGGGCAATATAGGGGTCATAGCAGAGTCAAATCATAGAAGTCCCAGTTGATATAAAGGTTGGGTCTTAGAGAAGTTGGGTCACACGAGAGTTGTATTATAGAAGAGTCCTGGAGTCATCAGGTCATAGAAAGTGGTAGAAGACTTGAAGAATTGTTGGGTCATAGAAGACAGATCGTAGAGCATTCTGGTCACAAAGGAGTCACGGAAGAGTGAGGTGATAGAAGAGTCAGGTCATAGAAAAGTTCAGCCCCTGAAGGTTTATAGAAGTATTGGGTCATAGAAGAGTTGGGTCACATAAGAATCAAGTCATAGAAGAGATGTTTAAAGTCTGCTCATAAAAGTTCAGGTTGTATAAGGCTCACAGAAATCAGGACACAGAAGACTCAGGTCTTATGAACTCTGGAAGGGTCATATAAGCATCAGATCCTACAAGAACCGGGTCATAGTTCAGATCACAGAAAAGGTAGCTCATTTAAGAGTCTGATCATAGAGGAGTCACAGATTAGCCAGGTCGTACAAGGACCGGCTCACAGAAGAGCTGAGTAATGGAAGTGATGGGTCTTAGAAGGATGGCGAGACACAATCTCAGCAAGAGAAGTCCAGTCCCCTTCTCTTTCAGACATCCAGAAATGGGATTTGAATAGAAAAGGTCTGGGGCACAGCCCTTAGTTCCCCTCCTCCTCCATTGGCCATTTCTGAAAAGAACATGCCAAGTGGTAGTGGTATCAGTGGTCAGGGGGATTCCTTAGTCTCCATGACCTTTGGAAGATGATGGAGAGAGGCCTCATTGGGACATTGTCCTGCTCATTAAGTTCCCTGTCATGTTGCCCCATCTGTCCCACAGACTGGGAAGGATCCCATTTGCTCAAGTGATAACTAACTATATCCCCACTCACCACTGGTTGATCTCCAGAGTCCTGCTCTGAGTCAAAGAGTCCTGGGTGAACTTTCTGGGGAAGACAGAGACAAAGAGGACACATGGAATCTCAGATGTGTCTACACCTCCTCTTCCTAAACCCGGCAGTGGCCACTGTGTCTTTCTTTCTTTCTTTTTTAACTTTTCCTGAAGCAGCAAACACTCATCATGGGGCCCATGAATGGCTTTTCAAGCTGATACTGAGTTTGTCTGGAGCCTTGCTGAGCTTGGAGGATGCTGTCCTTGAAGGCCATCTTTCCAGAGTTCTGTGACCATGTCCCAGCTCTTTCTCCCACAGGAACAGCTCCAGCTCCTCTGGCCTGTGACCCTGGCTGAGGACATTGTTGCCCATTGGGGCTGAAGCCCTGCAGCTGGACAAGGACAGAAGAGAGTTGAATGTCTCTCCAGCCCTAGGTCTAAACACCCAGGATGAAATGCCTGAATTCACTCAATGGAACACATCCTCCAGCCTGAAGATATGAGATCATTCCCCGTCACCTGCCTAGGGTCCTTTTTAATGATGGGGCAAAACTAAGTGATTCTCACATCTAGCCATTTTAATAAGAGGAGCAAGGACACTGCATTAATCACAGAAGAATTCAGGTGTGAAGAGAGCGCTGAGCATCCTTTTGTCTCACTCCCCTACTCAAGGCAGGCTGAACCAGATGAAGGTGGTCAAGGCCTCCACCCAGCTTTGCATCATCCACAAAGCAGCTCAAAGTGTGCTCCAGTACATCATACAGGGTAGTAGTAAAGACATTTGACAGTGCTGACTCAAGCCCTGGTCACTGGGGGATGCCATAAGTCACTGGCTGCATGGAGGACTTTGTACCACTGATGACATTTGGGCTTGGTTGTTCAGCAAAATTCACACCAAGGGGTTCTTCTTCAGCCAAGACCCACTCTGGCTCTGAGGACACCACAGGAGACCATGTCTTAGGCCTTGCAGAATTCCATGAACACCACATGCCCTTCTTTCTCTGCCAATTTTGGTTTAGAAACAACTTATTTGTCATTCAAGGGCCTGGAAAGGGCTGCAGGACGTGTGCCGCCCTCTTCCTGGGGTCAGGGGTTGCCAGACCTGCCTTTAATTCTCCCAATTCTCATTCCCGGTTTTCCTGCAGATGGGTTTCACACCTGCTTTTTCCAAGGACCCCAGAACTGCTCTGATTGCTCTGGCACCTTTGAGAGCACAATCCAGAATCATGGACCAAGGTGATGCAGCAGACAGGAACGTCTGCACTGGGCCTGTCTAAGGCAGCTGAGATGGATCTCCCAGGGCCGTTGGGGTTTGTTCCTGGAGTCACACACAGAAATCCCAGGGTTCTATCAGGAGTCCACATCTGAGGTGGCCTCGTGGACCCCTAATGCACCCAGGGATGTTCACCGACAAGATCTTTCCCTTTCACACACAGAGGCACTTCAGGAGTCACAGCATCTCTCTGGCTCCTGGTTGTCACTCCCAGAGGATGGGAGGCACCTCAGCCCTGCAGTGTGTCACCCCGATCTGCATTTAACTGAGATGCCCCAAGCCATAAGGGATGGACACAGGGAGCTCAGTTCGGGAAAGTAGATCCCTGTGCTACGTTCAGGTGATTCCCATGGGATTTTACTCTCGATGTGAAGTGACCTCAAGGAAATATGATTCCCACAGGCCCTCATGGAACCCAAGGAACACTGGGTCTCAAGTCTGGTCTCCCATGGGTTCATCTCACCTCACGCAAGCTGGGGTGAGAGACCAGTGCTGGCAATGGTGGTTGTGAGGGGCGACTCCAGGACGATTGCCCTGAGTCAGATTCCCCAGGGTGTCGAACCCACATGGGCACAGACCTGACCCTGCCCAGCTGATCCTTCTGGTCTCTCATGGGAAGTCTTGTTGTAGTAGCCTGCCCCAACCCTGCACAGCCACACTGTTTATCTGCATGTTGGAGCTTTCATAAGGGAGCAATTTCTTGGCAATTCTCTAAAGAGAATCTCTGGGAAAAAGGCTTAAGCCTTCAGTCTCTGCCCTGAGATCTCTTCCTATGGGCACAGCACTGCCACACAGCACAGCTGTGACCAAGCTCAGAGCCCTCAGGCCTTACAGCAAGGCAAGGGGAGAGGAGGAGAGTGTGGAACTGGAGGGATAATAGCTGTGGAAGGTCAAGTGCTGGTGCCTTGCAGTGCTGACATGCTGGGACTCTTTCCCATCCACCCAGACACACAGTAACTGTCTCTGCAGCTCCAGAAAGGCCTTGGAGGAAAGATATTGGGGGAAAAAAGTCATTGAAAATCTCTTTATTTTGCTTAAACACACAGATAGCACAGCCGATCAGTAAGAAAAGACAGGAAGAGAATTAATTAAAAACAAGATGACAACATTATCCCAGTTACAACCAAGAAAAAACAACAACAAACAGAGAAGCCAGTCTGGGCCTGCCATGAGTTGCATGATAACTGCTATGCAGAAGGTGATGAGCAGTTCATTGCTTCAGAGAACCATCCAGTTAGGAGTTTCCACACGGCATCCTTGAGCTGTTGGTTCCTGAAGCTGTAGATGAGGGGGTTCAGTGCTGGAGGCACCACTGAGTACAGAACTGACACCACCAGATCCAGCGATGGGGAGGAGGAGGAGGGAGGCTTAAGGTAGGCAATGGTGCCAGTGCTGTTAAACAGGGAGACCACAGCCAGGTGAGGGAGACATGTGGAAAAGGCTTTGTGCTGTCCCTGCTCCAAGGGGATCCTCAGCACAGCCCTGAAGATCTGCACATAGGACACCATAATGAAAACAAAACAGCCAAAAGATAAACAAGCACCAAACAGAAGAAGCCAAGCTTCCCTGATGTAGGAGTGTGAACAGGAGAGCTTGAGGATCTGGGGGATTTCACAGAACTGTTGCACAGCATTGCCCTGGCAGAGGGACAGGGTAAATGTATTGGACGTGTGCAGCAGAGCAGTGAGAAACCCAGCGCCCCAGGCAGCTGCTGCCATGTGGACACAAGCTCTGGTGCCCAGGAGGGTCCCGTAGTGCAGGGGTTTGCAGATGGCAACGTAGCGGTCGTAGGACATGATGGTGAGGAGAAAATACTCTGCTGAAATAAAAAACAGAAACGTAAATACCTAAGCTACATATCCTAAGTAGGAGATGGACCTGGTGCCCCAAAGGGAATTGGCTATGGATTTGGAGAGAGTAGTGGAGACGGAACCCAGGTCAAAAATAGAGAGGTTGAGGAGGAAGAAGTACATGGGGGTGTGGAGGTGGTGGTCACAGGCGATGGTGGTGATGATGAGGCCGTTGCCTAGGAGGGCAGCCAGGTAGATGCCCAGGAAAAGCCAGAAGTGCAAGAGCTGCAGCTCCCGTGTGTCTGCAAATGCCAGGAGGAGGAACTGGGTGATGGAGCTGCTGTTGGACATCTGCTGCCTCTGAACATGGGGCACTGTCAGAAGGGAAAGGATAGAAAGAAATTTTTGAGGATTCTCTGCTCAAAATCAAATCCCTTCCCCTGCTGCAAACAGTGCAGATCAGTGCAGAGGAAGGGGAGCTGCTCTTTCCTTGCTCTTGTTCCCAGCCACTCTAGGCTTGAACCTTTCAGAGACAGATTAATCACACTTTGATATTCACCCTAAAAGCCACCAGGATCTGCTGAAAGCAGACAAATCAACTGCCAAGCAGAGTGTCCAACCCTTTCTCAAGCTCTCCACATTCCACTTTCATCCCAGGACACACACAGCTTATTTCATAAATCCAACAGCATTTCCTTGGCTGGGACATCTCTGTACTTTTCCACAGACATGCAGGTAACGCAAAGATGCAATGGGACAAGTTTGCACCCTGGAGAACTGCTCAGTGCCTGGGGGAAAACATCTAGGAAAGCCAAGTGTCCTAATGATATAGTGTCCTAATATCTCAGTACAAAAGATTCTGTTAATTCCTCAGGAACGCACTGCCTGCAGCCCCACAGAGGATCAGTGCCTGACTCTGCAACTCCCAACCCCAGAGAGCCTCGTAGCGAGAACAAGAGAGAAATATCAAGGACAGAAAAAAGGGAAGGAACAGGGAGAAATGGAGTGAGGGTCTGGTTAAGAAAGGCCAAGGCAGAGGCGTTCCCCTTCCCCAGCTGTGCTCGACCCTCTCAGACACCAACCTTGCCGGGCAGTTGCTCTCAGCCCCTGGGCTCTGGAGGGGGCACTGGAGCTGTGGCTGCAGAGGAGGGGGCTCAGCCTTGGAGCCCAGAGCCCTGAGGACAGAGGCTTCGCTGGCTGGGAGAGGAGGCAAAGGGGCTTGCTCAGAGGAAGAGTCTGCACTACAGGTCATCACACAGAACTCCCTGAACTCTCCCTCACACAACATCTCTGTTTTGAATTTCCTCTTATTCCCTGATCCTACCTGTTCTGCCTGGAGAATTTCCTTCTTGGAGGTTTTTCCCTGTCCTCTCTCTCTTTCTCGCTCACAGACCCCATCCCAGCCTCTGGGCACTCCCCTACACAATCCTGCCCATTTACAGTGCACTGCCAGCACGCAGGATCCTGTTCAGAGGTTCCAAAAGGCAGAGGAACCTGATGGTTCCAGCAGAGGTGATGCTGGTGCACAGGCAGAGGAGTGGCTGAAGGCAATTTAGGAGCCTGTTAGCACAGCTACTGACCACTCAAGGACAGAGCTCAGGAGTCTCAAAGACTTGTGCAAATTTGAAAAGCACTTTTGTCTTTCTCTTACCCTCCCGCTCCTCCTGGACCTGCCCTCAGATGAGGAAAATGAAAGCTCAGGCTCAGGAAATCTCTATCTCTTCCCAAGGAAACGTCCCCTGGGGAGTTTCCTTGTGCTGACCTGGAGCTGGGAGCATCACTGGGGCACAGAGAACTCTCTTGACAAAGAAGGATCCTGCCCGTCCCTGTCAGGGGTCGCTCATTCCCCCAACAGCTTCTCCCCACAGTTCCAAGGGGAGCTCCATGTGTGGGGTGAACAGTGAGCCTGGCAGGTGGCAGAGTCCCTTCCCCACACTCACAGCCTGGGGTGCAGGAACTATTCTCTCAAGGACAGCCCAGAGCACCCCTGGCTGCACCCCTGGCCTCACAGCCCTTCCAAACTGCCTCAAGAGAACCCCCTCCTCACAGATCCCACCAGCTGGGGTTCTGACAGCTTCGGAGAGGCTGCGAGGAACCACATCTGCACTGCCCTGCACCCAGACTTACCACATCCTGGACCGCAAAAATTTCTCCTCCAGTCAGCTCTCAGTCATCCTCCTCACCACCTTTAAGCTCTTTCTGCCTTGCTCATTACACTGAGAAACCCTGGGAGTTCCCTTCTCCCTGCTGTCTTCACAGAGGAGCTGCTCTTTTCCAGAGCTGCCTCTTTGTAGCTCTGTCCAATTGCCAAGAGCTCCCTCAGGCCCAGGAGCCCAGCCCAGCTCAGCAGCAGAGGAGCAGCCCAGGGCATTTTAATGACCCTTCTGGTGGGTTGGATGCTGAGTCCATGAACCTCAGACCCTTAGAGGAAGCTGAACAAACTTCTCAAGAATTAAAACTTAAAGTAACGCTCCAGTGTTTCTTGTAGTGTTAATGGGTCCCACTGAGGGCACTGCTAAGAAATCATCTCCAGGGCCCAATTAGAGAAGAAAACTGGAGGCAGTGATGAAAGGTTGGGAAAAGCAAGGTAAATGTGGCTCTGATGCTAAGTCAACCTTGGTGTGTTTCATGAATCCAAAGGGACAAGAGAGAAATGTAGAGAGCAATGAGGTCTCTCCTCAGCCTCCTCTTCTCCAGGCTAAACAACCCCAGCTCTCTCAACCGCTCCTCATAAGGCCTGTTCTCCAGCCCCTTCACCAGCTTTGTTGCTCTTCTCTGGACTCACTCCAGAGACTCAACATCCTTGTGGTGAGGGGCCCAGAACTAAAAACAGGATTCGAGGAGCAGTCTCACCAGTGCTGAGTACAGAGGGAGAATAACCTCCCTGGACCTGCTGGTCACGCCATTTCTGATACAAGCCAAGATGCCATTGGCCTTCTCGGCCACCTGGGCACACTACGATGGAAGAATCATGTCATAGAAGCATGAGACTTTAGTCAGGAAGTAGGAAAACCGGGCTATAAAAAGGTCTCATAAGGCTCAGATCGTGGAAGTGTTTGTTCATAGAAGAGTTGGGTCATAAATTATTCAGGTGACAAAGGAGCTGGGTCATAGAATAGTGGGGTCATAGAAAAGTCATGGAGGAGACTGGTCATTGAAAGTCATAGAAGGGTCAGAGAAGAGCTTGGTAGTAAAAGGCTTGGGTAATATAATACGCGTTATAGAAATATTTGGCAATTGAAGTCTCCTAGAGGAGTTGGGTCAAAGCAATATCAGGTCATAGAAGTGTTAGTCACAGAAGTGTATTTTGTTTCCCTCGTATAGGACACTGATGTATCCTTACCTGCTACCTATCCAAGGGGTGCTGTAATTTAAATATTTAAATAATGATGATGGGCATGCCTTGCACCCACACAACTCCCTTGGCAAAGTTTAATCACCACTGAAACTGAGGGGCTTGCATCACAATTCAGCAGAAGTCAAACAACAAAAAAACAAAAATGCCAAAAACTATTAGATTAAACAGACTGACATGTCCCAGGCACAACTAAGTTATTCCTCGTGCTCTTACATAAAAACATTAGGAAGATCATGCTCTTACATAAAATCATTAGGAGGATCCATACATTTTTAAAACAATCTTCTCCCTTGATCAGGTCAGCTCTGGCATCAGCACAGGTATTCCCTCTCCATGTGATACATTCAGCACTGTGTGAGGAACACACTAAAGAGGCAGCTGCGTTCCCCTTCTGCATGGCAGGTCCCAGCAACAATTTCACACGATACATACAACACGTTTATCATCTAGACTAAAATGAAGCCATGCTGTTACTATTCCTTTTGAACTACTCTTCTCTCAGTTGTTTAGCACTAAGTGATTTGATGAGCACAAAGGAAATATCTTCATGGGTCATCACACTCGCTGCATCACTCAGAGTACGGCCTGAGACAGGTAGAAGACCCAAACGTACACACCATTGGAAAACTTGTAAAAGCGCAACAGACATTTCTTCCAGGTGGCAGCTGGCAAGTTCTGCCAACTGGGAGTTGACAATGACCATTACTTCAGGGTGGTCTTAGTGCTGGTTTTAGCCTGTCTCCTGAGATGGCCACAATATCAGAGTCTGATAGCATCCCCAGCTGTTCTAGAGAGTAAACCAGAATGCTTCACCATTAAAGCAAAAAAATAAACCCAAGTTTTTTAAATTCCTTTCTTTTTTTTTTTTTCAGCAATATCTTTAAAATACTGCACTACATCTTAGCTATTCAGAACTCAGGTCACAAGACTGATGCAGGGATCATTGAGAGTCTCGATCTCTTTCCAATCATCTGTTGGAGGCTTTTCCTACTTTTAACAAAACCTTTTTTTCCCATCCAATGCTTAATAATAAATGCATTGAGTCAATCCAACAATGCAGGCTTTAAAGCTTCATGCACCCCCTGCTATTCAAATTGTCTGTGTTTCATTTTAGATAAGATTAACAATATGTAAAAAAATATTCATCGTTTCTCTAATCTCATCCAACACTGTCAATTTTTGTTATTCATTAAAAAGGGCGAAACAAAACCATTTTGGTCTCAAAGTTATTGAAATGACACCTGGCACTGCAAGTACCTTTAGTAGCTTTATTTTAGTGATAGATGTGCTAAGATAAAACAGAAAATAAGGCTGCCAAGAGTGGCACTGCCTTGTTCCATCCTATCATATTTGTGTGACAAAGCCAGTAAAAGGGTAAGAAACTCATGACCTGATTCAATGCTGAAGCTCACCAATTTTGCACGGGAATAATTCTAAGCTTAGACTGAGAGTTCAAGTCCTTCAGCTCCCACTTCTGTTACATAACCATCTGGCATCTCAGGAGACAAACAGCAAGAAGGCAGCCAAAACACTTTCTGCCAAAGAGTTTTCTATGCACAGGCAGGCATTTCAAGCAGCACCCACAGGAGCTTGACACTTCAAATCCAGTGACCTAGCAAAGTGAGATGTCCTACTATGAGTATTTCTCAGAAGCTCCTCTCCCTCTTTCTATTACATTTTTGTGAATTATTTTTCAAACTGTGATTCTGAAGGCGCATTGGTTTTCCCATAAAAGCAGACCATTAACTCTGTGTGCCATTAAAACTACCAGCCTCACAGTTTGCATAGACATTTATCACAACTAAAAGAGTTGAAAGTGAGAATAGTCTACATTACTACTGCTCTTTTCTGGAGCAATTTCTCTCCTCCATTACAGGAAAGGAAGATTCAGAATCATGTAGGAAACCACTGTGATACCTTGATGCTGAGTTGGCTTGCTCTATCATACATCCAGGCTTAAAGACAGATATAATAAAGACAGGTGAGGGGCATGGTTTAGTATTTGATAGAGGTGGATGGACTCGATGATCCAGCGGGTCTTTTCCAACCTGATGATTCTATGACTCTATGATTCTATTCTATACCAGACTTAACTAGTCTAAACTGGCTTATTCCAGCCTTAACCGCCTTATACCTGACTTAGACAGTCAAAACCGGCTTATACCTGTCTTAAATGCCTTATAGCATGCTTAACCAATCTTAACCAGTCCTTAACCGCCTCATACCAGACTTAGCCAGTCTAAACCGGCTTATATAAGCCTTAACTGCCTCATACAAGACTTAACCAGTCTTAAGAAATCTAAACCAGTCTTAACCAGGTTATAGCAGCCATAAGCACCCTATACCAACCTTAAGCAGTCTAAACCACTCTAAACAGCCATATTCCAGCCTTAACTGCCTTATACAAGACTTAGCCAGTCTAAACCGGCTTATACCAGCCTTAACCACCTTATACCAAACATATCCTGTCTAAACCAGCTAACACCAGCCTTAAACAACCTATACCAGAGTTAACCAGTCTAAAGCTAGTCTAAACAGCCATATTCTATCTTAATCACCTTATACCAGCCTCAGCCAGTCTAAACTGGCTTATACCAGCCTTTACCAGCCTATACCAGCCTTATAGAAGACGTAACCACTCTAAACCAGTCTAAAGCACCATATTCCACCCTTAATCACCTTATACCAGCCTCAGCCAGTCTAAACTGGCTTATACCATCCTTTAAGGACTTATAGTAGACTTAGGTAGTCTTAACAAGTGTAAACTAATCTAAACCGGCCTATACCAGCCTTAACCACCCTATACCGAACTTAACAAGTCTAAACCAGTCTAAACCAACATATTCAACACTTAACCGCCTTATACCAAACTTAGCCAGTATAAACCGGCTTATACCAGCCATAAATGCCTTATAGCACACTTAACAAATCTTAACCATTCTAAACCATTCTAAACCGGCTTATACCAGCCGTAACCACCCTATACCAGCCTTAAGAAGTCTAAACCAATCTAAACCACCATATTCTAGCCTAATCGGCTTATACTAGACTTAGCCAGTCATAACCAGCTTCTACCAGCATTTATTGCCTTATAGCAGACTTAACCAGTCTTAACCAGTCTAAACCACTCTAAACTATGATATTCCAGCCTTCACCGCGTTACCCATACTTAGCCAGTCTGAATTGGCTTATAACAGCCTTAAAAGCCTTGCACCATACTTAACCAGTCTAAACCAGTCTAAAACAGTCTAAACCGGCTTATACCAGCCTTAACCGACTTATACCAGACTTAGCAAGTCTAAACGGGCTTATTCCAGCCTTAACCGCCTTATACTAGACTTAACAAATCTAAACCAGTCTAAACCGCCATATTCCAGCCTTAACTGCCTTATACCAGATTTAGACAGTCTAAACCAGCTTATACCAGCCTTAAATGCCTTAGAGCATACTTTACCATTCTAAACCAATCTAAACCAATCTAAACCGGATTATACCAGCATTAACCATCCTATACCAGACTTAACCCGTCTAAACCAGTCTAAACCGCCATATTTCAGCCTTAATCGCTTTATACTAGACTTAGCCATTCTTAACCAGCTTATACCAGCCTTTACCTATTTATAGCAGACTTAACCAGTCTTTACCAGTCTAAACCGACTTATACCAGCCTTAACTGCCCTATATCAGACTTAAGCAGTCTATATCACTCTAAACTGCCGTATTCCAGCTTTAACCAGCTTATGCTTGTCTTAGCCATCTTATTGCAGCCTAAACCAGCTTATTCCATATTTAACTGCCTTATACCGGACTTAACCAATCGATACCAGTCTAAAGCAACATATTCCAGCCTTAACCACCCTATACCAGACTTAAGAAGTCTAAACAACTCTAAACCGCCATATTCCATCCTTAACCATCTTATACCAGACATAGCCAGTCTAAACTGACTTATACTAGCCTTAACTGCCTTATACCAGATTTAACCAGTCTAAACCAGTCTAAACGGGCTTATACCAGCCTTAACCGCCCTATACTAGACTTAACCAGTCTAAACGAGTCTAAACCACCATATTCCAGCCTTAACTGCCTTATACAAGACTTAGACAGTCTAAACCAGCTTATACCATCCTTTACCACTTTATAACGCACTTAACCAGTCTTAACGCGCTTAAAACATTCTAAACCGGCTTATAACAACCTTAACCACCCTATACCAGACATAACCAGTCTAAACCACTCTAAACGGCCACATTCCAGCCTTAATCGCCTTATAAAAGACTTAGCCAGTCTAAACCAGCTTATACCAGCCTTAACTGCCTTATACCGAACTTAACCAATCTAAACCAGTCTAAACCACCATATTAAAGACTAAACTGCATTATATCAGACTTAGCCAGTCTAAACTGGTATATACCACCCTTAACTTCCTTATAGCAGACTTATACACCTAAACCAATCTAAACGAATCTAAACCAGCTCATACCAGCCTTAGCCGCCCTATACCAGACTTAACCAGTAAAAACCACTCTAAACTGCCATATTCCAGCCTTAACCACCTTATAACAGACTTAGAAAGTATAAAACAATCAAAACCAGTCTAAACCAGCTTATAAGAGTCTTAACCACCCTATACGACACTAACCAGTCTAAACCTGTCTAAGCTACCATATTCCAGCCTTAACAGTTTTATACCAGACTTAGCCAGTCTTAACCAGCTAATACCAGCCTTTACCTCTTTATAGCTGACTTAGCCATTCTTAACCAGTCTAATTCAGTCTGTACCGGCTTATACCAACCTTAACGGCCCTATACCAGCCTTAAGAAGTCTAAACCACTCTAAACTGCCATATTCCCGCTTTAACTGCATTATACCAGCCTTAGCCAGTCTTAACTAGCTTATACGAGGTTTACTGCCTTATACCGGACTTAACAAGTCTAAACCAGTCTAAACCACCATATTCCAGCCTTAACCGCCTTATACCAGACTTAGATAGTCTAAACCAGCTTATACCAGGCTTTACTGCCTTATACCAGACTTAAATAGTCTTAACCAGTCTAAACCAGTCTAAACGAGCTTATGCAAGCCTTAACCGCCCTATACCAGACTTAACCACTCTAAACCAGTCTAAACCGACATATTCCAGCCTTAACCGCCTTAGACCAGACTTAACCAGTCTAAACCGGCTTATACCAGTCTTAAGTGCCTTATACAGGACTTAACCAATTCATTCCAGTCTAGTTTGCCTTACATAACCTTTAACCAGTCTAAACCGCCATATTCTATACTTAACTGCCTTATACTAGCCTTAGCCTGTCTATACCGGCTTATACCAGCCTTAACCAACTTCGACTGGAATTAACCAGTCTAAACAAGTCTCAGCCGCCCTATTCCAGACTTAACTGCATTATACCAGACTTAGCCAGTCTTAACTGGCTTTTACTAGCCTTAACGGGCCTCTACCTGATGTAACCAGTCTAAACTAGTCTAAACCGCCATGTCCCAGCCTTAACCGCCTTATACCAGACTTAGCCAGTCTAAACCGCCATGTTCCAGCCTTAACCACCTTAGACAGGACTTAACCAGTCTAAACCGGCTTATACCAGTTTAACTGCCTTATACAAGACTTAACAAGTTCATTCCAGTCTAGTCTGCCTTACATAAACTTTAACCAGTCTAAACCAGTCTAAAGCGCCATATTGCAGCCTTAACCAGACTTAAGTGAATGAACCAGACTTAAACAGACTTTACGGGCTCAAGTGTTTTAACCAACTGGAGGGAAGTAAGTGACTAAGCAGACTTCAGCCACTTCCCGGCTTCTGGGTGCCAGGTCTACCTGCCGTGGTGAGTAGCCGTCAGGTCTACCCGATTCCGGGTGCCAGGTCTACCCGTGTTGGACTCAGCACAGCAGCGCCGGCGCAGGGTTGACCTGGTGTCCGTCCCAGGAGTCGGGGACACTTGAGGGCTGCTACTAAAGAAAGAGAATCCCTGAGGTGGTGGAAACGATCAGGGCCCCCTAACACCCTGCCCCATCGCTCCTGTGGAAGGAGGAGCCACTTGTGGTGCAGGAGGAGTCACTTGTGGGGCTGGGGACCCTGTTGGCTGCATCTCTCAGCCAGCTGGGCTTCATGGTTTCACGCCCGTGCCCCAGTCTGGCTGAAGAGAGCCCGCGTCCCTTGACAGAACATGGGCTGAGTGGGATCCTTGAGGGTGTTGTCGACGGCTTGTTTGAGACTCCCTCTTTCTGAGGGGAATTGGCTCAGAGTGAGGAACAAGGAGTTGTCAGCTCTGGGATTGTGGCTTGGAAATGCTTTTGGGTGCCGGAATGGATGAATTGCGGAGCTGAGCAGTGAGCCCGGGGAAGAAAAACCTGAGGGCAGGGCTGGCGCTCTCCAAGCACGACGCATATCAGGCCAGGCCTTATACCAGACGTAGCCAGTCTTAACCAGTCTAAACCGGCTTATACCAGCCTTCACCGCCTTAGAGCAGAGTTAACCAGTCAAACCCAGTCTAAAACGACTTTTGCTATGCTTAACAAATATCTAGCGGATTTCAGCAGTCTAAACCACTCCAAAACTCCTTAACCAGACATAACTGCTTTATAATGGACTCAACAAAACTAAACCAGTCTAAACTGCCATATTCAAGCCTTAACCGCCTTATACCGCCTTACCCAGTCTGAACTGGCTTATACTAGCTTTAACCACCTTATACCTGACTTTACCAGTCTAAACCCGGCTAAACGGGCTTATTCCAGCCTTAAACACTCGATACCTAACTTAAGCAGTCTAAACCAGTAAAAACTGTCATAGTCAATCCTGAACCGAATAATAATAGCCTTAGCCAGTCTAAGCTGGCTTATACCACCCTTAACCACCTTATACCAGTCTTAACCACTCTAAACCAGTCTAAACTGCCATATTCCAGCCATAACCGCCTCATACCAGAATTAGCCAGTCTAAACTGGCTTATACAAGCCTTAAACCCCTTTATACCGGGCTTAACCATTCTTAACCAGTCTAAACCAGTCTAAAGCGGCTTATAGCAGACTTAACTGCCTTATACCGCTCTTAACCACTCTAATCCAGTCTAAACTGTCATATTCCAGCCCTAACTGTCTCATATCAGACTTAGCCAGTCTAAACCGCCATATTCCAGCCTTAACCGCCTTAGACCGGACTTAGCCAGTCTAAGCTGGCTTATACCAGCCTTAACCGCCCTATACCAGACTTAACCAGTCTAAACCGCTCTAAACCGCCATATTCCAGCCTTAACCGCCTTATACGAGACATAGCCAGTCTAAACCGCCATGTTCCAGCCTTACCTGCCCTATACCAAACTTAACCAGTCTAAACCAGTCTAAACCGGCTTATACCAGCCTTAACCGCCCTATACCAGACTTAACCAGTCAAACCTAGTCTAAAACGACTTTTGCTATGATTAACAAATATCTATGGAATTTCAGCAGTCTAAACCACTCCAAAACTCCTTAACCAGACATAACTGCCTTATAGCGGACTCAACAAAACTAAACCAGTCTAAACCGCCATATTCCAGCCTGAACCGCCTTATACCGGCCTTAGCCAGTCTGAACTGGCTTATGTAATAGACTGTGGACAAGAGTATTGGTTCAATTAGAATTTATTAAATTATAGCAAGCAAGGCAAAGGCAAAAACAGCGCTGGGCGACAGGGGAGTCTATTGCTCCACAAACTGCCGCAACATCCCAGGTCTCGGTTTCCTTTTTTATACAATTCTGTTCCCTGCTATACGGCTTTTTTTTCGTTAGTTCTCTGCGCCTGCTTATCTTGTTGCCATGGGCCTTCGACCTTCGTTGCGATGCAGGTGGTGTTTTGGTACGAAGCATTCCTGGTTCGGCTGCTGCTTTGACTGCGTCCTGGTTCTTCAGTAAACAGCTGTGTCAGCGGATAGCTATACCTTAATACTTAGAGACTTAAAACTAAAACAAACTTTAATCAGTGAACAAAAACATGGATTATATTTCCCACAGACCTGGGTGGAGGCCATTTCAAAAGAGTTTTTCCAATGAAATATTGATTGTCTGTTGTAAAATCCTCAGCTTGGAGAAGAGAAGGCTTCGAGAAGACATTAGAGTGGCTTTCCAGTACATGAATTTGATGACGAGAAAGTAAGGGAGGGTCTCTATCCAAGGACATTTAATGATAAGATAAGGGGGAATAGCTTTAAAATGGAAGGGGGAAGATTTAGATTAGACCTCAGGAAGAAATCATTCACAAAGTAGTTGGCGAGTTAATGGCCCAGGTGGCCCAGGGAAGCTGTGGATGTCCCCTCCCTGGAGGTGCTCAAGACCAGGTTGAATGGGGCTTTGAGAAGCCTGGTTAGTGGGAGGTGTCCCTGCCCATGGCAGAGGGGGAGGGAACTGGGTGGCCTTTAACTTCCCTTCCAACCCAAATCTTTCTATGATTTTGACAAGTATAGAAATACAAAGTTTAAACTAAAATATATTTTTCTTAGGTGCACTTTGAAATCTTCCTCTTTAACCACACTGGGAAATGACTCCAAGGAGCTGTGCATTGCTTGAAGGCCTGAAGAAATCTCCAGGCAGACAAAGAGCTCGTTAAGGCTTTCTGGGCTTTAATGAGATGCAGGGTGGACTTATTGATGAGTCCTTGAACCTCAACTTCTTGGAGAAGTTTGAGTGAAGCTCTCAAGAAGTCAACAGCAGAACTCAGAGTACCTTGAAGTATTAATTGGTCTCAATGAGGATCGTTAGTAGCAAAGCCTCCCCAGGGACTCGTTAGAGCTGAGAATTGGAAGCCATGATTACAGGTAGGCAAAGGCGCTGTGCAACAGCTGTGATGCTGAGAAAAAGGTTTGGTTTGCTTGATGAAGCAGGAAGACCAAGGCCTGACCCCCAGCCCTGGGCAGGCAGTTCTGGCTTTGGCTACAATGACACTGGGGTCATGAACATTCTCACACGGCCAAATCAAACTGGGAGCAGTTATTCCATCTAATTCCAAATAGAGGCCCATGTAGTTATGGGAGATTCCAAGGCTCTCCCACAGTTCCATGGAGTTGTAGAAGAGTTTGGTCATAGATGGGCAGGGTCATAAATGTGTTGGGTCATAGAAGAGTGAGAAAAAACTTGTGTGTGAGAAGTGTCAGGTGATGGAAGAGTTTAGTAATAGAGGAGTAACAGAGAAGCACAGTCATAGACGGTTTATAAAAGTGTTGGGTCATTGAATTCTCATGGCAGAACTGGGTCATAGATGCCTCCGGTCATAAAAGGGGCATAGATAATTCAGGCCATGGAATAGTCGAGTCATAGATGTTTTGAGTTTATTTAGATTTTAGAAAGGTTTGGTCATAGAAGGGTCACAATAGGATTGGTTCAGAGAAGGGTGGGTTCATAGAAGAATCTCAGAACTGTCAGGTCATGGAAGAATCTGGTCACAGAAGGTTCATGGAAGAGTCAGGTTATTGAATAAAGCATCATAGCACAGTCAGACAACAGTCAGGACATAGAATGAAGTGTTGTGTCATGGAATGCTCGAGTTATTGAAGGGTCTAGTTATAGAAGAGATGGGTAAGACAATATTTTAGCTATAGATGAATCAGTTTATAGAAGAATAAAAGAAGAGTTCAGTTCTAGAAGGTTCATAGAAGTCTTAGGTCACAGGATATTCAGGTAATAGAAGTATCATGTCACAGAAATATGAGAGTTTATTTGGTTAATGGAAGAATTTAAGGGACGGGTCACCCAAGAGTGAGTTCATAGAAATGTCAGGTCATGACCTGGTTGGGTCAGAGATTATTAAGGTCATAGAAGAGTCAGTTCAAAGAAAGTCACAGAAGTATCATAAAGGAATTGGGTCATAGGAGCCTCTCGGGTTTTAGATGAGTCAGGTCATAGAGGAGTCACAGAGCAGATCCAACCCCCTCTTTTACAGATGAACCCTCCAATGGAGCACCCAAAGACCTGCTTTTGGGACCAGAGGTTCATGTCATGGGGCCACAGAGGTGGCCTTTCCTTGCACTGTCAAAAGACTCCTATGTAGCACCTCACGCACACTTTTAGTTGCCAAAGTCTCATGTTTTGGAATGAAATCCTCAATTCTAGGATTCTAACCTGTGTTTTAGGACCCATATTTTTTTAGTACCCATAGTTACATTTTTAGAGTCTAAGCTCTCTCTCTTTTTTTTTGTCTAAAAATTCATTTTAAGAACCTCATTTTATGACCCTCATTTTTAAGACCTAAAGTCTGATTTTGAATTTCCAGCACCTTAGTTTTAGAGGCTGCCAAACCCTTATTTATAGGTTCCAAAAGCTCATTTTTATCTCACAAAGCCTCTTTCAAGGAACAAAGCCTCATATTTAGAATTATCGACAATTTTTCAGTGCCTCTCAGGGTGCTGCTGCCCCTGGCAGTGGGGGTGTGACACACTGCAGAGGGTGTGAGGGGCAGAGCCCAGCCCTGCAGGTGCAGGAGAGGAGGCCGGTGGGTGCCCTTGGTGGCAGGGACAGACTGGGAAGGTGCCCCAGGGCACTGGTCTCTCCCATTGCCAGCTCCAGCACTGGCCTCTCTGCACAACTGACGGGTGAGCTTTGCTCCCTGGCGACCAGCGATAGGAAATGGAAATGGACTGAGATTGCATCAGGGGAAGTTGACATTGGACATTAGGAAATGGTTCTTCACTGAGAGGGTGGCTGGTCACTGGAAAAGTCTCCCCAGGGAAGTGGTCATGGCACCAAGCCTTTCAGAGTTCAAGGAGCATCTGGATTGTGCTCTTGGTTTGGTTTTAGGTAGTCTAATGAAGAGCAAGCAGTGGGACTTGATGATCCTTATAGACCCCTTCTCACTCAAGATATTCTATGATTCTATCTGCAAGGTCAAGAATAGTCCAAGAATGGAGCTTGCCTCTGCAATTTTTATTATTTATAGAGAAATTGGGTATATGAGGGGATCCAAGGTGAACTTCTGGATAGACTGCAAATCTAAGACCTGCTCTGGGAGGGGTCCAAGCACTTTGTGTGTCATATGGAGATGCATTTTTCACTGACATAAACAACCTGACAGAGAGAGACACACGACAGGGCTGAGGAGATGAGGAGCAAGGTTGTCCATGTAGTGGTGGACCTCAAGGCCATTGCTTTCCCCACATCCAGGCCTCCTTACGAGACACCCTGCATCAACATCCCTTGGAGAATTCTATTGTCACTTCTTCAAAGTGCTCTTCCTGTACTGCCCCCTTTACCAACACTCTTGGAACTCCACTAATAAAGTGTAGGAATGTTCAGGACTGGATGGAAATGATGGAAGTGACACGAATCTTTCAGTCTCCTCTGACAGCTGCAGTCCCAGGCAAACCCCTCAGACACTTCAGGACATCTAGAGGTTTGCACTGGGTGCTGATGGTCAGAGCATGGAGCTCAGTCTGAAAACATAAGAAGGGCTCTCAATGCCTAAAGAGATATCTCAAACTGCTCTGCCTCATCAGCTGAAATGATTTCAAACTTCTAATAAAATGTCCCTGGAATTTCTGTGCTGCCAAGGTATGAATTTTCAGACCGTGTGTGATTTGTGGGAGAAGCAGCCTCTCCCCTGCCCTGTGCTTGCATTGCCAGCTCTCTGTCTGGTACACTGTGCATTTCATCTCCTTCACCTTCCAGGGGTTTCCACATGCAATTCTCCCAATTCCCTTTCTTCCTCTTCTTTAAGGTATGTTCAATGAGTTCCTTTTCCAAGGACCCCAGAACCTCTCTGTTCTAGCAGTTACATCATATAAGGGTGATGCAGCAGACAGGAACACTCGCAATGAGCCTGTCCAAGGGAGCTGAGACGAATCTCCCTGGGCCAGTGCGGTTGGTTCCTGGAGTCACAAACAGAAATGTCAGGGTTCTGTCTGGAGTCCACATCTGAGCTGGCCTCATTAACTCCTTATGCACCCCGGGATGTTCAGAGGCAGAGTCAGGCCCTTCTACACTGGGAGATAAAGGTCATAGTCTCTCTCTGAGTTCCTGTTGCCACTTGTAGATGTTGGGAGGTGCCTCAGCCCTGCAGTGTGTTGCCCTGCTCTTCACTCCTCTGGGATGCCCACAACATGAGGAATGGACACGGGGACCTTGGTTGAAGGAAGCACATCCCAGAGGTTCATTCAGGCACTTACCCTTGAGATGTTGCTCTCAACTCAAAGTGACCTTGAGACACTTTCTGTCCCCCAGATCTTCATGGAGACTCAAGGATGGGCTGTTCGTGTTTGCTTGGGTTCCTCTCACCTCATGTACGTGATGTACGTGCTCCCATCTCATCTGCACAGTGAGAATATGGACTCTGGCCTCCTCATTCTGTGTCCTTCCAGGGAGGGACAAAGAACCTCCCCAAGCTGGGGTGAGAGGGCAGTGCTGGGAATGGTGGTTTTGAGGGGCTACTCCAGGATTGTTGCCATGGGACAGATCCTGGAAGGGGTCCAGTGCACATGGGCACAGACTAGACCCTGCTCTGCTGGTCCTCAAGTTCTCTCACAGGGGGCTGCACTGTGAGAGGAAACTGCATCCTTCCCAAACCATTCACACCTGCACTGTTAATTTTTACACAGCTGTTTTCATCTGTGGGTCATGTTCTCTGGCCCTTTAGGGAAACTTTGAAAGAAGATGAAAGCCTTCAGGCTGTGCCCTGAGGAGATCCCCTCTCTTCATGGAAAGGCAGTTGTGTCCCACAAGTGCCCACCTCCTGTCCCTGCCTGTGGGTGCAGCACTGCCACTCAGCACGGCTGGGACCAAGCTCAGAGCCCCTTACAGCAAGGCAAGGGGTGAGGAGGAGAGTGTGGAAGTGGAGAGAGAACAGTTCTGGGAGACCAAGCACTGGTGCCAGGCAGTGCTCCCATGCCAGGACTCTTTTCCCCTCCACCCATGCCACAGGAACTGTCCCTGCAGCTTCAAAAAGGACTTGGAGGAAAGATATTAAGAAACAGAAGTCATTGACAACCCCTTTATTTTGTTGAAACACACAGAGAGTGCAGCTCCTCATTTATATAGCCAATCAATGAGCAAGCAGAAGAAGATATTAAATTAAAACTAGGTTGATAATATTATAACAACCATGAAGGTTTTATGAGGAACGGCTGAGAGAGGTGGGGTCATTTAGCCTGGAGAAGAGAAGGTTGAGGGGAGACCTCATAGCTCCCTACAGCTACCTGAAAGGAGGTTGTGGAGAGGAGGGAGCTTGGCTCTTCTCCCAAGTGACAGGGGACAGGATGAGAGGGAATGGCCTCAAGCTCCTCCAGGGGAGGTTTAATGTGAACAATAGAAAAAATACTTTTTCACAGAAAGTGTCATTGGGCACTGGCAGAGGCTGCCCAGGGAGGGGGTTAAGTCACCTTCCCTGGAGGAGTTTAAGGCACGGGTGGATAAGGTGCTAAGGGACATGGTTTAGTGATTGATAGCAATGGTTGGTCTCGATGATCCAGTGGGTCTCTTCCAACCTGGTTATTCTATGATTCTATGAAACCAGATACAGCAACAACAAATCGAGAAGCCAAACTGTGCTTGCAATGACTTGCACGTTAACTGCTATGCAGAAGATGATGAACTGTTAGTTCCTTCAGAACCACCCAGTTATCAGTTTCCTCACTGCATCTTTGATCTGCCTGTTCCTCAAGGTGTAGATGAGGGGGTTCAGTGCTGGAGGAACCACTGAGTACAGAAATGACACAAATAGGTCCAGGGATGCAGTGGAGATGAAGGGGGGTTTCATGTAGGCAAATGCTACAGTGCTGACAAACAGGGAGACCACAGCCAGGTGAGGAAGGCATGTGGAAAAGGCTTTGTGCCGTCCCTGCTCCGAGGGGATCCTCAGCACAGCCGTGAAGATCTGCACATAGGACACAAGAGTGAAAACAAAACAGCCCAAAGCTATTAAGACACTGACCACAAGAAGCCGAGCTTCCCTGAGGTAGAAGTGTGAGCAGGAGAGCTTGAGGATGTGGGGGATTTCACAGAAGAACTGTTCCACAGCATTGCCCTGGCAGAGGGGCAGGGAAAATGTATTGGCCGTGTGCAGCAGAGCATAGAGAAACGCAGCACCCCAGGCAGCTGCTGCCATGTGGACACAAGCTCTGGTGCCCAGGAGGGTCCCGTAGTGCAGGGGTTTGCAGATGGCAACGTAGCGGTCATAGGACATGACTGTGAGAAGATAATACTCTGCTGAAATGAAAAAGACAAACAGAAAGACTTGAGAAACATATCCTGAGAAGGAGATGGCTCTGGTGTGCCAGAGGGAATTGACCATGGATTTGGGGACAATGGTAGAGATGCAGCTGAGGTCTAGGAGGGCGAGGTTAAGGAGGAAGAAGTACATAGGGGTGTGGAGATGGTTGTCACAGGCGATGGTGATGATGATGAGGCCGTTGCCCAGGAGGGCAGCCAGATAGATGCCCAGGAAGAGCCAGAAGTGCAAGAGCTGCAGCTCCTGTGTGTCTGCGAATGCCAGGAGGAGAAACTGGGTGATGGAGCTGCTGTTGGACATCTGCTGCCTCTGGATGTGAAGCACTGAACAAAAAGAAAATTACAGAAAGAAGTTACAGGAGACTTTTGAGTAAAATCAAAGCCATTTCTCACACTGCACACTTGCTGCTACTATTTCATTACTCTCAGACCTTCCTTCACCTCTGTGCCTGGAACTCTTCTTGGTGCCAGCTGAATCTGCTGGAGGAGCAGGTCCTCTGCCCGTAGGCTCTAAGGAGTCAATCTTGCAGAGAGATCTACCTCTCACCACCCAATATCTCACCCTTTCCTAAGGTCTCAGCCCCCACTTTCAGCCCAGGACTCACACGGCTCGTTTCAGAAACAAAACAGCATTTGCTCTCTCGTTGCATCTCTGCACACCCCAAGGGGCCTTCACGTAGCACAAAGATGTGATAAGGCAGGTTTGCATCCTGGAGGGAAGTTCACAGCTTGGAAGGACACCTCAAGGACAGCCAGGTGTCCTCATGATGCCATTTGTTGAAGGGACACTCAGCTTCTTCCCCAGACCCACTGACTGCATTGCCCATAGCCTCAAAGCTCAGAGGAAAGCTGGGACACAGGTTCCTACGGACACAAAGGCAGAAAAGGAGCATCCAGCTCAGAGGGTGACTCTGCAGCTGAAACTCCCATCCCCAGAGAGCCTGGCAGCAAGAACCAGAGAAAAACAGCAAGAACATAGATCAGGGGAGAAACAGGGAGAAAGAAAGTGAGGATCTGGCTGAGAGAAGCCAGGGTAGAGGCAGTCAGGCACGCAGACAGCATTCCCCTTCCCCAGCTGTGCTCACTCCCTCCCAGACACCAACCTTGCTGGGCAGTTGTTCTCAGCCCCTGGGTTCTGGAGAGGGCACTGGAGCTGTGGCTGAAGAGGAGGGGGCTCAGCCTTGGAGCCCAGAGCCCTGAGGGCAGAGGGTTTGCTGGGTGGGAGAGGAGGCAAGGGGGCTTGCTCAGAGGTAGCGGCTTCATTGCGGGGATCAAACAGAACTTTTAGAATTCTCCCTCCCACAATATCGCTGTATTAATTTCCCTCTCATTCCATGACCCTATCCCTCTGCCTGGAGATTTTCCTCCTTAGAGATTCTTCCCTGTCCCATGCCTTCTCGCTGTCAGTGCTCACAGACCCCATCTGACCCTCTCTGCATCCCCCTGGCCCTACACAAACCTTCCTGTTTGCTGGGTAAAGCTGGGCACAAGCTCTTGTTTATAAGCAAAAAAGGACACGACAGACTGACCCTGGCGAGTCACGCAGAGGTGATGCTGGCGCTGCCCATGGGCAGAGGAGGAGCTGGAAACTCTTTAGGAGGCTCCTACTGACCACTCAAGGGTACTGCTCAGGAGGCTTATTGATTTGTTTAAGCCTGAGAGCTTCTCGATCCATTTTCCCCCTGAAATTCCCGAAGTGCAGGTCAGCAAACCCACAGACTCAGAGAAGTTCCTTATCTTTGACATAATCCTTGCCCTGATGTTTCCCTTGAAATGCCTGCTTAGAAATATCTAAAAATGATTTCTAATTGTGTGCAGCCGCGACTCACACAAGACTCACTTGAAAGCAGAAAGACCCTCTCCTGCCAAGAGCTGCTTCCTTCCTTCCAACAGCTTCTCCCTCTCCCACCACAGGGAGCTCCCCGAGCAGGCTGGGCACTGACCCTGGTTTTTCTCTCTGCTGCAGAAATGGCAAGAGCCCTCCTGACAGATCCCACAGGCTGGGGCTGTGCAGGTTTTAGGAGATCCCTCCAGGAACAGCACCTGCACTGTCCTGCATCCAGGGACTCACATGGAGAAGGGCTGTGACGATTTGTCTGCAAATGAATCCTCCTCTCTCCTCCCACACCACCCTGCCTTTCCCCTCTCTCTGCTCCCTCCTCTCCCCTCGCTGCCTGCAGGCAGTGCCCTCAGCCCTGCTGGGCTTGGCAGAGGAGCTGCTCCTGGACAGACCTGGCTCTTTTCATAACTACCCTCTTGTTATGAGCTCATTCTGTGCCAGGAGCCCAGCCCAGCTCAGCAGCAGAGGAGCAGCCCAAGGCAGCACTTTCTCTGCCCCTCTGGGCTCCCTCGAGTTGTCCCTGTGTCTCCATGGGAACCTGCTGAGAAACAGGCTGAAGCCATCCCTGATGTTCCCTCCCTCAGCTGGGCAGAGACACATCTGTCCTGCACTGTCATTGATCCTGTTAAAATATCAGTGGACATTATTTTATGCCTCATCAAATAGGAACTCACGAAGATTACAGGGACTTTCTCCAAGCTGATCGATTGAAAGAATTTAGGCTTTTCATCCCTGGTTTTATATTTGAGGCTGGAAAGACACTCAGCTCTCTTTCGTCCCAGCCGTGTCTCTCCTTTAAGCAAAGACTTTACACGAACAGGGTCTTGGACTCTTGGTTTCCTGATGTCAGGGATGAGCTTGGCTGGTGCCACAGCTGCAGGGCTTCAGCCCCAGTGGGCAGCAATGCCCTCAGCCAGGGGCACAGGCAGCAGGAGTCTGAGCTGTTTATTTGGGAGACAGAGCTGTGATGTGGTCACAGAGCTCTGGACAGATGGGCTTAAGGGACAGCATCCTCCAAGCTCAGCAAGGGTCCAGACTTTGAATTAGTCTCGGTTTAAAAGACCGTTCGAGGGCCCCATGATCAAAGTTTGCTGCTTCAGGAACAGTAAAAGAAAAAGAAACAAACAAGCACAGAGCCTGTGTAGGCACTGCTGTATTTAGGAAGAGCTGGAGTAGACACGTCTGAGATTCCCTGTGTCCTCTTTGTCTCTGGCTTCCCCATCAAGGTCTTCCAGGCTTCTGTGAGTCAGGGCAGGATTCTTCAGGAGATCAACTAGTGGTGGGTCGTGATCAGGTCAAGGCTCACTTGAGCAAACGCAATCCTTCCCATTCTATGGGACAGGAAGGGTAACGTCCCAGGGAGCTGAGTGAGCAGGATAATGTCACAGTGAGGCCGCTCTCCATCATCTTCTAAACATCATGGAGATAGAGGAAATTTCCTGACCACTGACACCACTACCACTTGCCATGTCATTTGTAGAAATGGGCAATGGATGCGCAGGGTAACTGAAGGCCGTGTCCCTGACATTATGTGCTCAGATTCCATTTCTGGATGTCTGAAGGAGAAGAGGACTTGATTTCCCTTGGGCAGATTGTGTCTCACCATCCTTCTAGGAACCAAGTCTTCTATGACCTGAGCCAGCTATGATGTCCCTACTCTAATGACTCTTCTATGATCTGACGCTTATATGACCCTTCTACAACTCTTTTATGACTCTAGTCTTCTACATCCCAATATTTCTAAGTCCGTTTTCTGACCTGACAGTACTGTGACAAACACTTCTATGACCCGATATTGCTGTGACCCAACTTATCTAGGATACTTCAATAATTAAATAATTCTGTACCTTGTCTTAAATGACTCAAGCCTTTTATGACCAACCTCTTCACTGACCCTTCTATGACTTTCTATTTATGACCCAACTCTTCAATGATCCAACATTTCCATGATCTGAGTCATCTGGGACCTTCTTATGACACAGACTTTCCTATTTCCTGACTAAACTCTCATGCTTCTATGACTCGTCTCTTCCATGACCCAAATATTTTATGACCCATCTATTACCCAAATCTTTTATGGCCTGAGGCTTCTATGACCTCACACCTCTTTCAACTTTGTATGATTAAATTCTTTTGCTACTCCTCTGATATCTGACTCATCTATAACCAAATTTTCTTTGACCTGCATCTTAAAAGATCAGACCCTTCTGTGACTCGAGTATTCTGTGACCTTCTATGACTTGAATATTCTCTGACTCTTCTATGATGCGACATTCTATGGCTCAGTTCTTCTTTGACTCTTCTGTGACACAAATCATCTATGTCCTGATGCTTCTATCACCCAACTCTTCTAAAGCGTGATGCTTCTGTGACCCAACTCTTATATGAACCAACTCGTCTATTAACTGGCCCTTGTATGATAAAATTCCTGTTATGATCTGACACACACATGAGCTGCCAGGTGCCTCTTTTATGACTAAAGTCTTCTATGACCCAACAATTCTATGACCCTTCGATGACCTAGTGCTTCTATGACCTGACACTTCAATGACACACCCTTTCTATGACTCTGCTCTTCTATGAACATCCTATGATGCATCTCTTCTTCTATGAACCAACTCTTCTACCACCCCACTCATCTGTGACTCCTCTATGACCTGAACTTCTAAAACCCGAGAGGCTCCTATGACCCAATTCTTTTATGATCCTTCTATGTCTTTCTTTGACCTGACTCTTCTATTACCTTAATAATCTCTGACCCGACACTTCTATGAACTCCCTCTTGGATGACCCTTCACTTAAGAAATTCTTCTATTAACCAAATAAACTCTCATATTTCTGTGACTTGACCTGAATATCCTGTGACCTAAGACTTCTATGAACCTTCTATGACTGCACTCTTCTATTATTCCTCTATGACCTGATTCATCTATAATTCAAATATTCTCTTACTCATCTCTTCTATAACTAGACCCTTCAATAACTCGAGCATTCCATGACACAACACTTCATTCTATGTCCTGACTGTTGTCTGACTGTTCTATTCAATAAACTGGCTCTTCCATGAACCTTCTGTGACCAGACTCTTCCATGACCTGACAGTTGTGATATTCTTCTATGAACCAACCCTTCTCTGAACCAATCCTATTGTGACCCTTCTATGACCAAACCTTTCTAAAATCTAAATAAAATCATAACTTCTATGACTCGACTATTCCATGGCCTGAATTATCTATGACCCTTTTATGACCCAAGTCATCTATGACCCAGTTCTGCCATGAGAATTCTATGACCCAACACTTCTATAAACCGTCTATGACTGCGCTTCTCTGTTACTCCTCTATTACTAAACTCTTCCATCACCTGACACTTCTCACACACAAGTTTTTTCTCACTCTTCTATGACCCAACACTTTTATGGCCCTGCCCATCTATGACCAAACTCTTCTACAACTCCATGGAACTGTGGGAGAGCCTTGGAATCTCCCAGAACTACATGGGCCTCTATTTGGAATTAGATGGAATAACTGCTCCCAGGTTGATTTGGCCATGTGAGAATGTTCATGACACCAGTGTCACTGTAGCCAAAGCCAGATCTGCCTGCCCAGGGCTGGGGGTCAGGCCTTGGTCTTCCTGCTTCATCAAGCAAACCAAACCTTTTTCTCAGCATCACAGCTGTTGCACAGCGCCTTTGCCTACCTGCAATCATGGCTTCCAATTCTCAGCTCTAACGAGTCCCTGGGGAGGCTTTGTTCCTAACGATCCTCACTGAGACCAATTAATACTTCAAGGTACTCTGAGTTCTGCTGTTGACTTCTTGAGAACTTCACTCAATCTTCTCAAAAAAGTTGAAGTTCAAGGACTCATCAGCTATTCTATACTGCATCTCATTAAAGCCCAGAAAGCCTTAATGAGCTCTTTGTCTGCCTGGAGATTTCTTCAGGTCTTCAAGCAATGCACAGCTCCTTGGAGTCATTTCCCAGTGTGGTTAAAGAGGAAGATTTCAAAGTGCACCTAAGAAAAATATATTTTAATTTAAACTTTGTATTTCTATACTTGTCAAAATCATAGAAAGATTTGGGTTGGAAGGGACTTTAAAGGCCATCCAGTTCCTACCCCCTCTGCCATGGGCAGGGACACCTCCCACTAACCAGGCTTCTCAAGGCCCCATTCAACCTGGTCTTGAGCACCTCCAGGGAGGGGACATCCACAGCTTCCCTGGGCCACCTGGGCCATTAACTCACCAACTTCTTTGTGAATGATTTCTTCCTGAGGTCTAATCTAAATCTTCTCCCTTCAATTTTAAAGCTATTCCCCCTTATCTTATCATTCCATGTCCTTGGATAGAGACCCTCCCTTACTTTCTTGTCATCAAATTCAGGTATGGAAAGCCACTCTAATATCTCCTCGAAGCCTTCTCTTCTCCAAGCTGAGGATTTTCCAAGAGACAAGCAATATTTCATTGGAAAATCTCTTTTGAAATGGCCTCCACCATCTCTTCAGGGCACTCCTTAGCCAGCAAGGTTCCTGCCCACTCTGCTCCATGGAAATATTTTTTGACTTTTCAGCTGAGCTGAAAATAGTATAATAGGTGAAAGAGAATAGATAAAAACCAACGTAAATGGAAACCAAAGTACTTGCCACCTCCCTTGTTAAACTGAAACCCCACCAGTCTACCACCACCCATCACCTCTAATGATAAAACTCTCTACTTATTTCTTCTTCTGCCACAACTTTTATCACTTATTGTGGCATCTATGTTATGGGATCTCCCTCTGCTCAGCCGGGGTCAGCTCTCCTGCCTGTGTTACCCTGACAACTTCTTGCCCACCTCCAGCCCCTCACTGGGAGAAGCAGAGGGAGCAACTCCTGACACTGGGCAAAGGAGACAATCGCTGCCCTCACTCTTCTGGCACCAGGATGATGCCACAGGACCCAGTGAGTCTCACATTTCAAAAGGAAAGTGGAGAAACTGGAAAGGATCCGTAGGAGGTCTGGCAGGATGGAGTTAGGAGTCTCTAGCATGAGGAGTGAGGGCACACTTCGTTCTACTGGAGGAGGATCGGGCCAACCTGCTAAGTGGATCTCTACATCTTATGCTCATAGTAAAATTTAGGGTAGAAGAGAGCTCAGGTGATCTCTAGTGCAATGCCAGCTCCATGCAGGCCCTACTCTGAGGTCAGATCAGGCTGCTCAGTCCATGTCAGCATCCACAGAGAGACTTTAGACATCAACAAGGCACCCGAGTCCATGATTAAAAGAAAGGATTTTGTGATCTGACCAGCACCATGGACACAGCTATCGGTCGGCCACAGCTCCTGTGACACCTGGGAACATCCACCTTCTTGTCCAGAGGAGTGGGATCCTTCTGGGATGGACAGGAGGGAAAATGCCTTTGTGTGAGTGCGATGCAGCCCCAGACGAGGCTCCAGGGCAGCGGGGGATTCTCCACCCACAGGGGTTCAAACCAAGCAGATTTGATGCCTCAGGACGTTCTGTGCAGGAGGCTGGGCTGGGGGAGCCCAGAGGCTTTTCAGCCTTAATGGTTCTGTGTTTGTGTGATTGAAGGGCCACAGCCCTGTACGGCCCAAGCACCTTCTGCCAGCACCCCCAGACCCAGTTTGGGGCCAGATCCCTTCTTTTTTTTCCAGAACTCTGGTTTTAAGCGGGGGAGAGGGAAACAGCCCTTTAGGTCACAAAACCTCGTTTTAAGGTATAGAACCTCCTAGGTAAGTTCCAACCCTCCTTTTATATCTTTAAAGACTCATTTTAAGGCCCAAAGCACAATTTTAAGAGCACAAAGTCTGGCTTTCAATGTCCACAGCCTCCATTTTAGAGACAAAAACCTCAAACATGGATAAAAAAGCTCATTTTTAGTTCTCAAAGCTTCCTTTTCAGGGAACAAAGCCTCATGTCAGAACCAAGTCTGCAGTTGTGAGGACTCAAATCCTCATTTTGATCCTCTCAAGTCCCAGTTTTAGGGTGCAAAGCCATCCTCTTCACTACCTCTTCACCATTATAGGGCACAAAACATGATATCAGGGCTCAAAGATGCAATTTTAGTTTCAAAGCACCATTTGTAGGATGCAAAGCCTCTTTTTGAAGCTCCAAACTCTCACATGAAGGATCCAGCCTCCCCCTTTACAGCTTGAAGCCTCCATTGGAGCACCCAAAGTCCTGCATTTTTGGCAAGAGCTTCATTTCTTGGGGTAACAGAGGAATGAAGAAGTTTTTCTCACTTCCAGGGACAAAAGACTTAACTTGTAGCACCACATCCATTCCTTTAGTGCCAAAAGACATGTATTTAGGGCCAAAATCCTTGATTTTAGGGTTCCAGTCTGTCTTTTAACAGCCATAGCTTGCTGGGGATGCAACAGTTATATTTTGAGTCTGAACCCTCATTATTTTTATGTCTAAAGATACATTTCATTGCCCCAGAACGTAATTTTTAAGGACCAAAGCTGCTTCTGGATCTTAAAACCTCAGTGTTACAATACAAAGCCTTATATTTAGCTCATTTCTAACATAGAAAGACTCATTTTCAGGGAATAAAGCTTCGATTTTGGAGTTATTTGCAATTGTGGAAGTCAAAATCTTAATTTTTAACCTCTCAAGATAATTTTCAGCCACAAAGCCTTCGTGTTTGGTATCAGAGCATCATTTATGGGAATAGAACCTGAGGTCAGGGCTTACTTATAGGTTCCAAAAGCACATTTTTATCTTCCAAAGACTCTTTAATGAAACAAACTTTCATTTTTAGAATTATCCACAGTTCTGATGTCCCAAATCCTCTTTCAGTGTCACTCAGGGTATTTCTGCCCATGGCAGGGGGTTGGACTAGATGGATGTTTGAGGTCCCTTCCAACCCAAGCCATGGGTCTGGCCGTGGCCTCTGTGATGTCATCGTCTGGGATGCTGCCCTGTGTCCTAGGAGACCTCTCTGCTGTCCAGGGCAAGCACCCTCTGCACTCACTCTCCAGGAGGATCTGGAGGAGGCAGGTGGTCTCTGTGCTGGGAGCTGCCTGCGCCTCGTTCTGTGTGTGAGGAACAAAGCAGCTGTGGTTCAGCCATCGCAGTGCCCGGTGCCGGTTCTGCTGGAGAGGAAACTCTGCCCCACGGCCAGGGTGGGTCAGGTCTGTCCGTGCCTGCTTCTGTGCAGTCATTGCTCAGAGTTTAATCTCCATGGCACGACCTCCAGATCTTGAGGGTTCTGTCAGCCCCTGTTCTTGTTCCAGCCTCCAGCTGGAGTTAACTCCAGTTCCCACCACTCTCTGGGCCCAGCCAGCCAACCAGTTTTCCACCCAGGGGAGTGTGCACCTCTCCAGGCCAGAGGTGACAGATTCCTAAGCACAATGCTGTGAGAATCTCTGTCAAAGGCTTTACTGAAGCCCAGGAAGATACATTCACAGCCTTTCCCTTGTCCAGAATCTGAGTCACTTTGTCATAGAAGGTGATCGGGTTAGTTTGGCAAGACCTGCCTTTTGTGAACCCGTGTTGACTGGGCCTGACCACCCAGTTCTCTTGCATGTGCTTCATGATTGCACTCAAGATCTCCTGTTCCATAAATTTCCCTGGCACTGAGGTCAGACTGACAGGCCTGGAGTTCCCTGGATCCTCCCTGTGACCCTTCTTGTAGATGGCACAACATCAGCCCCCAGTCCAGTGTAAGTTCCCCTGGAAGTTCATCATCCCTGGAGGTGTTTAAAAGGCAGGTAGATGAGATGCTTGGGAACAAGATTTAGTAGTAGACAGGTATGATTGGAGCTATTGTTCTCTGAGGTCTTTTCAAACCGAATGATTCTAGGATTCAATCACATCATCCCCCATCCTCTATAGAAACCGCAGGCTGCCCTGGCCCAGGTGTGGGACTTTGCCCTTGGCCTTGGTGAACCTCATGAAGTTTGTCGAGGCCCATCACTCTCCAACAGGGATCCAGGGCCCCTTCAACCCCCCAAATGGGACCCAGGGCCCCCCAAATCCCCCTAAAGGTATCCAGGACTCCTCCATTCTGCCCTAAAGGGACCCAGGACCCTCTAAAACCCGACCTGGGTCTCCCCCAACACCCCCTACCCCCCCAAAATAACCACGGGACCTCCCCTAAATTGGTCCCAGGACTCCCCTAAACCCCAAAACCAGATCCAAGACTCCCCCAAACCCCACAAAAGAGATCCAGGTCCCGTCCATACCCTTCAAAATGGACCCAAGACCCCTCAACCCTCACCCCTGAAAAGGCATTCAGGACTCCCCTAAACCTCCAAAAGTGATCCAGGACCACCTCAAACCCCCTAATGGGACCCAGTACCCAGGACACTCACCCCAAAACGGACCTAGGACCCACTAAAACAACTTTAAGAGGAATCCAGGATCCCCCACCAAACCCCTCCCAGGGCCCCCTCAAATGCCCAAAAGGAACCCAGGAGCCACAAAAGGGATCCACGATCACCCCCAACCCCCTCAAAATTGACCCAAAACCCCCCACAAGAGACCCAGGACCCAAATCCCAGATGGAACACAGGACCCTCCCCAAACCTCCGAAAGGGACCCAGGACACACAAGCCCTCCCGCAAAAGGTACCCAGGACCCCTGCCAAACCCTAAGAAAGGGATCCAGGACCCCCTCAACCCCCCAAAAAGGTACCCAGGACCCCCTCAACTCACGGATAAAGGGACTCAGGAACCCTCCTAAACATCTCAGATGAGACCCAATACTCCCCCCCCCATAGGGACCCAGGACCACTAAACCCCCCAAAAGGGACCCAAAAAAGCCCAGGCCACCAAATGGGACCCAGGACCCCGGTAATCAACTTCCCAAAAGGGACACAGGTGCCCCCAATCCCCTCAAAATGAATTCAAGACCCCCACAATTTTGCCCCACTCCCCCAAAATGTGAACCAGGACCCCCCCCAACCTCCCCATAAATGTAGCCAGGACTCTCCCCAAAGCCCCTCAAAAGGGACCCAGGACTCCCCGAGATCCCCTCACATGGAATCCAGGACTGCCCCCTACAAACCTCCAAAATGGACCCAGGACACCCTCTAACCAAGGACCCCGCCGCAAAGAACTGAAAAAAGGACCCGGGAAACCCCCAACTGCCCCAAAAGGGATCCAGGACCCCCTCTAACGAAGGACCCCACCCAAAAGACCCGAGAAAGGGACCTAAGACTCCCCCCAACCACTCCAAAGGGGACCCAGGACCCCCACAACCCCCCAGAAGTGATCCTGGAGCTTCCCAAAAGGACAAAGGACTCCCTCAAACCCTGAAAATTTACCCAGAACCTCCTCAACCACACCCTCCAGTGGGACAGTAGAGCCCCAATCCCCACCAGAAGGCATCCAGGAACCTCTCCCAAACCCTCCAAAAGGGATCCAGGACATAACTCCACCCCCAAAAGTGACACAGAATGCATCTCATGCTCCCAAAAGGGACTGTGGGCACCCACCTTCAAACCCCCAAAAGGGACCGTGGGCACCCACCCGCAAACCCCCAAAAGGGACCGTGAACCCCCTGAATCCCTCCAAAAGAAACCTACAACACCCCAAAAGGGAACCAGGACCCCCTCAACACCCAAAATGGGATGCAGAACCCCCTCAACAGCCAAAAAGGGATGAAGGACCTCCCCAAACCCCTCCTAAAGGGATCCAGGACTCCCCTAATCTGCCCTAAAGGGAACCTGGACCCCTCCAAACACGACCCAGTACTCCACCAAACCCCCCAAAATGGATCCAAATCTCCCCCAGATCCCAAAAAAGAGACCCACCCCTCCCCAAACCCCCAAAAGAGACCCAGGAGACCCTCAATCCCCCCTCACAAAGATATCCAGGATACCCCAAATACCCAAATGGGACCCACAACCCCGAAAACCCCTCTGCAAAAAGGGACCAAGGACCCCCACCAAACCCCCAGAAAGAGATCCAATACTCCCCCACAACCATTGTTATCAGAACTTCCCTAAAAGAAACCCCTCAACACAACCCCAACCCCTCCAAGAAGAGACCCAGGAGTTCCAGAGGGACACAGAAGCCCCCCAAATCCCTAAATTGGATTTAGGACACCCCCAACCCCCTGCAAATGGACCACAAACCCTCCCTAAACCCCCAAAAGGGATCCGGGAACTCCCCCACAAACACCCCAAAAGGGTCCATTACCCGGGACCCACCCCTAAAAGGGACCAAGAACCCCCTCTAAATCCCACCAAAAGGAACCCAGGACCCTCCTGTCCTCCCCAAAGGGAGAAATGAGAGAAAGTTGGGGAAGAGAGAAGGATTTGGGGGGGGGACTGTGTCAAAGGTTTTACAGAAGTCCAGGTAGATCATAGCCATAGGTTTAATTAGTGTAATAATCACGTTTTTGAATACCCAAATATGATGCAAACCCTAGGAAGTTTGACCAAGCTCAGAGAACTCAGGCTTTAGAGAAGGGCAAGGGGTGTGTGGAAGTGTCGAGAGAACAGCTCTGGGAAATCAAGGGCTGATGCCTGGCAGGATTCTTCTAATCTCCAGCCACACCTTCAGGAACTGTCCCTGCAAATCCAAAAAGGCCTTAGAGGAAAGATATCGGGAAACTAAAGGTATTGAATATCCTTTTATTTTATTGAAATACAGAGAAAGAGCAGCTCCTCATTTGCACAGTCAAACAGTAAGAAAAGAGGACAGTGAATTAAAAACAAGAGTACAAGGTTATTGCAAATGAAAAACCAACAACACCACATAGAGAAGCCAGTCTAGGCCTGCCATGAGTTGCATGATAACTGCTATGCAGAAGGTGATGAGCAGTTCATTGCTTCAGAGAACCATCCAGTTAGGAGTTTCCACACGGCATCCTTGAGCTGTTGGTTCCTGAAGCTGTAGATGAGGGGGTTCAGTGCTGGAGGCACCACTGAGTACAGAACTGATACCACAAGATCCATGAGTGGAGAGGATTTGGAGGGAGGTTTCAGGTAGGAAAACATTCCAGTGCTGATAAATAGGGAGACCACGGCCAGGTGAGGGAGACACATGGAAAAGGCTTTGTGCCGTCCCTGCTCCGAGGGGATCCTCAGCACAGCCCTGAAGGTCTGCACATAGGACACCACAATGAAAATAAAACAGCCAAAAGATGAACAGGCATTAACACCAAGCAGGTGAAATTCCCTGAGGTAGGAGTGTGAGCAGGAGAGCTTGAGGATGGGGGGGATTTCACAGAAGAACTGTTCCACAGCATTGCCCTGGCAGAGGGGCAGGGAAAATGTATTGGCCGTGTGCAGCAGAGCCAAGAGAAACCCAGCGCCTCAGGCAGCTGCTGCCATGTGGACACAAGCTCTGGTGCCCAGGAGGGTCCCGTAGTGCAGGGGTTTGTAGATGGCAATGTAGCGGTCGTAGGACATGACGGTGAGAAGATAATATTCTGCACTGAACAAGAACATAAAAAAGAATACTTGGGAAACACACCCTGAGTAGGAGATGGTCCTGGTGTTCCAGAGGGAATTGACCATGGATTTAGGGACAGTGGTGGAGATGGAGCCAATATCGAGGAGGGCGAGGTTGAGGAGGAAGAAGTACATGGGGGTGTGGAGGTGGTGGTCACAGGCGATGGTGGTGATGATGAGGCCGTTGCCCAGGAGGGCAGCCAGGTAGATGCCCAGGAAGAGCCAGAAGTGCAAGAGCTGCAGCTCCCGTGTGTCTGCGAACGCCAGGAGGAGGAACTGGGTGATGGAGCTGCTGTTGGACATCTGCTGCCTCTGGATGTGAGCACTGATTAAAACAAAAATAATGTGAGAATTTACAGGAGACTTCTTTAAATAAAATGAAAGTTATTTCTGACACTGCTTTTCCATTTTCAGTTGCAGCCCTTCATCCAGCTCTGTGCCTGGAGCCCTGCGTGGTGCCAGCTGAATGTGCTGAGAGGAGCAGGGCCTCTGCCCACTGGCTGCGAGGAGTCAGCCCTCATCTGCATCAGGGGGTCATGGGGACAGGGGACACTGCTGGGGTTCAGCTTTGTCCTGTGGAACTACTCCTGGTACAAAAGGGCTTGTCAGAATCTGCACTGCCAGGGATCAGGAACTGAGGTGGAAGAAAGCAGGGCTGTCAAGGTTTGGGTATCTTAGAGCTCCTTCTGTAACCTTTGGCAGTGTTCTTGGATGCTAGAAATCTTCAACATCCCTGCTGCACTCCGGGAGAACAGAGGGAGTCCTGAGAGGCGAGATCATTGCCTGTGACACAGTGCAGAGGGAGGGGAGCTGCTCTGTCCCATCTGCCCTGAGCGTGAAACTGTCTGAGACACAATAATCACATTTTCATATTCACCTTAAAAGCCACCAGGATGTGCAGAAAGCAGATAAACCTTCTGCCAAGCACTGAGTATCTAACCCTTTCTCATGGTCTCAGCATTCCACTTTCAGCCCAGGACACATGCAGCTCATTTCACAAACACAACATCCCCCTGGCAGGAGCATCTGTTTGCTTTTCCACAGATATTTGGATGACAAAAAGCTGCAATAGGAAAGGTTTGAACCCTGGAGGGCTTCTCAGTTCTTGGCAGGACACTTCAAGGAAAGCCAAGTATCCTAATGATCATATCTCAGTACAGAAGAGTCTGTTAATTCCTCAGGAATGCACTGCCCACAGCCCCACAGAGGATCAGTGTCTGACTCTGCAACTCCCATTCCCAGAGAGCCTGGCAGCGAGAACAAGAAAACAACAGCAAGAACAGAGACAGGTAGAGAAACAGGGAGAAGGAGATTGAGGGTCTGGCTGAGAGAGGCCAGGGCAGAGGCAGCTGGGCACGCAGACAGCATTCCCCTTTCCGAGCTGTGCTCACCCCCTCCCTGACACAAACCTTGCTGGGCAGTTTCTCTCAGTCCCTGGGCTCTGGAGAGGGCACTGGAGCTGTGGCTGCAGAGGAGGAGGCTCAGCCTTGGAGCCCAGAGCCCTGAGATCAGAGGGTTTACAGGGTGGGAGAGGAGACAAAGGGGCTTGCTGAGAGGAAGGGGCTGCACTGGAGGGGATCACACAGAACTTTCTGCATTTTCACTTGCACAACCTCTCAGTTTTATGTTTCATCTACCCGTCTGAAGTTATCCCTTCTGCTGGGGATTTCCTCATAGGAGGTGTTTCCCTGTCCCACATCTTCTCCCTGTCAGTGCTCACAGAACCCATCTCACCCTCTCTTCACACCACTGGCCCTAGACAAACCGGCCTGTTTCCCATGTGAAGCTCTGCACAGGGTCTTGTTTATAAGCTGAAAAGGACAGGACAGAGTGATCCTGATGGGTGCAGCAGAGGTGATGCTGGTGCTGTCCATGAGAGAGGAGCAGCTGGAGACAATTAAGGAGGCTTCTATCAAACCTACTGATTACTCAAAGAGACAACTCAGGTGTCTCTGTGATTTTTTACCAGCATGAGAGACCCTTGCCCATTTCTCCCCTGAAATACCTCAAGAGCAAGAAACAGAAAACACAGACAAAGAATGTTCTTTAACATAATCCCTGCCCTGATCTTCCTCTTGAATTTACCTCTTAGAAATATCATGGGGTGATGTGGAGCAGCAGGGACCCTGGCTTTTCTTTCAGCTGCAGAAACTGCAAGAGCCCTCCTGACAGATCCCTCAGGCTCTGGCTGAGCTGGCTTTAGGAGATCCCTCCAGGAACTGCACCTGCATTGTCCTGCACCCGGACACTCACCGTGAGAAGGACTGTGAAGATTTTCACGAAATGAAGCCTCCTCTTTCATCCCATCCCACCCTGCCTTTCCCCTCTCTCTGCTCCCTCCTCTCCCCTCACTGCCTGCAGGCAGTGCCCTCAGCCCTGCTGGGCTTTGCAGGGGAGATGCTTCTGGACAGACCTGGCTCTTCTATGAATTACCATCCTGTTATGAGCTCCCTCCCTGCCAGTAGCCCAGCCCAGCTCAGCAGCAGAGGAGCAGCCCAAGGCAGCGCTTTCTCCGCCCCCTCTGGGGTCCCTAGAGGTGTCCCTGGGGCTCCAGGGGAACCTGCTGAGAAACAGGCTGAAGCCATCCCTGATGTTCCCTCCCTCAGCTGGGGGGAGATACTGTCCTGCATTGTCATTGCTCCTGTTGGAAAAACACCTGAGCATGAGAATAACTGTTTTTGCCCCATCATTTAACAGGATCCCAGCAAGGGGACAAGGAATGATCTCATTTCTCCAAGCCCTTCCATAGAGAGAATTTAGGCTTTTCTTCCCTGGCCTTTAGACCTGTGGTTGGAAAGACACTCAGCTCTCTTCTGTCCCAGCTGTGTTTCTGCTTTATGTAAATCCTTTCCACACATGGGGTCTTGGATGCTTGGTTTCCTGATGTCAAGGATGAGCTTGGCTGGTGCCACAGCTGCAGGGCTTCAGCCCCAGTGGGCAGCAATACCCTCAGCCAGGGGCACAGGCAGGAGGAGCTGGAGCTGTTCCTGTGGGAGACAGAGCTGGGACATGGTCACGGAGCTCAAGACAGATGGTCTTCACAGACAGAATCCTCCAAGCTTAGCAAGGGTCAAGACCATGATTCAGTCTCAACCACAAAGGCCGTTCAGGGGCCCCATGATGAGTTTTTGTTGCTTCAGGAACAGTTAAAAAAAACAAACCCACAACATTTTATGTTATTTTCAGAAATGATCAGTGGATGAGCAGGGAAGCTAAAGTCTGTGCCCCAGACCATATCCCCTCAGATTCCATTTCTGGGTGTCTGAAAGAGAAGAGATCTGCATTTTCTTGGGTAGATTGTGTCCCACCATCCTTCCACGACACAGCCCTTTTATGACCCCACACTTCTATGACCTGATACTTCTATGACCTTTCTCATCTATGACCAGACGCTTATATGAGCCATATTCTCTATGACCAAGACTTTCTGTGACCTGAGCCATTTATGACCTCACTCTAATGACTCTTCTATGAGTTGATTCCTGTATTACCCTTATGTGACTCTTAGGACTTGAGTCCTCTATGTCTGGACTCTTCTGTGTCCCTTTTATGACTTCACACTTGTGTGACCCATCACTTCTATGACCCTACCTTTCTGCGACCCATCTCCTCTAAGAGCCTTCTATAACCCAATGCTTCTATAACACGTCTTCTGTGACTCAGTTCTTCTATGACCAAACTCTCCTCTGACCCTTCTGTGGGTTTCTATAACCTGACTCCTCTATGACTTCTCTGTGACCTGACTCTTCTTTGATTCAACTCCTCTATAATACAAGTATTTTATGACCCAACACTTCTATGACCTGAGTCTTCTATGATCTTTCTATGACCCGATCTTTCCTTTTCCTAGCTAAATTCTCATGCTTCTATGACTTGACTCTTCCATTACCCAAATATATTACGACCCTTCTATGACTGACCCAAATCTTTCATGGCCTTAGAGTCCTATGACCTAACAGCTCTATGAATGTTTTATGACTGAATTCTTCTATTATTCCTCTATGATCCAGCTCATCTAGAACTTGACTCTTCTTTGACCTGTCTCTCAAATGATCAGACCCTTCTGTGACTCAGGCATTCTATGACCTTCCATGATTTCAGTATTCTCTGACTCTTCTATGACATGACTTTCTATGGCCCAATTCTTCTATGACTCTTTGTTAACACCAATCATCTATGTCCTGATTCTTCTATGACCTGACTCTTCCAAAGTGTCACTCTTCTATAACCAGCTCTTCTATGAACCAATTAACTGGCCCTTCTATGATATCATTCCTGTATGACATGACTCGCATGTGAGCTGCCCGGTACCTCTTGTATGACTTGACGCTTCTAGGACCCAACAATTCTGTGACCCTTCTAAAACCTAATGCTTCTATGCCTGACACTTTGATGTCACACACTTTCTGCAGTCGTACTCTTCTATGAGCCTTCTAGGACCCATCTCTTGTAGGAACCAACTCTTCTACCACTCCATTCTTCCGTGTCCCCACTCTTCTAAAACACAAGCCTTCTATGAGTCGATCCTTCCACGAGTCAAGCCTTCTATGATCCAATTCATCTATGATCCTTCTATGAATTCGTATGACTTGAGTCCTCTATGATCTGAATAACCTATGACCTAACCATTTTATGACCTGACCCTTCTATGACCTGACTCTTCAATGTCTCTTCAATGACCAAACCCTTCTATTAACCAAATAAACTCTCGTGTTTCTATTACTCAACACTTCTATTACCCAAAAATTCTATGACCTGAGACCATTTTATGGATCTTCTATGACTGAAATCTTCTACTATTCCTCTATATCTAAATACTTAACTCAACTCTTCTGTCACCCATCTCTTATATGACCAGACCCTTCCATGATTCCAGCCTTCTATGACACAAAACTCCATTCGATGAACTGACTGTTCCGTGATGCTACTTTCCATGAACTGACTCTTCTATGAACTTTCTATGACCAGATTCTTCCTTGACCTGCCTGTTCTAAAACTCTTTTATTACTCAACCCTTGTCTGAACGAACCCTTTGGTGACCGTTCTATGACCAAACTCTCCTAAATCCCAACTAATCTCACACATCTATGACTCGATTCTTCCATGGCCTGAATATTCTGTGACCCTTTCATGACCTTAATCATCTATGACCCAGTTCTGCTATGAGAATACCACAACCCAACACTTCTATGACTGTGCTTCTCTGTTACTCCTCTATGACTCAAACCTTCTATCACCTGACTCTCCTCACACCCAAGTTTTCTGTCACTCTTCTAGGATCCAACATTTTATGGCCCTAACCTTCTAGGACACAACTCTTATACAACTGCATGTAGCTGTGTGAGAGCCCTGGCGTCTCCCATAACTCTCCAGACCTCTGTTTGGAATGACAAACTGCTCCCAGTTTGATTTGGCCATGTGAGAATGTTCATGACACAGATGTCATTGCAGTCAAAGCCAGATCTGCCTGCCCAGGGCCTGGGGGTCGGGGCTTGGCCTTTCTGCTTAACCAAGCAAACCCAGGCTTCTCTCAGCATCACAGCTGCCTGCACAACACCTTTACCCTCCTGCAATCATGGCCTCCAATTCTTGGCACTAATGAGTCCCTGGGGAGCCTTTCTCAGGAAGAATCCTCACTGAGACCAATTAATACTTCAAGGTACTCTGAGTTGTGCTTTTATTTCTTGAGGGATTCACTTCATCTTCTTTAAGAAGTTGAGGTTCAAGGACTCATCAGCTAATACACCCTGGGTCTCATTAAAAAACAGAAAGTCCTAACAAGCTCTTTCTCTTCCTCTTGTTTTCTTCAGGTCTTCAAGTCTTGCACAGCTCCTTAGAGTCATTTCCCAGTGTCATTAAAGAAGATTTCAAAATACATCTAAGAAAAATACATCTAAGTTTAAAGTTTATATTTCAATACTTCTCAGAATCATAGAATGGTTTGGGTTGGAAGGGACCTTAAAGCCCATCCAGTTCCAACCCCCTTGCCTTGGGCAGGGAATCCTCCCACTGGTCCAGGCTGCTCAAGGCCCCATCCAAGCTGGCCTTGAACACTTCCAGGGAAGGGCAGCCACAGCTTCCCTGGGCAGCCTGGGCCACTGCCTCACCACTTTCTTTGTAAACAATTTCTTCCTAATGTCTAATCTAAATCCTCCCTGAATCTGAAAGCCACCCCGTGTAATCCTATCACTCCATGCCCTTGGAAAATTTCCCCTCTCCATTTTCTTGGTGACCACCTTCAAGCACTGCAAGGCCCCAATAATGTCTCTCCAAAGCAGGCTTAGGAAGTTGCAGGAGAAGTTCAATATTTCTTTGGCAAATCCCTTTTGAAAGGGCATGGGATTGATGGAGGTCTCTTGTGAGTGAGGACAAGCAAGGGTCCTGGTGTCCAGGTTCATATCCTCAGGGCACTCCTCAGCTGGCCAGGGTTTTGTGCATGCTGCTCCTTGGTGATCCACGTGGGCTGAGCTAAAAACAGTTTAATAGGGGAAAGAAAAAAGATAAAAACCAACATACTCCAAACCCAAATCCATTGCAAATGACTTCACTCAGCACTTCCTTCAGTCAGAATGACACCTCACCAGTCTACCACCACCCATCATCTGGAATAATAAAAATCTCAACTTCTTTCTTCTTCTGCCACAGGTTTTATCACTGAGCATGGCATCTATGTTATGGGATCTCCCTCTGCTCGGGTGGTGTCAGCTCTCCTGCCTGTGTCCCTCTGACAACTTCTTGTTCCCCCCTCAGCCGCTCATTGGAAGGAGCAGAGGGAGCAAACCTTGACACTGGGCAAAGGAGACAATCTCTGCCCTCACTCTTCTGGCACCAGGATGATGCCACAGGACCCAGAGAGTCTCACATTTCAAAAGGAAAGTGGAGAATGTGGAGAGGACCTGGAGGAGGTCTGGCAGGATGGAGTTAGGGGCCAGAGCTGACGGGTGAGGGCACATTTTAGTCCTGCTGGGGAGTCTCGGGGAACGTACTAAGTGGGTCTGTACATCTTATGCTTATGGAAAAACTTAAGGAACAAGAGAGCTCAGATGATCTCTAGTGCAATGCCAGCTCCAAGCAGGGTCAACTCTGAGGTCAGACCAGGCTGCTCAGTCCATGTCAGCATCCACAGAGGGAGTTTAAATGTGAACAAGGCACCGAGGCCATAATTATAAGGAATGATTTTTGCATTTTATTGGCTCCATGAAGGAAGCTATTGATTGGCCACAAATCCTGTGGCTCCTGGGAACATCCACCTCCTTGTCCAGAGGAGTAGGATCCCTCTTCCAGTCTCCTGGCCCATCTCCAGCCCACGGGGTGCTTTAGGCTGGAAGCAGAATTTAAACACAAGGACATGGCTGCTGTCACCTTAGTTGCTCAAAGAGGTAGAACATCCAGGTTAAGAGCTCCATGAAAGGAAGAGAAAAATCTTAATAAAGCATCAACTTTGTATTATGTCATATGATGGCTCTGCTCTCCTCTTTATATCCTCTGCACCCTGAAACCACACCTGCTTTTCTGCCTCACCTCTAAAACCTGATCACCTGATGGAAAGAAAGATAGAAGAATGGTCCTAGGCATCTGTGAATCTCCTGGAGTCTGGAACTCTGATGGCTATGATGTCGTTCCATTGTTCACCTCAGAAAGAGCCAAGCTGGGCAGTGACTCTGCAAGTCTGACTCCACAAGGTCCATGGAGAGGCCAGGCTGTGTCTATGTCTGCTCACCTACAGCTCAGAGTAACCTGGTGTTAAAATTCAGTCCTGTGTTCACTGTCTTCTCACCCATGGACAGAGGGGTTTGTGGAGGCTCAGGAGATGCTGGTCAGGGCCATGAAGGCTCATGGATGCTCTCAGGGTCCTGACACTGCCGCATGAGGAGAGAGAAAGAGATGAACCACATGTACCCCTGACCGCAAACAGGATGGGATCCCATGGAGAAGAGCTAGGCTGAGGCAGGGGAGAATTGTGGGGAGGAGGGAGCTGCAGAGATGGTCTTCACTGACTTTTAACTCCCTCTTGTCCACCCTCCATGCTCCTCCTGGGGTTGATGTGGGCAGAGGAATTGGGAGACATGGAGCCATTTCGGTCTGAGAGTATGTGGGATGGGACTGAGCTTTAATATTTTGTCTTTGTTTCTCCCAATACAAACCTTTCTTAACTGGCAATAAATGAAATTGACCTTCAACTGTTGCACAGTTTTTTTCCAGTGAAAATCATTGATCCGTGAACCTCGTTTGTTTTCTCTTGAACCCTGAGCTTTTCTGATTCATTCTTTTCCTCTGTCCCGTTGGTTCTGGGCAGGGAGGGAGCAGCTGGGTGGGATCTGGCTCCTGGCTAAGGTTAACCCACCACGGGACACATCAGGGCTGTCATGTCAGTACAGGGCTCCCAGCACAAGGGAGACCCTGCCCAACCTGGAGCGAGTCCTGCCGAGGTCAGAAGGATGACTGGGGCTGGAAAACATCATGGACAAGGAGAGGCTGGGATAGCAGGGTTCTGAGAAAACTCTTGGGATGAAAAACTGAGCAAGGACCCATAGCAGCTGAGTGATCGCAAACCAGGGATGTTGTCAGTGTTTGATGAGACAAGGCCATGAGCCCCTGATTTGTTTGTAGCTGTGTGTGTAAGGGCTTGTCTGAAAGATCAGCAGTGGTAAGATCTGCGGGACTGGTGTGCAGGAAATGTCAGTAGGAAAAGGATTCTTTTTTGATTAATAATAATGATGGTGCAGTAGGGTGTCACTGAGGAAAGGAAGAGGATACCAGCGACCATGTAGCCAGAGTTTCTCCTTAGGGTTGGGAGGTGCGGCCAGACATGGAAATGGCTGGTGTGTTGGACTCATCTGAGAAGATTTCTATGGAGCATCTTCCCATAGGGTGTCCATAGGACAATTACTGGTGGTGTGCAATCTATAATTGGGACAAATGCTCTGGCTTCACCAAGGGCAAGTCAGTATGACCAACTTGTGGATTTCTATGATGGGGTAAACACTGCAGTGGAAAAGGGAAATCCAATGGATGTGATCTATGTGGACTTCTGGAAAGCCTTTGACACGGTCGCCCACATCTTTCTCTCTAAATTGGAGAGATATGGATTTCATGAGTGGACTCTTTGGTGGATGAGACATATGTTGGATTGTCGTATTCATAGACTAGTGTTGAATGGCTCGAAGTCCAGATGGAGATCCGTGATGAGTGGTGTCCCTCAGGGATTCATGCTGGGACCAGTGCTGTTTAATATCTTCATTAATGCTATTGACAGTGAGATCGAGTGCACCCTCAGCAAGTTCGCAGATGCCACCAAGCTGAGTGGTGCAGTTGCCACATCAGAAGGACAGGATATTATCCAGAGGGACCTGGACAGGCTGGAGAGGCCTTGGGGTGCTGGTCGATGGGAACCTCAATGTGAGCCAGCAATGTGCACTTGCAGCCCAGAAGGCCAACAGTGTCCTGGGCTGTGTCCAAAGAAGCATTGTCAGCAGGTCAAGGGAGGGGTTTCTGCCCCTCTATTCCTCTCTTGTGAGACCTCATCTGGAGTGCTGTGTCCAGTTCTGGAATCCTCAGCATAAGAAAGAGCTGTTGGAATAGGCCCAGAGAAGGCTACAAGGATTATCCAGGGGCTGGAGCACCTCCCGTATGAGGACAGGCTGAGAGGGTTGGGCTTTTCATGCCTGGAAAAGAGAAGACTCCAAGGAGACCTTACAAAGACGTTCCAGAGCTGGAAGGGGCTCCAGAAATGCTGTGGAGGGGTTCTGGATCAGAGATCTCAGGGGCAAGAAGAGGCGGGAATGGTTTTAGTCTGAAAAATGGGAGATTGAGATGAGATCTCAGGAAGAAAAGTTTTCCTGTGAGAGTCGTGAGGCCCTGTCCCAGCTTGCCCAGAGAAATGGTGGCTTCCCATTCCCTGTAGGTGTTCCAAGAAAGGCTGGATGGGGCTTGGAATGACCTGATCCAGTGGGAGGTTTCCCTGCCCATGGAAGGGGGTTGGAATTGAATGGCTTTTGAGGTCCCTTCCAAATCAAACTATTTTGTGACTCCATGACAAGGTACACCAGGGTCACCAAGACCTTGTCATGTCTAAAGCACTTTAGAGCAGGAACGTGCCTCTGGCATGGTAGAGAGAAAGACATGAACTACGCAGACTCCTGACCACAAATATGATGGGATCCCATGGAGAGGAGTCATGCTAAATCAGGGGAAACTTGTGAGGAGGAAGGAGCTGCAGAGATGCTTTTTTCTTACTGTAAACCCCCTCATCACCATCCTTTTTCTCCTCCTGGGATTCAGATGGACAGAGGAATTGTGAGCCGTGGAGCCATTTCAGTCTGGGAGAAAGTGGGAGGGGAATGAGCTTTAATATTTTGTCCTTGTTTCTCCCAATCCAAACCTTTCTTAACTGGCAATTAATTAAATCGACCTTCAGCAAGTCCACACATCTTTGCCATCGACAGTCACTGGTCACTGAACCACCTTTGCTTTCTCTTGACCCCTGAGCTTTTCTGGTTCATTCTTTCCCTCTTTCCCATTAGTTCTGGGCAGAGAGGGAACTTCTGGGGTTGTGGGTCTGTCTGCTGGCCAAGGTTAACCCACAGCAGGACACATCAGGGCTGTCGTGTACAGTCGGGGCTCCCAGCACAAGGAAAACCCTGACCAGCCTGGAGCGAGTCCTGCCAAGGCCAGAAGGATTGTTGGGCCTGGAGCACGTCATGGACAAGGAGAGGGTGGGAGAGCAGGGGTTTGAGAAACATTTCAGGGCATAACACTGAGCAAGGACCCAGAGCAGCTGAGGGATCCCAATCCATAGACTTTCTCAGTGGTTGATGAGCCAAGGCCATGAGCCCCTGATGTGTTTGAAGCTGTGTGAGAAAGGGCTTGTCTGAAAGACCAGCAGTGGCAAGAGCTGTGGGGCTGGTGTGCAAGAAATGTCATTAGGAAAAGTCTTCCCTTCTTATAAATAATTGTGGTGGAGTTGGTTGTCTACTGAGCAAGGAACGACAGAGATAGCCATACAGTAAAAGTCCCTGCAAAGGGTTGAGAGATACAGCCAGACAGGGAAATAGTCTTTGTGTGGGACTCATCTGGGATGATTTTGGTGGGGCTGCTTCCCCAGGGTGCCGAGGGGACAATTGCTGGTGATGTACAATCTATAATTTGGCCAAATGCCTTGATATCATTGTATAAAACTAGTATTAGTTTTATTACTAGTGCTTAGGTGTTCAAGTCCATGTTGGATGAGGCTCTAAGCACTCTGGTCCAGTGAAAGTGTCCCTGCTTATGGAAAGGGGGTTGGAACTGGGTGATCTCTAGGGTCCCTTCCAACCCAAAACAATCCACGATTCTATGTTGTGATTCTATGATTCTACAGCTACCACTAGTAGTAAAACAAGCCCTGGCTCCAGCATGAGCATTAATGTAAGTTTTAATGACAGGAATAGTGTCAGGTTTTATTGTGTTTATTAAATCCAACTTTCAGTTTCATCTATCAAGATTTCTTTTCCTTTCCTGATTAAAGTAGGAGAAGGAACCACTTCCCATTGTTTGCACCCAGATGGAGGGGCTGAACTGGGACACCTTGTGGCCCCATCTCACACACAGGGGGCTCAGAGACAGACCCTCCCCGTGCTCGCGCAGCGGCTGCACAGCAGCAGTCACCGTGTCTCTGTTCTCCTGCTGCCACTCCCAGAGCTGGGGTTGGTCACCCTCCTCTGCACTCATCTGAGATGCTCCACAGCATGAGGAATGGACATGGAGACCTTGGTCCAAGGAAGCACATCCCAGTGCTGCACTCTGGCGGCTTCCAGGGGACGTTGTTCTCAAAGTGAAGTGACTGTGAGGCTCTTTCTGTCCCACGGGCCTTCACAGCCACCCCATGGACATCATTCCTGTCACACAAGGGCCCATTGCCTGTCTCTGCCTGTGATTGCAGGATGGCCACAATGCAGGAGTGGGACCCAGCTCATAGCACTCAGACCTTCCACGAGCACAAGGGCTGGGAAGAAGATCTCAGAGGTGTGAAGAGAGCAGCTCTAGAAAGACCAGGTGCTGGTTCTCCCTGGCAATGTGCTGGAAAAGCCAAATGTGGTTCTAGAGGCAGGACAACTGGAACTGGTGAGCATCCTTCTATCATCTTGTTAAACTAGTTCAAGATCTGGGAGCATAAGGAGCTGCCCACTGATTCCTCATGTTCTGGAGGCACCACTAAGTGCCACCCAAGTCACTCTTCGTGGTCACATGAACCACTTTTCAGTTCTCATTGAAACTCTAGATTGTGACAGACACCCAGGTGACAGATGGCCAATACTTTGTGCAGTAGCTCTTCGATGTCTCCCAACTCTGATGGCCCTACGTGTCTCATAGAGGAATCGTCCCACCGTTCCGTGATCTGCCCATGGTTGCTCCAACTCACGCTGTTGCCTCTTTGTAGCATTTCAAATTTGAGGATCCTGGTGGGAAAAGGCCTCACTGTCTTGATCCTGGCTTTGCTGGACACCCTAGAGGGTGTGACCATAGGTTGCTGGGACCCAGCTTTACAGAAGTCCAGGTAGATCAATTTCTATGCTTTAAATTAGTGTAATAATTGCATTCTAAACACCCAAACATGATGTAAACCGCAGACCGTCTGATCAAGCTCAGAGCCCTCAGGCCTTACAACAAGGCAAGGTGTGAGGAGGAGAGTGTGGAAGTGGAGAGAACAGCTCTGGGAGTTCAAGCGCTGGTGCCTGGCAGTGCTGCCGTGCCAGGACTCTTCTCCCTTCCACCCATGCGCACAGAACTGTCCCTGCAGCTCCAGAAAGGCCTTGGGGGAAAGACATAAGGAAACAGAAGTCATTGAATATCCCTTTATTTTGTTTAAACACACAGAGAGCACAGCTCCTCATTTACAAAGCCAATCAACAAAAAAAAAAAAAAAAAAAAAGAAGGCAGTGAATTAAAACCAGGATGACAAGATTATCACAACTGAAAAACCAGCAACATCAACAACAAATAGAGAAGCCAATCTGGGCCTGCCATGATTTGCTTCATAATTACTATACAGAAGACGATGAGCAGTTCATTGCTTCAGAGATGCTGTATCAGTTATCAAGTATCAAGTATCAGTTTCCACACTGCATCCTTGAGATGCTGGTTCCTAAAGCTGTAGATGAGGGGGTTCAGTGCTGGAGGCACCACTGAGTACAGAAATGACAGCACCAGGTCCAGGGATGGAGAGGAGATGGAGGGAGGTTTCAAGTCGGAAAACATTCCAGTGCTGACAAAGAGGGAGATCACAGCCAGGTGAGGGAGGCAGGTGGAAAAGGCTTTGTGCCATCCCTGCTCCGAGGGGATCATCAGCACAGCCCTGAAGATCTGCACATAGGACACAACAAGAAATACCAAATGCTACTAAGACACTGACAAGAAGGCCAATCTCCCTGAGGTAGAAATCTGAGCAGGAGAGTTGAGGATCTGAGGGATTTCACAGAAAAACTGTTCCACAGCATTGCCCTGGCAGAGGGGCAGGGAAAATGTATTGGCCGTGTGCAGCAGAGCGTAGAGAAACCCAGCACCCCAGGCAGCTGCTGCCATGTGGACACAAGCTCTGCTGCCCAGGAGGGTCCCGTAGTGCAGGGGTTTGCAGATGGCAACGTAGCGGTCGTAGGACATGACTGTGAGAAAAAGTATTCTGTTGAAATGAAAAAGACAAACAGAAAGACTTGAGAAACACATCCTGAGAAGGAGATGGCTCTGGTGTCCCTGAGAGAAATTGCCATTGATTTGGGGACAGTGGTAGAGATGCAGCCGAGGTCAAGGAGTGAGAGGTTGAGGAGGAAGAAGTACAAGGGTGTGTGGAGGTGGTGGTCACAGGCGATGGTGGTGATGCTGAGGCCGTTGCCCAGGAGGGCAGCCAGGTAGATGCCCAGGAAGAGCCAGAAGTGCAAGAGCTGCAGCTCACGTGTGTCTGGGAATGCCAGGAGGAGGAACTGGGTGATGGAGCTGCTGTTGGACATCTGCTCCCCTTGATATCACAGAATCACAGAATTACCAGGTTGGAAGAGACCCACCAGATCGTCGAGTCCAACCATTCCCACCAATCCCTAAATCATGCCCCTAAGTACCTCATGACCCTCACCTTAAACACCTTCAGGGAAGGTGAGTCAACCACCTCCCTTGGCAGACTGTTCCAATGCCTAACCACCCTCTCCCTGAAGATTTTTTCCTTATCTCAAGCCTAAATCTCCCCTGGCAGAGCTTGAGGCCATTCGCTCTCATCCTGTCCCCCCAAGCCTCCCGACCCTCCAGCAGATCCACACTTCCTAAGCAGAATGCTGTGAGAATCTCTGTCAAAGGCTTTACTGAAGTCCAGGAAGATACATCCACAGCCTTTCCCTGATCCAGCAGCTGAGTCACCTTTTCATATATGCTGATCAGGTTAGTTTGGCAAGACCTGCCTTTTGTGAACCCGTGTTGACTGGGCCTGATCACCCTGGTCTCTTGCACGTGCTTCATGATTGCACTCAAGATCACCTGTTCCATGACTTTCCCTGGCACTGAGGTCAGACTGACAGGCCTGGAGTTCCCTGGATCCTCCCTGCGACCCTTCTTGTAGATGGCACAACATCAGCCCCCAGTCCAGTGGAAGTTCCCCTGGAAGTTCATCATCCCTGGAGATGTTTAAAAGGCAGGTAGATGAGATGCTTGGGAACATGATTTAGTAGTAGACAGGTATGATTGGAGCTATTGTTCTCTGAGGTCTTTTCAAACCTAATGATTCTAGGATTCAATCACATCATCTCCCATCCTCTATTGAAACCGCAGGCTGCCCTGGCCCAGGTGTAGGACTTTGCCCTTGGCCTTGGTGAACCTCATGAAGTTTGCCGAGGCCCATCACTCTCCAACAGGGATCCAGGGCCCCTTCAACCCCCCAAACGAGACCCAGGGCCCCCCAGATTCCCCTAAGGGTATCCAGGACTCCCCCAATCTTCACTAAAGGGACTCGGAACCCTCCAAAACCTGACCTGGGACTCCCCCAAATCCCCTCCAAAGAAAGATCACAGGACTCCCCCCTAATGGGACCCAGGACTCCCCTAAACCCCAAAACCAGATCCAAGACTCCCCCAAACCCCAGAAAAGAGATCCAGGTCCCGTCCATACCCTTCAAAATGGACCCAAGACCCCTCAACCCTCACCCCTGAAAAGGCATTCAGGACTCCCCCAAACCTCCAAAAGTGATCCAGGACCCCCTCAAACCCCCTAATGGGACCCAGTACCCAGGACACTCCCCCCAAAACGGACCTAGGACCCACTAAAACAACTTTAAGAGGAACCCAGGATCCCCCACCAAACCCCTCCCAGGGCCCCGTCAAATGCCCAAAAGGAACCCAGGACCCACAAAAGGGATCCATGATCACCCCCAACCCCCTCAAAATTGACCCAAAGCCCCCCACAAGGCACCCAGGACCTCACCAAAACACTCCCAGATGGGACCCAGGACCCTCCCCAAACCTCCGAAAGGGACCCAGGACACACAAGCCCTCCCGCTAAAGGTACCCAGGACCCCTGCCAAACTTTAAGAAAGGGATCCAGGACCCCCTCAACCCCCCAAAAATGTACCCAGGACCCCCTCAACTCACGGATAAAGGGACTCAGGAACCCCCCTAAACATCCCAGATGAGACCCAGTACTCCCCCCCCCATAGGGACCCAGGACCACTAAACCCCCCAAAAGGGACCCAAAAAAGCCCAGGCCACCAAATGGGACCCAGGACCTCCGTAATCAACTTCCCAAAAGGGACACAGGTGCCCCCAATCCCCTCAAAATGAATTCAAGACCCTACAATTCTGCCCCACTCCCCCAAAATGTGAACCAGGACCCCCCCCAACCTCCCCATAAATGTAGCCAGGACTCTCCCCAAAGCCCCTCAAAAGGGACCCAGGACTCCCTGAGATCCCCTCACATGGAATCCAGGACTGCCCCCTACAAACCCCCAAAAGGGACCCAGGACACCCTCTAACCAAGGACCCCGCCCCAAAGAACTGAAAAAGGGACATGGGAACCCCCCCCAACTGCCCCAAAAGGGATCCAGGACCACCTCTAACTAAGGACCCCACCCAAAAGACCCGAGAAAGGGAACTAAGACTCCCCTCAACCATTTCAAAGGGGACCCAGGACCCTCACAACCCCCCAGCAGGGATCCTGGAGCTTCCCAAAAGGACAAAGAACTCCCCCAAACCCTGAAAATTTACCCAGAACCTCCTCAACCACACCCTCCAGTGGGACAGTAGAGCCCCAATCCCCACCAGAAGGCATTCAGGAACCTCTCCCAAACCCTCCAAAAGGGATCCAGGACATAACTCCACCCCCAAAAGTGACACAGGATGCATCTCATGCTCCCAAAAGGGACTGTGGGCACCCACCCTCAAACCCCCAAAAGGGACTGTGAACCCCCTGAATCCCTCCAAAAGTAACCTACAACACCCCAAAAGGGATCCAGGACACCCTCAACACCCAAAATGGGATGCAGAACCCCCTCAACAGCCAAAAAGGGATGAAGGACCTCCCCAAACCCCTCCTAAAGGGATCCAGGACTCCCCCAATCTGCCCTAAAGGGAACCTGGACCCCTCCAAACACGACCCAGTACTCCACCAAACCTCCCAAAACGGATCCAAATCTCCCCCAGATCCCAAATAAGAGACCCACCCCTCCTCAAACCCCCAAAAGAGACCCAGGAGACCCTCAATCCCCCCTCACAAAGATATCCAGGATACCCCAAATACCCAAATGGGACCCACAACCCCCAAAACCCCTCTGCAAAAAGGGACCAAGGACCCCCACCAAACCCCCAGAAAGAGATCCAATACTCCCCCACAACCATTGTTATCAGAACTTCCCTAAAAGAAACCCCTCAACACAACCCCAACCCCTCCAAGAAGAGACCCAGGAGTTCCAGAGGGACACAGAAGCCCCCCAAATCCCTAAATTGGATTTAGGACACCCCTAACCCCCTGCAAATGGACCACAAACCCTCCCTAAACCCCCAAAAGGGATCCGGGAACTCCCCTACAAACACCCCAAAAGAGTCCATTACCCGGGACCCACCCCTAAAAGGGACCAAGAACCCCCTCTAAATCCCACCAAAAGGAACCCAGGACCCCCCTGTCC